>CAJVRN010000233.1:0-10000 GCA_911728415.1 Lagocephalus sceleratus
CGCTACACTGGTCCCGCCCAACCAATCATTCCCGGACATAGTTCGCAGGGACTTGCCCCAAGCAGGTCAGTGGAGACGCCGTCCGGTGGTGGCAAGCCCCGGACGTCCTCAGACAGTCGGCTGGCCCCCAACTCCGCAACCTAATCCGCAAGATAAAGCGGTCATCAAAACGGTCCATCACCTTCCAGAACGTCACGGTCAAACCTGGGAAGCCGGAACCGAGGATGATCTCAGGATGGTGGACCTTTTGTCAGAAATGATCAAGCCGGCCTTCCCTACTGAGCGGACGGTGGACCTCATAATGGGGAACGCCAAAAACTGGGGTATAACACCTACCTGATCCTCGAACGGCATTACCAGGCCACCCTTGAATTAAGGTTGGAGGAGTTGCCTGGAATGCCCACTCGGGATTGGAGGAAGGCATTCGAGGTAGCAGCCCGGTGGGTTAGACGGGACCTACCTCGAATTCCACAGGGCGTGATTGACCATGCGGAGGCGGTCATCACAGCCAGGTTGGCACCCACAGACCCGGTTGGGCAACGACCAGCGCCGGGACCGGCCATGATGGACAGCTCTGTCCAGGCACAGGATCCACCCCAAGTGAGGTCCGTGTCTTTTCAGACCCCAGACGGTCCCTGTCCGGGAGGCAGAACCCGTCGGTGGCAACCATGACGGAGGAGGCCCAGATCACGGACTGGTCGCCGTTCCGGGAACCTGACAGGCCTCTTGGGACTTCGGAAGAGTCCGCTTTGGTCCAGGAAGACTGCCCCTTGGAACAAAGAAGAAGGGGTGGGGCGGAGGACAGTGGGGTCCATCATCAACAAACCCCCCTTCTCTTGGCAATTCTCCTCAGACTCAGAGGAGGAGGAGGCCAGAGTAATTCCGAGGGTCATCAATCACCCAACTTACCTGGAGGCACAAGATTCCTCGCCGACTCCATCGCCACAGCTCCCCAGGCTGGTGACTGTCCAGGTCCATCGGACGGCAACCGGAACCCTGCGGGAAGAACCAACAGAGGAGGAAAGGGTTATTACCCCTTCCCCTCAAACTACTCGACAGGTGGAGCGCAAGCAAACAGGCCCTGGCGACCTCCCTGCCACTCTTCTCACCTGACACGTCCTCAGAGGGTGAGGAGATGCAGGTCCCTAGAGCGTTTCAGCAGCCCTTCAGCACCTCTTTGCCGCAATCGCCTCGCTTCAGAGTCCGTCGTCACAAATATACACAAAGAAAACTTACGGATTGGAACTTACCTGTGGAGAGGAAGTGGCTCATCATGGGGGACTCCAACCTCTCCAAATTCCCGGGTTTCCTCAATCAGGACCTGCAAATAGAAAGTTACCCAGGCAGTCACTTTCGACACGCACCGCTTAATTGAAAATGTGACCCACCAGAGGACCTGATGGTGGAAAAAGTGGTACTTGCCTTTGGGATAAACACTCGAACTAACAAACTGAAAGAGACCACCATGAAGACGGTTCAGGGTGCAGTTAGATCCGCCAAGGAAGTTCCCCCTGGCGGAGATCTGGATCCCCACAGGTCAACTTCTCGGCCAATCTCCCTGTGGAAGAGAAGGAAAACTTGGAGGATCTGAATGCCTACCTCCAGAGGAATACTTCCTACATTCCTCTTTTGCCTGAGGCCCAGTTCCATACTGAGGACGATGATGTTCACTGGACCTCGGAGACAGCAGACGCCATGTTCCACCATTGGATGGACTTTTTGAACATTTAAACTCCTCTGCCCTGTAAGCCCAGAATTGGGGGCTGCCAATCAACGGCCCCTTGTGGGGCAGGATGTGGTGGTCCTTGCACCCAATTTTAAGCTTTCAGTGCTGGGAGGACAATCTCCTGAGCAAGGGTTTGTCCTTCATACCTACCAATTCGTTAGACAAAGATCAGAAATTACAGTTGGAATTTGACCTGCAAAATTATCATAGGAAAATTAAACTAGCTTCTTATTTTCAAAATGCCCCTGCTAAAAAACTTACACCGTTTGTTGATGCGTCAATTTGGACTCCCCCGTTGGAACTTCTCCGGCCCCTGTCAAAAATTTAATTCATGAAGATTTAAACGTTTAAAAAAGGTTACAAATTCATAAAGAAACACCAAACATTTCATTTGAGGAGATTAAAATTCTAAAAAATTTAAAAAGTTTAAAAAGCATCGTGATAAAGCCGGCGGACAAAGGTTCAGCCATTGTTATTTTAAGTCGAGAACAATACATAATTGAAGCGGAACGACAATTAAATGATATAATTTATTACAAAAAATTGGAAAAACCTATTTACCTTGAAACGGTGCCAATGATCAGTAGAATCCTCGATACCCTAAAGAAAAGGAGATTTATCAATGCAAAACAGAGACAATATTTAGGGGGGTGGGGCAACCTAGAGAAAGAAGATTTTACCTGCTTCCAAAGATCCACAAGGATCCCAAACGTGGACCGGTTCCATTCAAAATACCTCCGGGGAGGCCCATTGTATCAGACTGCGAGAGTGAAACCTATCGTACAGCAGAGTATTTGGATTTTTATTTGAACCCGATTTCGATGAAACACCCCCTCTTTTGTAAAAAGACACTTATTATTTCATTGATTTGGTTAAAAATTTAAAAATTCCTGTAAATTCATTCTTTTTTTCTATGGACGTAGATAATTTATACACAAACATACCTATCGAGGGGGGTATTTCATGTGTAGAAAAAGCCTTTAAAATGTACCCAGATCCAAGCAGACCAGACAAAGAATTAATAGAATTACTCACAATTAATTTAACACCAATGATTTTGTTTTTTTAATGAAAAATTTTATCTACAAATTAAGGGTACAGCGATGGGGAAAAGGTTTGCCCCTGCCTATGCAAATATATACATGGCCAATTGGGAACAAAGTATTTAAAAATGCAAAATTAAACCATTTACTTACCTTCGATATTTGGACGACATCTGGGGAATTTGGACGGGTTCTCGTGAGGAATTTGAGGAATTCTTCGGCATCCTGAATTCACACGATCCATCAATTAAATTAAAATTAGAAAGGAATAGCGAATCAATTGAATTTTTAGACACCACGATTTTCAAAGGTCCACAATTTTCAAAAACAGGCAAATTGGACATAAAAGTATTTTAAGACAACAGATACTCACGCACTCTTGCACAAAACAGCTTTCATCCAACACATACCTTCAAGGGGATCGTTAGGCGCAACTTCTAAGGTTCCACAGAATCTGTACAAGGAGAGAAGATTTTTTGGAGGCAGTTAAAATTCTATTTAAAGCCCTATCGAAAGGGTTACACCCGCACGTTTCTTAGATTTTGTTTCAAAAACTTTCAAAATAGAAGAAAACCTTTCCAACAGTAAAATTCCACTAATTACGACCTTTTCATCAACAAGCAGAAAACTAAACTTTAAGTGGAAAACGAATTTTGAAAAAATATTGGAACCAGAAAATTTAATTCCAAATTTGGGGACAATTTCGGCATATAGGCGAAATATCAATTTACAAGATTTGTTGGTTTCTGCTAAATTACCCTCATTACAGAAGAAAAAACCACCTGGACAACAAATTTATTTTACAAACTTTAAGTTCGTTCGGAGCAACAACAAACAATTATTTAAAATTCATGGGGAATTTGACTTGAATTCGTGCAATTGTGTTTATTTAATTTCATGTTTTATCTGTGATAAAAAATATGTGGGGAAACTAAAAACCAATTATCTTATCGATTAGCACAACATATTGGAAAAATAAAAAATAAAAAAGATGAAAGCACACCTTTAATTAGACATTTTATGGAACATGGGGTATCAAATTTAAGATTAGCTGGTCTGGAAAGAAACTCAAATTGGACAACTTGGGAAAGAAAGAAGAGGGAAAGGTTTTGGATTTTTATTTTGGGAACAAAGGGAACCATTGGGTCTAAATTTAAAAAAGAATTAAAAAATTACTTACCTTTAGAAAGGGATACAATGAAAAAATGATACTTGCCTTAGGACTTACCTTTCACCTGGAACACCACCTAAAAAAGAAAAAGTTCTACTTACCTTGGGCTACTTACCTTTTGCATTTCCTATCCGTTCTTTTGACCTTAGCCCTACCCCTAACCCTAACCCTAATCTCAGTTTTCTACATACCTAACCCTAACCCCTAACCCTTAACCCTAACCCTAACCCTAACCACAAAACCCTAACCCTGACCCTAGCCACTAACCCTAACCACAACCCCTAACCCTAACCTAACCACAAACCCTAACCCTAACCACTACCCTAACCACAAACCCTAACCCTAACCACTACCCCAATCCCTAACCCTAACCACTATTCTTAACCCTAACCCCTAACCCCAACCACTACCCTAACCCTAACCCTAACTCTAACCCCTAACCCTAACCACTAACCCTACCTTTTAGCTTTTGTTTTAACTCTAACCCCTTAAAAAATAACAAAAAATCACAAAAAATATTAAAAGTTGGTAAAAAACAATAAAAAAAGTATATAAACAAAAAACAAAAAAAAGTTAAAAAAGTCATTTAAAACATTAAAAACAGTTAAAAATGGTTTAAAATTGGTTAAAAATGGTCAAATTATCATTAAGAATGCTTTTTATTTCATTATAGGGGTTAAAAACATGCTCCTCAAATAACCGTTCGCTTTTGGGTTTTTGTAATCGGTTTTTCTTTTTTTCGTTTTTTTGGGCAGGAGGGTATAAATAGAGCTGAAACGCCGCCCCCTGCTCATTTCTACTCCAGCTCTTGAGGAGTACACTTCTTTTAGTGTGCCAGCAACCTGATGAAGGCCTAGTTTTGGCCGAAACGTCGTGTTTTTTCATTTTGGCACACCTTCCTTAGTTGTTTATTTCATTTTTGATAAATATATAAAAATAAAAAAATAAAACTACTTACCATGGAGTGGACAGAGGTCCGTTATGGCAAGCGCCGTCAGCGGGCCCGTCCCTTGCCAAAGGACCAGTGGGGTGGGAGGCCTACTGGGTGGACGGAGAGAGCTCCGGTCTCTTCTTACGGGAGGAGACCCATTTTCCCCTCTCCTAGCCGGCCAGTTCCTCCCCCAGTCAGGGCGACCCGCTACACTGGTCCCCGCAACCAATCATTCGCGGACATAGTTCGCAGGGACTTACCCCAAGCAGGTCAGTGGAGACGCCGTCCGGTGGTGGCAAGCCCGGACGTCCTCAGACAATCGGCTGGCCCCCAACTCCGCAACCTAATCCGCAAGATAAAAGCGGTCATCAAAACGGTCCATCACCTTCAGAACGTCACGGTCAAACCTGGGAAGCCGGAACCGAGGATGATCTCAGGATGGTGGACCTTTTGTCAGAAATGATCAAGCCGGCCTTCCCTACTGAGCGGACGGTGGACCTCATAATGGGGAACGCCAAAAACTGGGGGTATAACACCTACCTGATCCTCGAACGGCATTACCAGGCCACCCTTGAATTAAGGTTGGAGGAGTTGCCTGGAATGCCCACTCGGGATTGGAGGAAGGCATTCGAGGTAGCAGCCCGGTGGGTTAGACGGGACCTACCTCGAATTCCACAGGGCGTGATTGACCATGCGGAGGCGGTCATCACAGCCAGGTTAGCACCCACAGACCCGGTTGGGCAACGACCAGCGCCGGGACCGGCCATGATGGACGGCTCTGTCCAGGCACAGGATCCACCCCAAGTGAGGTCCGTGTCTTTTCAGACAGACGGTCCCTGTCCGGAGGCAGAACCCGTCGGTGGCAACCATGACGGAGGAGGCCCAGATCACGGACTGGTCGCCGTTCCGGGAACCTGACAGACCTCTTGGGACTTCGGAAGAGTCCGCTTTGGTCCAGGAAGACTGCCCCTTGGAACAAAGAAGAAGGGGTGGGCGGAGGACAGTGGGGTCCATCATCAACAAACCCCCTTCTCTTGGCAATTCTCCTCAGACTCAGAGGAGGAGGAGGCCAGAGTAATTCCGGGGTCATCAATCACCCAACTTACCTGGAGGCACAAGATTCCTCGCCGACTCCATCGCCACAGCTCCCCAGGCTGGTGACTGTCCAGGTCCATCGGACGGCAACCGGAACCCTGCGGGAAGAACCAACAGAGGAGGAAGGGTTATTACCCCCTTCCCCTCAAACTACTCGACAGGTGGAGGCGCAAGCAAGCCAGGCCCTGACGACCTCCCTGCCACTCTTCTCACCTGACACGTCCTCAGAGGGTGAGGAGATGCAGGTCCCTAGAAGAGGCGTTTCAGCAGCCCTTCAGCACCTCTTTGCCGCAATCGCCTCGCTTCAGAGTCCGTCGTCACAAATATACACAAAGAAAACTTACGGATTGGAACTTACCTGTGGAGAGGAAGTGGCTCATCATGGGGGACTCCAACCTCTCCAAATTCCCGGGTTTCCTCAATCAGGACCTGCAAATAGAAAGTTACCCAGGCAGTCACTTTCGACACGCACACGCCTTAATTGAAAAATGTGACCCACCAGAGGACCTGATGGTGGAAAAAGTGGTACTTGCCTTTGGGATAAACACTCGAACTAACAAACTGAAAGAGACCACCATGAAGACGGTTCAGGGTGCAGTTAGATCCGCCAAGGAAGTTCCCCCTGGCGGAGATCTGGATCCCACAGGTCAACTTCTCGGCCAATCTCCCTGTGGAAGAGAAGGAAAACTTGGAGGATCTGAATGCCTACCTCCAGAGGAATACTTCCTACATTCCTCTTTTGCCTGAGGCCCAGTTCCATACTGAGGACGATGATGTTCACTGGACCTCGGAGACAGCAGACGCCATGTTCCACCATTGGATGGACTTTTTGAACATTTTAAACTCCTCTGCCCTGTAAGCCCAGAATTGGGGGCTGCCAATCAACGGCCCCTTGTGGGGCAGGATGTGGTGGTCCTTGCACCCAATTTTAAGCTTTCAGTGCTGGAACGAATCTCCTGAGCAAGGGTTTGTCCTTCATACCTACCAATTCGTTAGACAAAGATCAGAAATTACAGTTGGAATTTGACCTGCAAAATTATCATAGGAAAATTAAACTAGCTTCTTATTTTCAAAATGCCCCTGCTAAAAAACTTACACCGTTTGTTGATGCGTCAATTTGGACTCCCCGTTGGAACTTCTCCCGGCCCCTGTCAAAATTTAATTCATGAAGATTTAAAAACGTTTAAAAAAAGGTTACAAATTCATAAAAGAAACACCAAACATTTCATTTGAGGAGATTAAAATTCTAAAAAATTTAAAAAGTTTAAAAAGCATCGTGATAAAGCCGGCGGACAAAGGTTCAGCCATTGTTATTTTAAGTCGAGAACAATACATAATTGAAGCGGAACGACAATTAAATGATATAATTTATTACAAAAAATTGGAAAAACCTATTTACCTTGAAACGGTGCCAATGATCAGTAGAATCCTCGATACCCTAAAGAAAAGGAGATTTATCAATGCAAAACAGAGACAATATTTAGGGGGTGGGGCAACCTAGAGAAAGAAGATTTTACCTGCTTCCAAAGATCCACAAGGATCCCAAAACGTGGACGGTTCCATTCAAAATACCTCCGGGGAGGCCCATTGTATCAGACTGCGAGAGTGAAACCTATCGTACAGCAGAGTATTTGGATTTTTATTTGAACCCGATTTCGATGAAACACCCCTCTTTTGTAAAAGACACTTATTATTTCATTGATTTGGTTAAAAATTTAAAAATTCCTGTAAATTCATTCTTTTTTCTATGGACGTAGATAATTTATACACAAACATACCTATCGAGGGGGTATTTCATGTGTAGAAAAAGCCTTTAAAATGTACCCAGATCCAAGCAGACCAGACAAAGAATTAATAGAATTACTCACAATTAATTTAACACGCAATGATTTTGTTTTTAATGAAAAATTTTATCTACAAATTAAGGGTACAGCGATGGGGAAAAGGTTTGCCCCTGCCTATGCAAATATATACATGGCCAATTGGGAACAAGAAGTATTTAAAAAATGCAAAATTAAACCATTTACTTACCTTCGATATTTGGACGACATCTGGGGAATTTGGACGGGTTCTCGTGAGGAATTTGAGGAATTCTTCGGCATCCTGAATTCACACGATCCATCAATTAAATTAAAATTAGAAAGGAATAGCGAATCAATTGAATTTTTAGACACCACGATTTTCAAAGGTCCACAATTTTCAAAAACAGGCAAATTGGACATAAAAGTATTTTTTAAGACAACAGATACTCACGCACTCTTGCACAAAAACAGCTTTCATCCAACACATACCTTCAAGGGGATCGTTAGGCGCAACTTCTAAGGTTCCACAGAATCTGTACAAGGAGAGAAGATTTTTGGAGGCAGTTAAAATTCTATTTAAAGCCCTATCGAAAAGGGGTTACACCCGTACGTTTCTTAGATTTTGTTTCAAAAACTTTCAAAATAGAAGAGAAAACCTTTCCAACAGTAAAATTCCACTAATTACGACCTTTTCATCAACAAGCAGAAAACTAAACTTTAAGTGGAAAACGAATTTTGAAAAAATATTGGAACCAGAAAATTTAATTCCAAATTTGGGGACAATTTCGGCATATAGACGAAATATCAATTTACAAGATTTGTTGGTTTCTGCTAAATTACCCTCATTACAGAAGAAAAAACCACCTGGACAACAAATTTATTTTACAAACTTTAAGTTCGTTCGGAGCAACAACAAACAATTATTTAAAATTCATGGGAATTTGACTTGAATTCGTGCAATTGTGTTTATTTAATTTCATGTTTTATCTGTGATAAAAAATATGTGGAAACTAAAAACCAATTATCTTATCGATTAGCACAACATATTGGAAAAATAAAAAATAAAAAAGATGAAAGCACACCTTTAATTAGACATTTTATGGAACATGGGGTATCAAATTTAAGATTAGCTGGTCTGGAAAGAAACTCAAATTGGACAACTTGGGAAAGAAAGAAGAGGGAAAGGTTTTGGATTTTTATTTTGGGAACAAGGGAACCATTGGGTCTAAATTTAAAAAAGAATTAAAAAATTACTTACCTTTAGAAAGGGATACAATGAAAAAATGATACTTGCCTTAGGACTTACCTTTCACCTGGAACACCACCTAAAAAGAAAAAAGTTCTACTTACCTTGGGCTACTTACCTTTTGCATTTCCTATCCGTTCTTTTGACCTTAGCCCTACCCCCTAACCCTAACCCTAATCTCAGTTTTCTACATACCTAACCCTAACCCCTAACCCTTAACCCTAACCCTAACCCCTAACCACAAAACCCTAACCCTGACCCTAGCCACTAACCCTAACCACAACCCCTAACCCCTAACCTAACCACAAACCCTAACCCTAACCACTCCCTAACCACAAACCCTAACCCTAACCACTACCCCAATCCCTAACCCTAACCACTATTCTTAACCCTAACCCCCTAACCCCAACCACTACCCCTAACCCTAACCCTAACTCTAACCCTAACCCTAACCACTAACCCTACCTTTTAGCTTTTGTTTTAACTCTAACCCCTTAAAAAATAACAAAAAATCACAAAAAAATATTAAAAGTTGGTAAAAAACAATAAAAAAAGTATATAAACAAAAAACAAAAAAAGTTAAAAAAGTCATTTAAAACATTAAAAACAGTTAAAAATGGTTTAAAATTGGTTAAAAATGGTCAAATTATCATTAAGAATGCTTTTTATTTCATTATAGGGGTTAAAAACATGCTCCTCAAATAACCGTTCGCTTTTGGGTTTTTGTAATCGGTTTTTCTTTTTTTCGTTTTTGGGCAGGGAGGGTATAAATAGAGCTGAAACGCCGCCCCCTGCTCATTTCTACTCCAGCTCTTGAGGAGTACACTTCTTTTTAGTGTGCCAGCAACCTGATGAAGGCCTAGTTTTGGCCGAAACGTCGTGTTTTTTTCATTTTGGCACACCTTCCTTAGTTGTTTATTTCATTTTTTGATAAATATATAAAAATAAAAAAATAAAACTACTTACCATGGAGTGGACAGAGGTCC
>CAJVRN010000233.1:12500-387500 GCA_911728415.1 Lagocephalus sceleratus
TAACCATTTTTAAATGGCGCAATTTCGAGACAAAAACAAGCCTAGGATGCTCAGAACAGCCCCTAGAACGCCATCCCAGAGTTTTAGCTCGATAGCGCCACCTATCATTTCCTCAGATTTCCCAAAAATGTCCCTGAGACGCACTACCAATCCACTCCAAATGGCCTGAAACGTGCTTAAAACACATTTCTGTAGGTAGGTGAATTTCCCAAACCATAACCCTAAACACTTTGGAAAATTTCACCAAAAACCGCTGGCTGGCTGGCTGGCCCATTCATTTCAATGGGGAAAGTTCAAACCCGTTTAACTCCGGATCTGGACCTCGGAGAGCCTTGCAAACCGCCTCCGTCTGACATAATTCGACCACGGGGAACACGCCTGTCCAATCCCCGACCTTCTACGACCTTCCTAGCCCGAGATATGGCCAAAATAAAGTCCATTTCCGGTCTAGCTCCCAAACCGGAAGTCGGATCCGGACCAAACTTACAGCATCTTCATCCTATCGCCCGACTTACCTGTGTACCAAATTTCAGACCTCTAGCACTTACCCTTCTCCAGAAACCTCGAGTTTGGGGAATTCCCCATCGTGGTAAACTCACTATATACCTAACCCTAACCCTAACCCTAACCCTAGCCCGAGATATGGCCAAAATAAAGTCCATTTCCGGTCTAGCTCCCAAACCGGAAGTCGGATCCGGACCAAACTTACAGGATCTTCATCCTATCGCCCGACTTACCTGTGTACCAAATTTCAGACCTCTAGCACTTACCCTTCTCCAGAAACCTCGAGTTTGGGGAATTCCCCATCGTGGTAAACTCACTATATACCTAACCCTAACCCTAACCCTACCCTAACCCTAACCCTAACCCTAACCCTAACCTGTGTACCAAATTTCAAACCTCTAGCACTTACCCTTCTCCAGAAACCTCGAGTTTGGGGAATTCCCCATCGTGGTAAACTCACTATATACCTAACCCTAACCCTAACCCTAACCCTAACCCTAACCTCTAGCACTTACCCTTCTCCAGAAACCTCGAGTTTGGGGAATTCCCCATCGTGGTAAACTCACTATATACCTAACCTAACCCTAGCCCTAACCCTAGCCCTAACCCTAGCCCTAAGCCTAACCCTAACCATTTTTAAATGGCGCAATTTCGAGACAAAAACAAGCCTAGGATGCTCAGAACAGCCCCTAGAACGCCATCCCAGAGTTTTAGCTCGATAGCGCCACCTATCATTTCCTCAGATTTCCCAAAAATGTCCCTGAGACGCACTACCAATCCACTCCAAATGGCCTGAAACGTGCTTAAAACACATTTCTGTAGGTAGGTGAATTTCCCAAACCATAACCCTAAACACTTTGGAAAATTTCACCAAAAACCGCTGGCTGGCTGGCTGGCCCATTCATTTCAATGGGGAAAGTTCAAACCCGTTTAACTCCGGATCTGGACCTCGGAGAGCCTTGCAAACCGCCTCCGTCTGACATAATTCGACCACGGGGAACACGCCTGTCCAATCCCCGACCTTCTACGACCTTCCTAGCCCGAGATATGGCCAAAATAAAGTCCATTTCCGGTCTAGCTCCCAAACCGGAAGTCGGATCCGGACCAAACTTACAGCATCTTCATCCTATCG
The DNA here is from genome assembly GCA_911728415.1 of Lagocephalus sceleratus. Lineage (NCBI taxonomy): Eukaryota > Metazoa > Chordata > Actinopteri > Tetraodontiformes > Tetraodontidae > Lagocephalus > Lagocephalus sceleratus. The sequence continues at coordinate 14,137 of CAJVRN010000233.1, forward strand.
CCCGACTTACCTGTGTACCAAATTTCAGACCTCTAGCACTTACCCTTCTCCAGAAACCTCGAGTTTGGGGAATTCCCCATCGTAGTAAACTCACTATATACCTAACCCTAACCCTAACCCTAACCCTAGCCGAGATATGGCCAAAATAAAGTCCATTTCCGGTCTAGCTCCCAAACCGGAAGTCGGATCCGGACCAAACTTACAGGATCTTCATCCTATCGCCCGACTTACCTGTGTACCAAATTTCAGACCTCTAGCACTTACCCTTCTCCAGAAACCTCGAGTTTGGGGAATTCCCCATCGTGGTAAACTCACTATATACCTAACCCTAACCCTAACCCTAACCCTAACCCTACCCTAACCCTAACCCTAACCCTAACCCTAACCTTGTACCAAATTTCAAACCTCTAGCACTTACCCTTCTCCAGAAACCTCGAGTTTGGGGAATTCCCATCGTGGTAAACTCACTATATACCTAACCCTAACCCTAACCCTAACCCTAACCTCTAGCACTTACCCTTCTCCAGAAACCTCGAGTTTGGGGAATTCCCCATCGTGGTAAACTCACTATATACCTAACCTAACCCTAGCCCTAACCCTAGCCCTAACCTAGCCCTAAGCCTAACCCTAACCATTTTTAAATGGCGCAATTTCGAGACAAAAACAAGCCTAGGATGCTCAGAACAGCCCCTAGAACGCCATCCCAGAGTTTTAGCTCGATAGCGCCACCTATCATTTCCTCAGATTTCCCAAAAATGTCCCTGAGGCACTACCAATCCACTCCAAATGGCCTGAAACGTGCTTAAAACACATTTCTGTAGGTAGGTGAATTTCCCAAACCATAACCCTAAACACTTTGGAAAATTTCACCAAAAACCGCTGGCTGGCTGGCTGGCCCATTCATTTCAATGGGGAAAGTTCAAACCCGTTTAACTCCGGATCTGGACCTCGGAGAGCCTTGCAAACCGCCTCCGTCTGACATAATTCGACCACGGGGAACACGCCTGTCCAATCCCCGACCTTCTACGACCTTCCTAGCCCGAGATATGGCCAAAATAAAGTCCATTTCCGGTCTAGCTCCCAAACCGGAAGTCGGATCCGGACCAAACTTACAGCATCTTCATCCTATCGCCCGACTTACCTGTGTACCAAATTTCAGACCTCTAGCACTTACCCTTCTCCAGAAACCTCGAGTTTGGGGAATTCCCCATCGTGGTAAACTCACTATACCTAACCCTAACCCTAACCCTAACCCTAACCCTAACCTAACCCTAACCCTAACCCTAACCCTAACCCTAACCTAACCTAACCCTAACCTAACCTAACCCTAACCTAACCCTAACCCTAACCCTAACCCTAACCTAACCTAACCTAACCTAACCCTAACCTAACCCTAACCCTAACCTAACCCTAACCTAACCTAACCTAACCTAACCTAACCCTAACCCTAACCCTAACCCTAACCTAACCTAACCCTAACCCTAACCTAACCCTAACCCTAACCTAACCTAACCCTAGCCCTAACCCTAGCCCTAACCCTAGCCCTAAGCCTAACCCTAACCATTTTTAAATGGCGCAATTTCGAGACAAAAACAAGCCTAGGATGCTCCAGAACAGCCCCTAGAACGCCATCCCAGAGTTTTAGCTCGATAGCGCCACCTATCATTTCCTCAGATTTCCCAAAAATGTCCCTGAGACGCACTACCAATCCACTCCAAATGGCCTGAAACGTGCTTAAAACACATTTCTGTAGGTAGGTGAATTTCCCAAACCATAACCCTAAACACTTTGGAAAATTTCACCAAAAAACCGCTGGCTGGCTGGCCCATTCATTTCAATGGGGAAAGTTCAAACCCGTTTAACTCCGGATCTGGACCTCGGAGAGCCTTGCAAACCGCCTCCGTCTGACATAATTCGACCACGGGGAACACGCCTGTCCAATCCCCGACCTTCTACGCCCTCCTAGCCCGAGATATGGCCAAAATAAAGACCATTTCCGGTCTAGCTCCCAAACCGGAAGTCGGATCCGGACCAAACTTACAGGATCTTCATCCTATCGCCCGACTTACCTGTGTACCAAATTTCAGACCTCTAGCACTTACCCTTCTCCAGAAACCTCGAGTTTGGGGAATTCCCCATCGTGGTAAACTCACTATATACCTAACCTAACCCTAGCCCTAACCCTAGCCCTAACCCTAGCCCTAAGCCTAACCCTAACCATTTTTAAATGGCGCAATTTCGAGACAAAAACAAGCCTAGGATGCTCAGAACAGCCCCTAGAACGCCATCCCAGAGTTTTAGCTCGATAGCGCCACCTATCATTTCCTCAGATTTCCCAAAAATGTCCCTGAGACGCACTACCAATCCACTCCAAATGGCCTGAAACGTGCTTAAAACACATTTCTGTAGGTAGGTGAATTTCCCAAACCATAACCCTAAACACTTTGGAAAATTTCACCAAAAAACCGCTGGCTGGCTGGCCCATTCATTTCAATGGGGAAAGTTCAAACCCGTTTAACTCCGGATCTGGACCTCGGAGAGCCTTGCAAACCGCCTCCGTCTGACATAATTCGACCACGGGGAACACGCCTGTCCAATCCCCGACCTTCTACGCCCTCCCTAGCCCGAGATATGGCCAAAATAAAGACAATTTCCGGTCTAGCTCCCAAACCGGAAGTCGGATCCGGACCAAACTTACAGGATCTTCATCCTATCGCCCGACTTACCTGTGTACCAAATTTCAGACCTCTAGCACTTACCCTTCTCCAGAAACCTCGAGTTTGGGGAATTCCCCATCGTGGTAAACTCACTATATACCTAACCCTAACCCTAACCCTAACCCTAACCCTAACCCTAACCCTAACCCTAATTCCCCATCGTGGTAAACTCACTATATACCTAACCTAACCCTAGCCCTAACCCTAGCCCTAACCCTAGCCCTAAGCCTAACCCTAACCATTTTTAAATGGCGCAATTTCGAGACAAAAACAAGCCTAGGATGCTCAGAACAGCCCCTAGAACGCCATCCCAGAGTTTTAGCTCGATAGCGCCACCTATCATTTCCTCAGATTTCCCAAAAATGTCCCTGAGACGCACTACCAATCCACTCCAAATGGCCTGAAACGTGCTTAAAACACATTTCTGTAGGTAGGTGAATTTCCCAAACCATAACCCTAAACACTTTGGAAAATTTCACCAAAAACCGCGGCTGGCTGGCTGGCCCATTCATTTCAATGGGGAAAGTTCAAACCCGTTTAACTCGGATCTGGACCTCGGAGAGCCTTGCAAACCGCCTCCGTCTGACATAATTCGACCACGGGGAACACGCCTGTCCAATCCCCGACCTTCTACGCCCTCCCTAGCCCGAGATATGGCCAAAATAAAGTCCATTTCCGGTCTAGCTCCCAAACCGGAAGTCGGATCCGGACCAAACTTACAGGATCTTCATCCTATCGCCCGACTTACCTGTGTACCAAATTTCAGACCTCTAGCACTTACCCTTCTCCAGAAACCTCGAGTTTGGGGAATTCCCCATCGTGGTAAACTCACTATATACCTAACCCTAACCCTAACCCTAACCCTAACACTATATACCTAACCTAACCCTAGCCCTAACCCTAGCCCTAACCCTAGCCCTAAGCCTAACCCTAACCATTTTTAAATGGCGCAATTTCGAGACAAAAACAAGCCTAGGATGCTCAGAACAGCCCCTAGAACGCCATCCCAGAGTTTTAGCTCGATAGCGCCACCTATCATTTCGTCAGATTTCCCAAAAATGTCCCTGAGACGCACTACCAATCCACTCCAAATGGCCTGAAACGTGCTTAAAACACATTTCTGTAGGTAGGTGAATTTCCCAAACCATAACCCTAAACACTTTGGAAAATTTCACCAAAAACCGCTGGCTGGCTGGCCCATTCATTTCAATGGGGAAAGTTCAAACCCGTTTAACTCCGGATCTGGACCTCGGAGAGCCTTGCAAACCGCCTCCGTCTGACATAATTCGACCACGGGGAACACGCCTGTCCAATCCCCGACCTTCTACGCCCTCCCTAGCCCGAGATATGGCCAAAATAAAGACAATTTCCGGTCTAGCTCCCAAACCGGAAGTCGGATCCGGACCAAACTTACAGGATCTTCATCCTATCGCCCGACTTACCTGTGTACCAAATTTCAGACCTCTAGCACTTACCCTTCTCCAGAAACCTCGAGTTTGGGGAATTCCCCATCGTGGTAAACTCACTATATACCTAACCTAACCCTAGCCCTAACCCTAGCCCTAACCCTAGCCCTAAGCCTAACCCTAACCATTTTTAAATGGCGCAATTTCGAGACAAAAACAAGCCTAGGATGCTCAGAACAGCCCCTAGAACGCCATCCCAGAGTTTTAGCTCGATAGCGCCACCTATCATTTCCTCAGATTTCCCAAAAATGTCCCTGAGACGCACTACCAATCCACTCCAAATGGCCTGAAACGTGCTTAAAACACATTTCTGTAGGTAGGTGAATTTCCCAAACCATAACCCTAAACACTTTGGAAAATTTCACCAAAAACCGCTGGCTGGCTGGCTGGCCCATTCATTTCAATGGGGAAAGTTCAAACCCGTTTAACTCCGGATCTGGACCTCGGAGAGCCTTGCAAACCGCCTCCGTCTGACATAATTCGACCACGGGGAACACGCCTGTCCAATCCCCGACCTTCTACGCCCTCCCTAGCCCGAGATATGGCCAAAATAAAGACAATTTCCGGTCTAGCTCCCAAACCGGAAGTCGGATCCGGACCAAACTTACAGGATCTTCATCCTATCGCCCGACTTACCTGTGTACCAAATTTCAGACCTCTAGCACTTACCCTTCTCCAGAAACCTCGAGTTTGGGGAATTCCCCATCGTGGTAAACTCACTATATACCTAACCCTAACCCTAACCCTAACCCTAACCCTAACCCTAACCCTAACCCTAACCACAAACCCTAACCCTAACCACTACCCCAATCCCTAACCCTAACCACTATTCTTAACCCTAACCCCTAACCCCAACCACTACCCCTAACCCTAACCCCTAACTCTAACCCCTAACCCTAACCACTAACCCTACCTTTTAGCTTTTGTTTTAACTCTAACCCCTTAAAAAATAACAAAAAATCACAAAAAAATATTAAAAGTTGGTAAAAAACAATAAAAAAGTATATAAACAAAAAAAAAAAAAGTTAAAAAAGTCATTTAAAACATTAAAAACAGTTAAAAATGGTTTAAAATTGGTTAAAAATGGTCAAATTATCATTAAGAATGCTTTTTATTTCATTATAGGGGTTAAAAACATGCTCCTCAAATAACCGTTCGCTTTTGGGTTTTTGTAATCGGTTTTTCTTTTTTTCGTTTTTTTGGGCAGGAGGGTATAAATAGAGCTGAAACGCCGCCCCCTGCTCATTTCTACTCCAGCTCTTGAGGAGTACACTTCTTTTAGTGTGCCAGCAACCTGATGAAGGCCTAGTTTTGGCCGAAACGTCGTGTTTTTTCATTTTGGCACACCTTCCTTAGTTGTTTATTTCATTTTTTGATAAATATATAAAAATAAAAAAATAAAACTACTTACCATGGAGTGGACAGAGGTCCGTTATGGCAAGCGCCGTCAGCGGGCCCGTCCCTTGCCAAGGGACCAGTGGGGTGGGAGGCCTACTGGGTGGACGGAGAGAGCTCCGGTCTCTTCTTACGGGAGGAGACCCATTTTCCCCTCTCCTAACCCTAACCCTAACCCTAACCTAACCCTAACCCTAACCCTAACCCTAACCCTAACCCTTCTTCGTGTGCCATTCACCTGATGAAGGCCTAGTTTTGGCCGAAACGTTGTGTATTTTTGTTTTGTTTCATTTTGGCACACCTTCTTTAGTTGTTTATTTCATTTTTTGACAAATATATAAATATAAAAAAAATAATAAACTATGGAGTGGACAGAGGTCCGCTACGGCAAGCGCCGTCAGCGGGCCCGTCCCTTGCCAAGGGACCAGTGGGGTGGGAGGCCTACTGGGTGGACGGAGAGAGCTCCGGTCTCTTCTTACGGGAGGAGACCCATTTTCCCTTCTCCTAACCCTAACCCTAACCCTAACCCTAACCCTAACCCTAACCCTAACCAATCTTGACGTCCGTGACGTCGGGATTAAATCCCCTTCCTCCTAACCCTAGCCCTAACCCTAGCCCTAACCCTAGCCCTAACCCTAGCCCTAACCCTAGCCCTAAGCCTAACCCTAACCATTTTTAAATGGCGCAATTTCGAGACAAAAACAAGCCTAGGATGCTCAGAACAGCCCCTAGAACGCCATCCCAGAGTTTTAGCTCGATAGCGCCACCTATCATTTCCTCAGATTTCCCAAAAATGTCCCTGAGACGCACTACCAATCCACTCCAAATGGCCTGAAACGTGCTTAAAACACATTTCTGTAGGTAGGTGAATTTCCCAAACCATAACCCTAAACACTTTGGAAAATTTCACCAAAAACCGCTGGCTGGCTGGCTGGCCCATTCATTTCAATGGGGAAAGTTCAAACCCGTTTAACTCCGGATCTGGACCTCGGAGAGCCTTGCAAACCGCCTCCGTCTGACATAATTCGACCACGGGGAACACGCCTGTCCAATCCCCGACCTTCTACGACCTTCCTAGCCCGAGATATGGCCAAAATAAAGTCCATTTCCGGTCTAGCTCCCAAACCGGAAGTCGGATCCGGACCAAACTTACAGCATCTTCATCCTATCGCCCGACTTACCTGTGTACCAAATTTCAGACCTCTAGCACTTACCCTTCTCCAGAAACCTCGAGTTTGGGGAATTCCCCATCGTGGTAAAATTCCCCATCGTGGTAAACTCACTATATACCTAACCCTAACCCTAACCCTAACCCTAACCCTAACCCTAACCCTAACCCTAGCCACTAACCCTAACCACAACCCCTAACCCCTAACCCTAACCACAAACCCTAACCCTAACCACTACCCCTAACCACAAACCCTAACCCTAACCACTACCCCAATCCCTAACCCTAACCACTATTCTTAACCCTAACCCCTAACCCCAACCACTACCCCTAACCCTAACTAACCCTAACTCTAACCCCTAACCTAACCACTAACCCTACCTTTTAGCTTTTGTTTTAACTCTAACCCCTTAAAAAATAACAAAAAATCACAAAAAATATTAAAAGTTGGTAAAAAACAATAAAAAAAGTATATAAACAAAAAACAAAAAAAGTTAAAAAAGTCATTTAAAACATTAAAAACAGTTAAAAATGGTTTAAAATTGGTTAAAAATGGTCAAATTATCATTAAGAATGCTTTTTATTTCATTATAGGGGTTAAAAACATGCTCCTCAAATAACCGTTCGCTTTTGGGTTTTTGTAATCGGTTTTTCTTTTTTCCCTTTTTTGGGCAGGAGGGTATAAATAGAGCTGAAACGCCGCCCCCTGCTCATTTCTACTCCAGCTCTTGAGGAGTACACTTCTTTTTAGTGTGCCAGCAACCTGATGAAGGCCTAGTTTTGGCCGAAACGTCGTGTTTTTTCATTTTGGCACACCTTCCTTAGTTGTTTATTTCATTTTTTGATAAATATATAAAAATAAAAAAATAAAACTACTTACCATGGAGTGGACAGAGGTCCGTTATGGCAAGCGCCGTCAGCGGGCCCGTCCCTTGCCAAGGGACCAGTGGGGTGGGAGGCCTACTGGGTGGACGGAGAGAGCTCCGGTCTCTTCTTACGGGAGGAGACCCATTTTCCCCTCTCCTAGCCGGCCAGTTCCTCCCCCAGTCAGGGCGACCCGCTACACTGGTCCCGCAACCAATCATTCGCGGACATAGTTCGCAGGGACTTACCCCAAGCAGGTCAGTGGAGACGCCGTCCGGTGGTGGCAAGCCCGGACGTCCTCAGACAGTCGGCTGGCCCCCAACTCCGCAACCTAATCCGCAAGATAAAAGCGGTCATCAAAACGGTCCATCACCTTCCAGAACGTCACGGTCAAACCTGGGAAGCCGGAACCGAGGATGATCTCCAGGATGGTGGACCTTTTGTCAGAAATGATCAAGCCGGCCTTCCCTACTGAGCGGACGGTGGACCTCATAATGGGGAACGCCAAAAACTGGGGGGTATAACACCTACCTGATCCTCGAACGGCATTACCAGGCCACCCTTGAATTAAGGTTGGAGGAGTTGCCTGGAATGCCCACTCGGGATTGGAGGAAGGCATTCGAGGTAGCAGCCCGGTGGGTTAGACGGGACCTACCTCGAATTCCACAGGGCGTGATTGACCATGCGGAGGCGGTCATCACAGCCAGGTTGGCACCCACAGACCCGGTTGGGCAACGACCAGCGCCGGGACCGGCCATGATGGACGGCTCTGTCCAGGCACAGGATCCACCCCAAGTGAGGTCCGTGTCTTTTCAGACCCAGACGGTCCCTGTCCGGAGGCAGAACCCGTCGGTGGCAACCATGACGGAGGAGGCCCAGATCACGGACTGGTCGCCGTTCCGGGAACCTGACAGACCTCTTGGGACTTCGGAAGAGTCCGCTTTGGTCCAGGAAGACTGCCCCTTGGAACAAAGAAGAAGGGGTGGGCGGAGGACAGTGGGGTCCATCATCAACAAACCCCCTTCTCTTGGCAATTCTCCTCAGACTCAGAGGAGGAGGAGGAGGCCAGAGTAATTCCGAGGGTCATCAATCACCCAACTTACCTGGAGGCACAAGATTCCTCGCCGACTCCATCGCCACAGCTCCCCAGGCTGGTGACTGTCCAGGTCCATCGGACGGCAACCGGAACCCTGCGGGAAGAACCAACAGAGGAGGAAAGGGTTATTACCCCTTCCCCTCAAACTACTCGACAGGTGGAGGCGCAAGCAAGCCAGGCCCTGACGACCTCCCTGCCACTCTTCTCACCTGACACGTCCTCAGAGGGTGAGGAGATGCAGGTCCCTAGAAGAGGCGTTTCAGCAGCCCTTCAGCACCTCTTTGCCGCAATCGCCTCGCTTCAGAGTCCGTCGTCACAAATATACACAAAGAAAACTTACGGATTGGAACTTACCTGTGGAGAGGAAGTGGCTCATCATGGGGGACTCCAACCTCTCCAAATTCCCGGGTTTCCTCAATCAGGACCTGCAAATAGAAAGTTACCCAGGCAGTCACTTTCGACACGCACACGCCTTAATTGAAAAATGTGACCCACCAGAGGACCTGATGGTGGAAAAAGTGGTACTTGCCTTTGGGATAAACACTCGAACTAACAAACTGAAAGAGACCACCATGAAGACGGTTCAGGGTGCAGTTAGATCCGCCAAAGGAAGTTCCCCCTGGCGGAGATCTGGATCCCACAGGTCAACTTCTCGGCCAATCTCCCTGTGGAAGAGAAGGAAAACTTGGAGGATCTGAATGCCTACCTCCAGAGGAATACTTCCTACATTCCTCTTTTGCCTGAGGCCCAGTTCCATACTGAGGACGATGATGTTCACTGGACCTCGGAGACAGCAGACGCCATGTTCCACCATTGGATGGACTTTTTGAACATTTTAAACTCCTCTGCCCTGTAAGCCCAGAATTGGGGGGCTGCCAATCAACGGCCCCTTGTGGGGCAGGATGTGGTGGTCCTTGCACCCAATTTTAAGCTTTCAGTGCTGGAACGAAATCTCCTGAGCAAGGGTTTGTCCTTCATACCTACCAATTCGTTAGACAAAGATCAGAAATTACAGTTGGAATTTGACCTGCAAAATTATCATAGGAAAATTAAACTAGCTTCTTATTTTCAAAATGCCCCTGCTAAAAAACTTACACCGTTTGTTGATGCGTCAATTTGGACTCCCCCGTTGGAACTTCTCCCGGCCCCTGTCAAAAATTTAATTCATGAAGATTTAAAAACGTTTAAAAAAGGTTACAAATTCATAAAAGAAACACCAAACATTTCATTTGAGGAGATTAAAATTCTAAAAAATTTAAAAAGTTTAAAAAGCATCGTGATAAAGCCGGCGGACAAAGGTTCAGCCATTGTTATTTTAAGTCGAGAACAATACATAATTGAAGCGGAACGACAATTAAATGATATAATTTATTACAAAAAATTGGAAAAACCTATTTACCTTGAAACGGTGCCAATGATCAGTAGAATCCTCGATACCCTAAAGAAAAGGAGATTTATCAATGCAAAACAGAGACAATATTTAGGGGGGTGGGGCAACCTAGAGAAAGAAGATTTTACCTGCTTCCAAAGATCCACAAGGATCCCAAAACGTGGACGGTTCCATTCAAAATACCTCCGGGGGAGGCCCATTGTATCAGACTGCGAGAGTGAAACCTATCGTACAGCAGAGTATTTGGATTTTTATTTGAACCCGATTTCGATGAAACACCCCTCTTTTGTAAAAGACACTTATTATTTCATTGATTTGGTTAAAAATTTAAAAATTCCTGTAAATTCATTCTTTTTTTCTATGGACGTAGATAATTTATACACAAACATACCTATCGAGGGGGTATTTCATGTGTAGAAAAAGCCTTTAAAATGTACCCAGATCCAAGCAGACCAGACAAAGAATTAATAGAATTACTCACAATTAATTTAACACGCAATGATTTTGTTTTTAATGAAAAATTTTATCTACAAATTAAGGGTACAGCGATGGGGAAAAGGTTTGCCCCTGCCTATGCAAATATATACATGGCCAATTGGGAACAAGAAGTATTTAAAAAATGCAAAATTAAACCATTTACTTACCTTCGATATTTGGACGACATCTGGGGAATTTGGACGGGTTCTCGTGAGGAATTTGAGGAATTCTTCGGCATCCTGAATTCACACGATCCATCAATTAAATTAAAATTAGAAAGGAATAGCGAATCAATTGAATTTTTTAGACACCACGATTTTCAAAGGTCCACAATTTTCAAAAACAGGCAAATTGGACATAAAAGTATTTTTTAAGACAACAGATACTCACGCACTCTTGCACAAAAACAGCTTTCATCCAACACATACCTTCAAGGGGATCGTTAAGGCGCAACTTCTAAGGTTCCACAGAATCTGTACAAGGAGAGAAGATTTTTTGGAGGCAGTTAAAATTCTATTTAAAGCCCTATCGAAAAGGGGTTACACCCGCACGTTTCTTAGATTTTGTTTCAAAAACTTTCAAAATAGAAGAGAAAACCTTTCCAACAGTAAAATTCCACTAATTACGACCTTTTCATCAACAAGCAGAAAACTAAACTTTAAGTGGAAAACGAATTTTGAAAAAATATTGGAACCAGAAAATTTAATTCCAAATTTGGGGACAATTTCGGCATATAGACGAAATATCAATTTACAAGATTTGTTGGTTTCTGCTAAATTACCCTCATTACAGAAGAAAAAACCACCTGGACAACAAATTTATTTTACAAACTTTAAGTTCGTTCGGAGCAACAACAAACAATTATTTAAAATTCATGGGGAATTTGACTTGAATTCGTGCAATTGTGTTTATTTAATTTCATGTTTTATCTGTGATAAAAAATATGTGGGGGAAACTAAAAACCAATTATCTTATCGATTAGCACAACATATTGGAAAAATAAAAAATAAAAAAGATGAAAGCACACCTTTAATTAGACATTTTATGGAACATGGGGTATCAAATTTAAGATTAGCTGGTCTGGAAAGAAACTCAAATTGGACAACTTGGGAAAGAAAGAAGAGGGAAAGGTTTTGGATTTTTATTTTGGGAACAAGGGAACCATTGGGTCTAAATTTAAAAAAGAATTAAAAAATTACTTACCTTTAGAAAGGGATACAATGAAAAAATGATACTTGCCTTAGGACTTACCTTTCACCTGGAACACCACCTAAAAAAGAAAAAAGTTCTACTTACCTTGGGCTACTTACCTTTTGCATTTCCTATCCGTTCTTTTGACCTTAGCCCTACCCCTAACCCTAACCCTAATCTCAGTTTTCTACATACCTAACCCTAACCCCTAACCCTTAACCCCTAACCCTAACCCCTAACCACAAAACCCTAACCCTGACCCTAGCCACTAACCCTAACCACAACCCCCTAACCCCTAACCCTAACCACAAACCCTAACCCTAACCACTACCCCTAACCACAAACCCTAACCCTAACCACTACCCCAATCCCTAACCCTAACCACTATTCTTAACCCTAACCCCTAACCCCAACCACTACCCCTAACCCTAACCCCTAACTCTAACCCCTAACCTAACCACTAACCCTACCTTTTAGCTTTTGTTTTAACTCTAACCCCTTAAAAAATAACAAAAAATCACAAAAAAATATTAAAAGTTGGTAAAAAACAATAAAAAAAGTATATAAACAAAAAAAAAAAAAAAGTTAAAAAAGTCATTTAAAACATTAAAAACAGTTAAAAATGGTTTAAAATTGGTTAAAAATGGTCAAATTATCATTAAGAATGCTTTTTATTTCATTATAGGGGTTAAAAACATGCTCCTCAAATAACCGTTCGCTTTTGGGTTTTTGTAATCGGTTTTTTCTTTTTTCGTTTTTTTGGGCAGGAGGGTATAAATAGAGCTGAAACGCCGCCCCCTGCTCATTTCTACTCCAGCTCTTGAGGAGTACACTTCTTTTTAGTGTGCCAGCAACCTGATGAAGGCCTAGTTTTGGCCGAAACGTCGTGTTTTTTCATTTTGGCACACCTTCCTTAGTTGTTTATTTCATTTTTTGATAAATATATAAAAATAAAAAAATAAAACTACTTACCATGGAGTGGACAGAGGTCCGTTATGGCAAGCGCCGTCAGCGGGCCCGTCCCTTGCCAAGGGACCAGTGGGGTGGGAGGCCTACTGGGTGGACGGAGAGCTCCGGTCTCTTCTTACGGGAGGAGACCCATTTTCCCCTCTCCTAGCCGGCCAGTTCCTCCCCCAGTCAGGGCGACCCGCTACACTGGTCCCCGCAACCAATCATTCGCGGACATAGTTCGCAGGGACTTACCCCAAGCAGGTCAGTGGAGACGCCGTCCGGTGGTGGCAAGCCCGGACGTCCTCAGACAGTCGGCTGGCCCCCAACTCCGCAACCTAATCCGCAAGATAAAAGCGGTCATCAAAACGGTCCATCACCTTCCAGAACGTCACGGTCAAACCTGGGAAGCCGGAACCGAGGATGATCTCCAGGATGGTGGACCTTTTGTCAGAAATGATCAAGCCGGCCTTCCCTACTGAGCGGACGGTGGACCTCATAATGGGGAACGCCAAAAACTGGGGGTATAACACCTACCTGATCCTCGAACGGCATTACCAGGCCACCCTTGAATTAAGGTTGGAGGAGTTGCCTGGAATGCCCACTCGGGATTGGAGGAAGGCATTCGAGGTAGCAGCCCGGTGGGTTAGACGGGACCTACCTCGAATTCCACAGGGCGTGATTGACCATGCGGAGGCGGTCATCACAGCCAGGTTGGCACCCACAGACCCGGTTGGGCAACGACCAGCGCCGGGACCGGCCATGATGGACGGCTCTGTCCAGGCACAGGATCCACCCCAAGTGAGGTCCGTGTCTTTTCAGACCCAGACGGTCCCTGTCCGGAGGCAGAACCCGTCGGTGGCAACCATGACGGAGGAGGCCCAGATCACGGACTGGTCGCCGTTCCGGGAACCTGACAGACCTCTTGGGACTTCGGAAGAGTCCGCTTTGGTCCAGGAAGACTGCCCCTTGGAACAAAGAAGAAGGGGTGGGCGGAGGACAGTGGGGTCCATCATCAACAAACCCCCTTCTCTTGGCAATTCTCCTCAGACTCAGAGGAGGAGGAGGAGGCCAGAGTAATTCCGAGGGTCATCAATCACCCAACTTACCTGGAGGCACAAGATTCCTCGCCGACTCCATCGCCACAGCTCCCCAGGCTGGTGACTGTCCAGGTCCATCGGACGGCAACCGGAACCCTGCGGGAAGAACCAACAGAGGAGGAAAGGGTTATTACCCCTTCCCCTCAAACTACTCGACAGGTGGAGGCGCAAGCAAGCCAGGCCCTGACGACCTCCCTGCCACTCTTCTCACCTGACACGTCCTCAGAGGGTGAGGAGATGCAGGTCCCTAGAAGAGGCGTTTCAGCAGCCCTTCAGCACCTCTTTGCCGCAATCGCCTCGCTTCAGAGTCCGTCGTCACAAATATACACAAAGAAAACTTACGGATTGGAACTTACCTGTGGAGAGGAAGTGGCTCATCATGGGGGACTCCAACCTCTCCAAATTCCCGGGTTTCCTCAATCAGGACCTGCAAATAGAAAGTTACCCAGGCAGTCACTTTCGACACGCACACGCCTTAATTGAAAAATGTGACCCACCAGAGGACCTGATGGTGGAAAAAGTGGTACTTGCCTTTGGGATAAACACTCGAACTAACAAACTGAAAGAGACCACCATGAAGACGGTTCAGGGTGCAGTTAGATCCGCCAAAAGGAAGTTCCCCCTGGCGGAGATCTGGATCCCACAGGTCAACTTCTCGGCCAATCTCCCTGTGGAAGAGAAGGAAAACTTGGAGGATCTGAATGCCTACCTCCAGAGGAATACTTCCTACATTCCTCTTTTGCCTGAGGCCCAGTTCCATACTGAGGACGATGATGTTCACTGGACCTCGGAGACAGCAGACGCCATGTTCCACCATTGGATGGACTTTTTGAACATTTTAAACTCCTCTGCCCTGTAAGCCCAGAATTGGGGGGGGCTGCCAATCAACGGCCCCTTGTGGGGCAGGATGTGGTGGTCCTTGCACCCAATTTTAAGCTTTCAGTGCTGGAACGAAATCTCCTGAGCAAGGGTTTGTCCTTCATACCTACCAATTCGTTAGACAAAGATCAGAAATTACAGTTGGAATTTGACCTGCAAAATTATCATAGGAAAATTAAACTAGCTTCTTATTTTCAAAATGCCCCTGCTAAAAAACTTACACCGTTTGTTGATGCGTCAATTTGGACTCCCCCGTTGGAACTTCTCCCGGCCCCTGTCAAAAATTTAATTCATGAAGATTTAAAAACGTTTAAAAAAGGTTACAAATTCATAAAAGAAACACCAAACATTTCATTTGAGGAGATTAAAATTCTAAAAAATTTAAAAAGTTTAAAAAGCATCGTGATAAAGCCGGCGGACAAAGGTTCAGCCATTGTTATTTTAAGTCGAGAACAATACATAATTGAAGCGGAACGACAATTAAATGATATAATTTATTACAAAAAATTGGAAAAACCTATTTACCTTGAAACGGTGCCAATGATCAGTAGAATCCTCGATACCCTAAAGAAAAGGAGATTTATCAATGCAAAACAGAGACAATATTTAGGGGGGTGGGGCAACCTAGAGAAAGAAGATTTTACCTGCTTCCAAAGATCCACAAGGATCCCAAAACGTGGACGGTTCCATTCAAAATACCTCCGGGGAGGCCCATTGTATCAGACTGCGAGAGTGAAACCTATCGTACAGCAGAGTATTTGGATTTTTTATTTGAACCCGATTTCGATGAAACACCCCTCTTTTGTAAAAGACACTTATTATTTCATTGATTTGGTTAAAAATTTAAAAATTCCTGTAAATTCATTCTTTTTTTCTATGGACGTAGATAATTTATACACAAACATACCTATCGAGGGGGTATTTCATGTGTAGAAAAAGCCTTTAAAATGTACCCAGATCCAAGCAGACCAGACAAAGAATTAATAGAATTACTCACAATTAATTTAACACGCAATGATTTTGTTTTTAATGAAAAATTTTATCTACAAATTAAGGGTACAGCGATGGGGAAAAGGTTTGCCCCTGCCTATGCAAATATATACATGGCCAATTGGGAACAAGAAGTATTTAAAAAATGCAAAATTAAACCATTTACTTACCTTCGATATTTGGACGACATCTGGGGAATTTGGACGGGTTCTCGTGAGGAATTTGAGGAATTCTTCGGCATCCTGAATTCACACGATCCATCAATTAAATTAAAATTAGAAAGGAATAGCGAATCAATTGAATTTTTTAGACACCACGATTTTCAAAGGTCCACAATTTTCAAAAACAGGCAAATTGGACATAAAAGTATTTTTTAAGACAACAGATACTCACGCACTCTTGCACAAAAACAGCTTTCATCCAACACATACCTTCAAGGGGATCGTTAAGGCGCAACTTCTAAGGTTCCACAGAATCTGTACAAGGAGAGAAGATTTTTTGGAGGCAGTTAAAATTCTATTTAAAGCCCTATCGAAAAGGGGTTACACCCGCACGTTTCTTAGATTTTGTTTCAAAAACTTTCAAAATAGAAGAGAAAACCTTTCCAACAGTAAAATTCCACTAATTACGACCTTTTCATCAACAAGCAGAAAACTAAACTTTAAGTGGAAAACGAATTTTGAAAAAATATTGGAACCAGAAAATTTAATTCCAAATTTGGGGACAATTTCGGCATATAGACGAAATATCAATTTACAAGATTTGTTGGTTTCTGCTAAATTACCCTCATTACAGAAGAAAAAACCACCTGGACAACAAATTTATTTTACAAACTTTAAGTTCGTTCGGAGCAACAACAAACAATTATTTAAAATTCATGGGGAATTTGACTTGAATTCGTGCAATTGTGTTTATTTAATTTCATGTTTTATCTGTGATAAAAAATATGTGGGGGAAACTAAAAACCAATTATCTTATCGATTAGCACAACATATTGGAAAAATAAAAAATAAAAAAGATGAAAGCACACCTTTAATTAGACATTTTATGGAACATGGGGTATCAAATTTAAGATTAGCTGGTCTGGAAAGAAACTCAAATTGGACAACTTGGGAAAGAAAGAAGAGGGGAAAGGTTTTGGATTTTTATTTTGGGAACAAGGGAACCATTGGGTCTAAATTTAAAAAAGAATTAAAAAATTACTTACCTTTAGAAAGGGATACAATGAAAAAATGATACTTGCCTTAGGACTTACCTTTCACCTGGAACACCACCTAAAAAAGTTCTACTTACCTTGGGCTACTTACCTTTTGCATTTCCTATCCGTTCTTTTGACCTTAGCCCTACCCCTAACCCTAACCCTAATCTCAGTTTTCTACATACCTAACCCTAACCCCTAACCCTTAACCCCTAACCCTAACCCTAACCACAAAACCCTAACCCTGACCCTAGCCACTAACCCTAACCACAACCCCTAACCCCTAACCCTAACCACAAACCCTAACCCTAACCACTACCCCTAACCACAAACCCTAACCCTAACCACTACCCCAATCCCTAACCCTAACCACTATTCTTAACCCTAACCCCTAACCCCAACCACTACCCCTAACCCTAACCCCTAACTCTAACCCCTAACCCTAACCACTAACCCTACCTTTTAGCTTTTGTTTTAACTCTAACCCCTTAAAAAATAACAAAAAATCACAAAAAAATATTAAAAGTTGGTAAAAAACAATAAAAAAAGTATATAAACAAAAAACAAAAAAAAGTTAAAAAAAGTCATTTAAAACATTAAAAACAGTTAAAAATGGTTTAAAATTGGTTAAAAATGGTCAAATTATCATTAAGAATGCTTTTTATTTCATTATAGGGGTTAAAAACATGCTCCTCAAATAACCGTTCGCTTTTGGGTTTTTGTAATCGGTTTTTTCTTTTTTCGTTTTTTTGGGCAGGAGGGTATAAATAGAGCTGAAACGCCGCCCCCTGCTCATTTCTACTCCAGCTCTTGAGGAGTACACTTCTTTTTAGTGTGCCAGCAACCTGATGAAGGCCTAGTTTTGGCCGAAACGTCGTGTTTTTTCATTTTGGCACACCTTCCTTAGTTGTTTATTTCATTTTTTGATAAATATATAAAAATAAAAAAATAAAACTACTTACCATGGAGTGGACAGAGGTCCGTTATGGCAAGCGCCGTCAGCGGGCCCGTCCCTTGCCAAGGGACCAGTGGGGTGGGAGGCCTACTGGGTGGACGGAGAGAGCTCCGGTCTCTTCTTACGGGAGGAGACCCATTTTCCCCTCTCCTAGCCGGCCAGTTCCTCCCCCAGTCAGGGCGACCCGCTACACTGGTCCCCGCAACCAATCATTCGCGGACATAGTTCGCAGGGACTTACCCCAAGCAGGTCAGTGGAGACGCCGTCCGGTGGTGGCAAGCCCGGACGTCCTCAGACAGTCGGCTGGCCCCCAACTCCGCAACCTAATCCGCAAGATAAAAGCGGTCATCAAAACGGTCCATCACCTTCCAGAACGTCACGGTCAAACCTGGGAAGCCGGAACCGAGGATGATCTCCAGGATGGTGGACCTTTTGTCAGAAATGATCAAGCCGGCCTTCCCTACTGAGCGGACGGTGGACCTCATAATGGGGAACGCCAAAAACTGGGGGTATAACACCTACCTGATCCTCGAACGGCATTACCAGGCCACCCTTGAATTAAGGTTGGAGGAGTTGCCTGGAATGCCCACTCGGGATTGGAGGAAGGCATTCGAGGTAGCAGCCCGGTGGGTTAGACGGGACCTACCTCGAATTCCACAGGGCGTGATTGACCATGCGGAGGCGGTCATCACAGCCAGGTTGGCACCCACAGACCCGGTTGGGCAACGACCAGCGCCGGGACCGGCCATGATGGACGGCTCTGTCCAGGCACAGGATCCACCCCCAAGTGAGGTCCGTGTCTTTTCAGACCCAGACGGTCCCTGTCCGGAGGCAGAACCCGTCGGTGGCAACCATGACGGAGGAGGCCCAGATCACGGACTGGTCGCCGTTCCGGGAACCTGACAGACCTCTTGGGACTTCGGAAGAGTCCGCTTTGGTCCAGGAAGACTGCCCCTTGGAACAAAGAAGAAGGGGTGGGCGGAGGACAGTGGGGTCCATCATCAACAAACCCCCTTCTCTTGGCAATTCTCCTCAGACTCAGAGGAGGAGGAGGAGGCCAGAGTAATTCCGAGGGTCATCAATCACCCAACTTACCTGGAGGCACAAGATTCCTCGCCGACTCCATCGCCACAGCTCCCCAGGCTGGTGACTGTCCAGGTCCATCGGACGGCAACCGGAACCCTGCGGGAAGAACCAACAGAGGAGGAAAGGGTTATTACCCCTTCCCCTCAAACTACTCGACAGGTGGAGGCGCAAGCAAGCCAGGCCCTGACGACCTCCCTGCCACTCTTCTCACCTGACACGTCCTCAGAGGGTGAGGAGATGCAGGTCCCTAGAAGAGGCGTTTCAGCAGCCCTTCAGCACCTCTTTGCCGCAATCGCCTCGCTTCAGAGTCCGTCGTCACAAATATACACAAAGAAAACTTACGGATTGGAACTTACCTGTGGAGAGGAAGTGGCTCATCATGGGGGACTCCAACCTCTCCAAATTCCCGGGTTTCCTCAATCAGGACCTGCAAATAGAAAGTTACCCAGGCAGTCACTTTCGACACGCACACGCCTTAATTGAAAAATGTGACCCACCAGAGGACCTGATGGTGGAAAAAGTGGTACTTGCCTTTGGGATAAACACTCGAACTAACAAACTGAAAGAGACCACCATGAAGACGGTTCAGGGTGCAGTTAGATCCGCCAAAGGAAGTTCCCCCTGGCGGAGATCTGGATCCCACAGGTCAACTTCTCGGCCAATCTCCCTGTGGAAGAGAAGGAAAACTTGGAGGATCTGAATGCCTACCTCCAGAGGAATACTTCCTACATTCCTCTTTTGCCTGAGGCCCAGTTCCATACTGAGGACGATGATGTTCACTGGACCTCGGAGACAGCAGACGCCATGTTCCACCATTGGATGGACTTTTTGAACATTTTAAACTCCTCTGCCCTGTAAGCCCAGAATTGGGGGGGGCTGCCAATCAACGGCCCCTTGTGGGGCAGGATGTGGTGGTCCTTGCACCCAATTTTAAGCTTTCAGTGCTGGAACGAAATCTCCTGAGCAAGGGTTTGTCCTTCATACCTACCAATTCGTTAGACAAAGATCAGAAATTACAGTTGGAATTTGACCTGCAAAATTATCATAGGAAAATTAAACTAGCTTCTTATTTTCAAAATGCCCCTGCTAAAAAACTTACACCGTTTGTTGATGCGTCAATTTGGACTCCCCCGTTGGAACTTCTCCCGGCCCCTGTCAAAAATTTAATTCATGAAGATTTAAAAACGTTTAAAAAAGGTTACAAATTCATAAAAGAAACACCAAACATTTCATTTGAGGAGATTAAAATTCTAAAAAATTTAAAAAGTTTAAAAAGCATCGTGATAAAGCCGGCGGACAAAGGTTCAGCCATTGTTATTTTAAGTCGAGAACAATACATAATTGAAGCGGAACGACAATTAAATGATATAATTTATTACAAAAAATTGGAAAAACCTATTTACCTTGAAACGGTGCCAATGATCAGTAGAATCCTCGATACCCTAAAGAAAAGGAGATTTATCAATGCAAAACAGAGACAATATTTAGGGGGGTGGGGCAACCTAGAGAAAGAAGATTTTACCTGCTTCCAAAGATCCACAAGGATCCCAAAACGTGGACGGTTCCATTCAAAATACCTCCGGGGAGGCCCATTGTATCAGACTGCGAGAGTGAAACCTATCGTACAGCAGAGTATTTGGATTTTTATTTGAACCCGATTTCGATGAAACACCCCTCTTTTGTAAAAGACACTTATTATTTCATTGATTTGGTTAAAAATTTAAAAATTCCTGTAAATTCATTCTTTTTTTCTATGGACGTAGATAATTTATACACAAACATACCTATCGAGGGGGTATTTCATGTGTAGAAAAAGCCTTTAAAATGTACCCAGATCCAAGCAGACCAGACAAAGAATTAATAGAATTACTCACAATTAATTTAACACGCAATGATTTTGTTTTTAATGAAAAATTTTATCTACAAATTAAGGGTACAGCGATGGGGAAAAGGTTTGCCCCTGCCTATGCAAATATATACATGGCCAATTGGGAACAAGAAGTATTTAAAAAATGCAAAATTAAACCATTTACTTACCTTCGATATTTGGACGACATCTGGGGAATTTGGACGGGTTCTCGTGAGGAATTTGAGGAATTCTTCGGCATCCTGAATTCACACGATCCATCAATTAAATTAAAATTAGAAAGGAATAGCGAATCAATTGAATTTTTAGACACCACGATTTTCAAAGGTCCACAATTTTCAAAAACAGGCAAATTGGACATAAAAGTATTTTTTAAGACAACAGATACTCACGCACTCTTGCACAAAAACAGCTTTCATCCAACACATACCTTCAAGGGGATCGTTAAGGCGCAACTTCTAAGGTTCCACAGAATCTGTACAAGGAGAGAAGATTTTTTGGAGGCAGTTAAAATTCTATTTAAAGCCCTATCGAAAAGGGGTTACACCCGCACGTTTCTTAGATTTTGTTTCAAAAACTTTCAAAATAGAGAGAAAACCTTTCCAACAGTAAAATTCCACTAATTACGACCTTTTCATCAACAAGCAGAAAACTAAACTTTAAGTGGAAAACGAATTTTGAAAAAATATTGGAACCAGAAAATTTAATTCCAAATTTGGGGACAATTTCGGCATATAGACGAAATATCAATTTACAAGATTTGTTGGTTTCTGCTAAATTACCCTCATTACAGAAGAAAAAACCACCTGGACAACAAATTTATTTTACAAACTTTAAGTTCGTTCGGAGCAACAACAAACAATTATTTAAAATTCATGGGGAATTTGACTTGAATTCGTGCAATTGTGTTTATTTAATTTCATGTTTTATCTGTGATAAAAAATATGTGGGGGAAACTAAAAACCAATTATCTTATCGATTAGCACAACATATTGGAAAAATAAAAAATAAAAAAGATGAAAGCACACCTTTAATTAGACATTTTATGGAACATGGGGTATCAAATTTAAGATTAGCTGGTCTGGAAAGAAACTCAAATTGGACAACTTGGGAAAGAAAGAAGAGGGAAAGGTTTTGGATTTTTATTTTGGGAACAAGGGAACCATTGGGTCTAAATTTAAAAAAGAATTAAAAAATTACTTACCTTTAGAAAGGGATACAATGAAAAATGATACTTGCCTTAGGACTTACCTTTCACCTGGAACACCACCTAAAAAAGAAAAAAGTTCTACTTACCTTGGGCTACTTACCTTTTGCATTTCCTATCCGTTCTTTTGACCTTAGCCCTACCCTAACCCTAACCCTAATCTCAGTTTTCTACATACCTAACCCTAACCCCTAACCCTTAACCCCTAACCCTAACCCCTAACCACAAAACCCTAACCCTGACCCTAGCCACTAACCCTAACCACAACCCCTAACCCCTAACCCTAACCACAAACCCTAACCCTAACCACTACCCCTAACCACAAACCCTAACCCTAACCACTACCCCAATCCCTAACCCTAACCACTATTCTTAACCCTAACCCCTAACCCCAACCACTACCCCTAACCCTAACCCCTAACTCTAACCCCTAACCCTAACCACTAACCCTACCTTTTAGCTTTTGTTTTAACTCTAACCCCTTAAAAAATAACAAAAAATCACAAAAAAATATTAAAAGTTGGTAAAAAACAATAAAAAAGTATATAAACAAAAAAAAAAAAAAGTTAAAAAAGTCATTTAAAACATTAAAAACAGTTAAAAATGGTTTAAAATTGGTTAAAAATGGTCAAATTATCATTAAGAATGCTTTTTATTTCATTATAGGGGTTAAAAACATGCTCCTCAAATAACCGTTCGCTTTTGGGTTTTTGTAATCGGTTTTTCTTTTTTTCGTTTTTTTGGGCAGGAGGGTATAAATAGAGCTGAAACGCCGCCCCCTGCTCATTTCTACTCCAGCTCTTGAGGAGTACACTTCTTTTTAGTGTGCCAGCAACCTGATGAAGGCCTAGTTTTGGCCGAAACGTCGTGTTTTTTTCATTTTGGCACACCTTCCTTAGTTGTTTATTTCATTTTTTGATAAATATATAAAAATAAAAAAATAAAACTACTTACCATGGAGTGGACAGAGGTCCGTTATGGCAAGCGCCGTCAGCGGGCCCGTCCCTTGCCAAGGGACCAGTGGGGTGGGAGGCCTACTGGGTGGACGGAGAGAGCTCCGGTCTCTTCTTACGGGAGGAGACCCATTTTCCCCTCTCCTAGCCGGCCAGTTCCTCCCCCAGTCAGGGCGACCCGCTACACTGGTCCCCGCAACCAATCATTCGCGGACATAGTTCGCAGGGACTTACCCCAAGCAGGTCAGTGGAGACGCCGTCCGGTGGTGGCAAGCCCGGACGTCCTCAGACAGTCGGCTGGCCCCCAACTCCGCAACCTAATCCGCAAGATAAAGCGGTCATCAAAACGGTCCATCACCTTCCAGAACGTCACGGTCAAACCTGGGAAGCCGGAACCGAGGATGATCTCCAGGATGGTGGACCTTTTGTCAGAAATGATCAAGCCGGCCTTCCCTACTGAGCGGACGGTGGACCTCATAAAAAAAAAAAAAAAAAACTGGGGGTATAACACCTACCTGATCCTCGAACGGCATTACCAGGCCACCCTTGAATTAAGGTTGGAGGAGTTGCCTGGAATGCCCACTCGGGATTGGAGGAAGGCATTCGAGGTAGCAGCCCGGTGGGTTAGACGGGACCTACCTCGAATTCCACAGGGCGTGATTGACCATGCGGAGGCGGTCATCACAGCCAGGTTGGCACCCACAGACCCGGTTGGGCAACGACCAGCGCCGGGACCGGCCATGATGGACGGCTCTGTCCAGGCACAGGATCCACCCCAAGTGAGGTCCGTGTCTTTTCAGACCCAGACGGTCCCTGTCCGGAGGCAGAACCCGTCGGTGGCAACCATGACGGAGGAGGCCCAGATCACGGACTGGTCGCCGTTCCGGGGAACCTGACAGACCTCTTGGGACTTCGGAAGAGTCCGCTTTGGTCCAGGAAGACTGCCCCTTGGAACAAAGAAGAAGGGGTGGGCGGAGGACAGTGGGGTCCATCATCAACAAACCCCCCTTCTCTTGGCAATTCTCCTCAGACTCAGAGGAGGAGGAGGAGGCCAGAGTAATTCCGAGGGTCATCAATCACCCAACTTACCTGGAGGCACAAGATTCCTCGCCGACTCCATCGCCACAGCTCCCCAGGCTGGTGACTGTCCAGGTCCATCGGACGGCAACCGGAACCCTGCGGGAAGAACCAACAGAGGAGGAAAGGGTTATTACCCCTTCCCCTCAAACTACTCGACAGGTGGAGGCGCAAGCAAGCCAGGCCCTGACGACCTCCCTGCCACTCTTCTCACCTGACACGTCCTCAGAGGGTGAGGAGATGCAGGTCCCTAGAAGAGGCGTTTCAGCAGCCCTTCAGCACCTCTTTGCCGCAATCGCCTCGCTTCAGAGTCCGTCGTCACAAATATACACAAAGAAAACTTACGGATTGGAACTTACCTGTGGAGAGGAAGTGGCTCATCATGGGGGACTCCAACCTCTCCAAATTCCCGGGTTTCCTCAATCAGGACCTGCAAATAGAAAGTTACCCAGGCAGTCACTTTCGACACGCACACGCCTTAATTGAAAAATGTGACCCACCAGAGGACCTGATGGTGGAAAAAGTGGTACTTGCCTTTGGGATAAACACTCGAACTAACAAACTGAAAGAGACCACCATGAAGACGGTTCAGGGTGCAGTTAGATCCGCCAAAAGGAAGTTCCCCCTGGCGGAGATCTGGATCCCACAGGTCAACTTCTCGGCCAATCTCCCTGTGGAAGAGAAGGAAAACTTGGAGGATCTGAATGCCTACCTCCAGAGGAATACTTCCTACATTCCTCTTTTGCCTGAGGCCCAGTTCCATACTGAGGACGATGATGTTCACTGGACCTCGGAGACAGCAGACGCCATGTTCCACCATTGGATGGACTTTTTGAACATTTTAAACTCCTCTGCCCTGTAAGCCCAGAATTGGGGGGGGCTGCCAATCAACGGCCCCTTGTGGGGCAGGATGTGGTGGTCCTTGCACCCAATTTTAAGCTTTCAGTGCTGGAACGAAATCTCCTGAGCAAGGGTTTGTCCTTCATACCTACCAATTCGTTAGACAAAGATCAGAAATTACAGTTGGAATTTGACCTGCAAAATTATCATAGGAAAATTAAACTAGCTTCTTATTTTCAAAATGCCCCTGCTAAAAAACTTACACCGTTTGTTGATGCGTCAATTTGGACTCCCCCGTTGGAACTTCTCCCGGCCCCTGTCAAAAATTTAATTCATGAAGATTTAAAAACGTTTAAAAAAGGTTACAAATTCATAAAAGAAACACCAAACATTTCATTTGAGGAGATTAAAATTCTAAAAAATTTAAAAAGTTTAAAAAGCATCGTGATAAAGCCGGCGGACAAAGGTTCAGCCATTGTTATTTTAAGTCGAGAACAATACATAATTGAAGCGGAACGACAATTAAATGATATAATTTATTACAAAAAATTGGAAAAACCTATTTACCTTGAAACGGTGCCAATGATCAGTAGAATCCTCGATACCCTAAAGAAAAGGAGATTTATCAATGCAAAACAGAGACAATATTTAGGGGGGTGGGGCAACCTAGAGAAAGAAGATTTTACCTGCTTCCAAAGATCCACAAGGATCCCAAAACGTGGACGGTTCCATTCAAAATACCTCCGGGGAGGCCCATTGTATCAGACTGCGAGAGTGAAACCTATCGTACAGCAGAGTATTTGGATTTTTATTTGAACCCGATTTCGATGAAACACCCCTCTTTTGTAAAAGACACTTATTATTTCATTGATTTGGTTAAAAATTTAAAAATTCCTGTAAATTCATTCTTTTTTTCTATGGACGTAGATAATTTATACACAAACATACCTATCGAGGGGGTATTTCATGTGTAGAAAAAGCCTTTAAAATGTACCCAGATCCAAGCAGACCAGACAAAGAATTAATAGAATTACTCACAATTAATTTAACACGCAATGATTTTGTTTTTAATGAAAAATTTTATCTACAAATTAAGGGTACAGCGATGGGGAAAAGGTTTGCCCCTGCCTATGCAAATATATACATGGCCAATTGGGAACAAGAAGTATTTAAAAAATGCAAAAATTAAACCATTTACTTACCTTCGATATTTGGACGACATCTGGGGAATTTGGACGGGTTCTCGTGAGGAATTTGAGGAATTCTTCGGCATCCTGAATTCACACGATCCATCAATTAAATTAAAATTAGAAAGGAATAGCGAATCAATTGAATTTTTTAGACACCACGATTTTCAAAGGTCCACAATTTTCAAAAACAGGCAAATTGGACATAAAAGTATTTTTTTAAGACAACAGATACTCACGCACTCTTGCACAAAAACAGCTTTCATCCAACACATACCTTCAAGGGGATCGTTAAGGCGCAACTTCTAAGGTTCCACAGAATCTGTACAAGGAGAGAAGATTTTTTGGAGGCAGTTAAAATTCTATTTAAAGCCCTATCGAAAAGGGGTTACACCCGCACGTTTCTTAGATTTTGTTTCAAAAACTTTCAAAATAGAAGAGAAAACCTTTCCAACAGTAAAATTCCACTAATTACGACCTTTTCATCAACAAGCAGAAAACTAAACTTTAAGTGGAAAACGAATTTTGAAAAAATATTGGAACCAGAAAATTTAATTCCAAATTTGGGGACAATTTCGGCATATAGACGAAATATCAATTTACAAGATTTGTTGGTTTCTGCTAAATTACCCTCATTACAGAAGAAAAAACCACCTGGACAACAAATTTATTTTACAAACTTTAAGTTCGTTCGGAGCAACAACAAACAATTATTTAAAATTCATGGGGAATTTGACTTGAATTCGTGCAATTGTGTTTATTTAATTTCATGTTTTATCTGTGATAAAAAATATGTGGGGGAAACTAAAAACCAATTATCTTATCGATTAGCACAACATATTGGAAAAATAAAAAATAAAAAAGATGAAAGCACACCTTTAATTAGACATTTTATGGAACATGGGGTATCAAATTTAAGATTAGCTGGTCTGGAAAGAAACTCAAATTGGACAACTTGGGAAAGAAAGAAGAGGGAAAGGTTTTGGATTTTTATTTTGGGAACAAGGGAACCATTGGGTCTAAATTTAAAAAAGAATTAAAAAATTACTTACCTTTAGAAAGGGATACAATGAAAAAATGATACTTGCCTTAGGACTTACCTTTCACCTGGAACACCACCTAAAAAAGAAAAAGTTCTACTTACCTTGGGCTACTTACCTTTTGCATTTCCTATCCGTTCTTTTGACCTTAGCCCTACCCCCTAACCCTAACCCTAATCTCAGTTTTCTACATACCTAACCCTAACCCCTAACCCTTAACCCCTAACCCTAACCCCTAACCACAAAACCCTAACCCTGACCCTAGCCACTAACCCTAACCACAACCCCTAACCCCTAACCCTAACCACAAACCCTAACCCTAACCACTACCCCTAACCACAAACCCTAACCCTAACCACTACCCCAATCCCTAACCCTAACCACTATTCTTAACCCTAACCCCTAACCCCAACCACTACCCCTAACCCTAACCCCTAACTCTAACCCCTAACCCTAACCACTAACCCTACCTTTTAGCTTTTGTTTTAACTCTAACCCCTTAAAAAATAACAAAAAATCACAAAAAATATTAAAAGTTGGTAAAAAACAATAAAAAAAGTATATAAACAAAAAACAAAAAAAAGTTAAAAAAGTCATTTAAAACATTAAAAACAGTTAAAAATGGTTTAAAATTGGTTAAAAATGGTCAAATTATCATTAAGAATGCTTTTTATTTCATTATAGGGGTTAAAAACATGCTCCTCAAATAACCGTTCGCTTTTGGGTTTTTGTAATCGGTTTTTCTTTTTTTCGTTTTTTTGGGCAGGAGGGTATAAATAGAGCTGAAACGCCGCCCCCTGCTCATTTCTACTCCAGCTCTTGAGGAGTACACTTCTTTTTAGTGTGCCAGCAACCTGATGAAGGCCTAGTTTTGGCCGAAACGTCGTGTTTTTTTCATTTTGGCACACCTTCCTTAGTTGTTTATTTCATTTTTTGATAAATATATAAAAATAAAAAAATAAAACTACTTACCATGGAGTGGACAGAGGTCCGTTATGGCAAGCGCCGTCAGCGGGCCCGTCCCTTGCCAAGGGACCAGTGGGGTGGGAGGCCTACTGGGTGGACGGAGAGAGCTCCGGTCTCTTCTTACGGGAGGAGACCCATTTTCCCCTCTCCTAACCCTAACCCTAACCCTAACCCTAACCCTAACCCTAACCCTAACCCTTCTTCGTGTGCCATTCACCTGATGAAGGCCTAGTTTTGGCCGAAACGTTGTGTATTTTTGTTTTGTTTCATTTTGGCACACCTTCTTTAGTTGTTTATTTCATTTTTTGACAAATATATAAATATAAAAAAAATAATAAACTATGGAGTGGACAGAGGTCCGCTACGGCAAGCGCCGTCAGCGGGCCCGTCCCTTGCCAAGGGACCAGTGGGGTGGGAGGCCTACTGGGTGGACGGAGAGAGCTCCGGTCTCTTCTTACGGGAGGAGACCCATTTTCCCTTCTCCTAACCCTAACCCTAACCCTAACCCTAACCCTAACCCTAACCAATCTTGACGTCCGTGACGTCGGGATTAAATCCCCTTCCTCCTAACCCTAGCCCTAACCCTAGCCCTAACCCTAGCCCTAACCCTAGCCCTAACCCTAGCCCTAAGCCTAACCCTAACCATTTTTAAATGGCGCAATTTCGAGACAAAAACAAGCCTAGGATGCTCAGAACAGCCCCTAGAACGCCATCCCAGAGTTTTAGCTCGATAGCGCCACCTATCATTTCCTCAGATTTCCCAAAAATGTCCCTGAGACGCACTACCAATCCACTCCAAATGGCCTGAAACGTGCTTAAAACACATTTCTGTAGGTAGGTGAATTTCCCAAACCATAACCCTAAACACTTTGGAAAATTTCACCAAAAACCGCTGGCTGGCTGGCTGGCCCATTCATTTCAATGGGGAAAGTTCAAACCCGTTTAACTCCGGATCTGGACCTCGGAGAGCCTTGCAAACCGCCTCCGTCTGACATAATTCGACCACGGGGAACACGCCTGTCCAATCCCCGACCTTCTACGACCTTCCTAGCCCGAGATATGGCCAAAATAAAGTCCATTTCCGGTCTAGCTCCCAAACCGGAAGTCGGATCCGGACCAAACTTACAGCATCTTCATCCTATCGCCCGACTTACCTGTGTACCAAATTTCAGACCTCTAGCACTTACCCTTCTCCAGAAACCTCGAGTTTGGGGAATTCCCCATCGTGGTAAACTCACTATATACCTAACCCTAACCCTAACCCTAACCCTAACCCCTAGCCCTAACCCTAGCCCTAACCCTAGCCCTAAGCCTAACCCTAACCATTTTTAAATGGCGCAATTTCGAGACAAAAACAAGCCTAGGATGCTCAGAACAGCCCCTAGAACGCCATCCCAGAGTTTTAGCTCGATAGCGCCACCTATCATTTCCTCAGATTTCCCAAAAATGTCCCTGAGACGCACTACCAATCCACTCCAAATGGCCTGAAACGTGCTTAAAACACATTTCTGTAGGTAGGTGAATTTCCCAAACCATAACCCTAAACACTTTGGAAAATTTCACCAAAAACCGCTGGCTGGCTGGCTGGCCCATTCATTTCAATGGGGAAAGTTCAAACCCGTTTAACTCCGGATCTGGACCTCGGAGAGCCTTGCAAACCGCCTCCGTCTGACATAATTCGACCACGGGGAACACGCCTGTCCAATCCCCGACCTTCTACGACCTTCCTAGCCCGAGATATGGCCAAAATAAAGTCCATTTCCGGTCTAGCTCCCAAACCGGAAGTCGGATCCGGACCAAACTTACAGCATCTTCATCCTATCGCCCGACTTACCTGTGTACCAAATTTCAGACCTCTAGCACTTACCCTTCTCCAGAAACCTCGAGTTTGGGGAATTCCCCATCGTGGTAAACTCACTATATACCTAACCCTAACCCTAACCCTAACCCTAGCCCGAGATATGGCCAAAATAAAGTCCATTTCCGGTCTAGCTCCCAAACCGGAAGTCGGATCCGGACCAAACTTACAGGATCTTCATCCTATCGCCCGACTTACCTGTGTACCAAATTTCAGACCTCTAGCACTTACCCTTCTCCAGAAACCTCGAGTTTGGGGAATTCCCCATCGTGGTAAACTCACTATATACCTAACCCTAACCCTAACCCTAACCCTACCCTAACCCTAACCCTAACCCTAACCCTAACCTAACCCTAACCCTAACCCTAACCCTAACCTGTGTACCAAATTTCAAACCTCTAGCACTTACCCTTCTCCAGAAACCTCGAGTTTGGGGAATTCCCCATCGTGGTAAACTCACTATATACCTAACCCTAACCCTAACCCTAACCCTAACCTCTAGCACTTACCCTTCTCCAGAAACCTCGAGTTTGGGGAATTCCCCATCGTGGTAAACTCACTATATACCTAACCTAACCCTAGCCCTAACCCTAGCCCTAACCCTAGCCCTAAGCCTAACCCTAACCATTTTTAAATGGCGCAATTTCGAGACAAAAACAAGCCTAGGATGCTCAGAACAGCCCCTAGAACGCCATCCCAGAGTTTTAGCTCGATAGCGCCACCTATCATTTCCTCAGATTTCCCAAAAATGTCCCTGAGACGCACTACCAATCCACTCCAAATGGCCTGAAACGTGCTTAAAACACATTTCTGTAGGTAGGTGAATTTCCCAAACCATAACCCTAAACACTTTGGAAAATTTCACCAAAAACCGCTGGCTGGCTGGCTGGCCCATTCATTTCAATGGGGAAAGTTCAAACCCGTTTAACTCCGGATCTGGACCTCGGAGAGCCTTGCAAACCGCCTCCGTCTGACATAATTCGACCACGGGGAACACGCCTGTCCAATCCCCGACCTTCTACGACCTTCCTAGCCCGAGATATGGCCAAAATAAAGTCCATTTCCGGTCTAGCTCCCAAACCGGAAGTCGGATCCGGACCAAACTTACAGCATCTTCATCCTATCGCCCGACTTACCTGTGTACCAAATTTCAGACCTCTAGCACTTACCCTTCTCCAGAAACCTCGAGTTTGGGGAATTCCCCATCGTGGTAAACTCACTATATACCTAACCCTAACCCTAACCCTAACCCTAGCCCGAGATATGGCCAAAATAAAGTCCATTTCCGGTCTAGCTCCCTAAACCGGAAGTCGGATCCGGACCAAACTTACAGGATCTTCATCCTATCGCCCGACTTAACCTTGTGTACCAAATTTCCCAGACCTCCTAGCACTTTAACTTTCTCCAGAAACCTCGAGTTTGGGGAATTCTCCCATCGTGGTAAACTCACCCTATAACTCCGTAACCCTAACCCTACCCTAACCCTAACCCTAACCCTAACCCTAACCTGTGTACCAAATTTCAAACCTCTAGCACTTACCCTTCTCCAGAAACCTCGAGTTTGGGGAATTCCCCATCGTGGTAAACTCACTATCATACCTAACCCTAACCCTAACCCTAACCCTAATCCCTAACCTCTAGCACTTACCCTTCTCCAGAAACCTCGAGTTTGGGGAATTCCCCATCGTGGTAAACTCACTATATACCTAACCTAACCCTAGCCCTAACCCTAGCCCTAACCCTAGCCCTAAGCCTAACCCTAACCATTTTTAAATGGCGCAATTTCGAGACAAAAACAAGCCTAGGATGCTCAGAACAGCCCCTAGAACGCCATCCCAGAGTTTTAGCTCGATAGCGCCACCTATCATTTCCTCAGATTTCCCAAAAATGTCCCTGAGACGCACTACCAATCCACTCCAAATGGCCTGAAACGTGCTTAAAACACATTTCTGTAGGTAGGTGAATTTCCCAAACCATAACCCTAAACACTTTGGAAAATTTCACCAAAAACCGCTGGCTGGCTGGCTGGCCCATTCATTTCAATGGGGAAAGTTCAAACCCGTTTAACTCCGGATCTGGACCTCGGAGAGCCTTGCAAACCGCCTCCGTCTGACATAATTCGACCACGGGGAACACGCCTGTCCAATCCCCGACCTTCTACGACCTTCCTAGCCCGAGATATGGCCAAAATAAAGTCCATTTCCGGTCTAGCTCCCAAACCGGAAGTCGGATCCGGACCAAACTTACAGCATCTTCATCCTATCGCCCGACTTACCTGTGTACCAAATTTCAGACCTCTAGCACTTACCCTTCTCCAGAAACCTCGAGTTTGGGGAATTTCCCCTTTTGTGTAAACTCACTATATACCTAACCCTAACCCTAACCCTAACCCTAGCCCGAGATATGGCCAAAATAAAGTCCATTTCCGGTCTAGCTCCCAAACCGGAAGTCGGATCCGGACCAAACTTACAGGATCTTCATCCTATCGCCCGACTTACCTGTGTACCAAATTTCAGACCTCTAGCACTTACCCTTCTCCAGAAACCTCGAGTTTGGGGAATTCCCCATCGTGGTAAACTCACTATATACCTAACCCTAACCCTAACCCTAACCCTAACCCTACCCTAACCCTAACCCTAACCCTAACCCTAACCTGTGTACCAAATTTCAAACCTCTAGCACTTACCCTTCTCCAGAAACCTCGAGTTTGGGGAATTCCCCATCGTGGTAAACTCACTATATACCTAACCCTAACCCTAACCCTAACCCTAACCTCTAGCACTTACCCTTCTCCAGAAACCTCGAGTTTGGGAATTTCCCCCGTGGTAAACTCACTATATACCTAACCTAACCCTAGCCCTAACCCTAGCCCTAACCCTAGCCCTAAGCCTAACCCTAACCATTTTTAAATGGCGCAATTTCGAGACAAAAACAAGCCTAGGATGCTCAGAACAGCCCCTAGAACGCCATCCCAGAGTTTTAGCTCGATAGCGCCACCTATCATTTCCTCAGATTTCCCAAAAATGTCCCTGAGACGCACTACCAATCCACTCCAAATGGCCTGAAACGTGCTTAAAACACATTTCTGTAGGTAGGTGAATTTCCCAAACCATAACCCTAAACACTTTGGAAAATTTCACCAAAAACCGCTGGCTGGCTGGCTGGCCCATTCATTTCAATGGGGAAAGTTCAAACCCGTTTAACTCCGGATCTGGACCTCGGAGAGCCTTGCAAACCGCCTCCGTCTGACATAATTCGACCACGGGGAACACGCCTGTCCAATCCCCGACCTTCTACGACCTTCCTAGCCCGAGATATGGCCAAAATAAAGTCCATTTCCGGTCTAGCTCCCAAACCGGAAGTCGGATCCGGACCAAACTTACAGCATCTTCATCCTATCGCCCGACTTACCTGTGTACCAAATTTCAGACCTCTAGCACTTACCCTTCTCCAGAAACCTCGAGTTTGGGGAATTCCCCATCGTGGTAAACTCACTATATACCTAACCCTAACCCTAACCCTAACCCTAGCCCGAGATATGGCCAAAATAAAGTCCATTTCCGGTCTAGCTCCCAAACCGGAAGTCGGATCCGGACCAAACTTACAGGATCTTCATCCTATCGCCCGACTTACCTGTGTACCAAATTTCAGACCTCTAGCACTTACCCTTCTCCAGAAACCTCGAGTTTGGGGAATTCCCCATCGTGGTAAACTCACTATATACCTAACCCTAGCCCTAACCCTAACCCTAACCCTAACCCTAACCCTATGTGGGTGTATTAATACCAATATTGGCCCTAACCCTAAACCTGGCCCTAACCCTAACCCTAACCTTGGCCCCACATTCTAACCCTAACCCCAAACCTAATCTTAACTCAAATTTAATCCTAACCCTAGTCCTGGCCTTTTCTCATCTAACCCTAACATATTTTAACCCTAACCCTGGCTTCTTCTAATCCTAACCCTAACCATGGCTCTCCTTAACCCTAACTCTTTCTAACCCTAATCTTATATTCACAATCTAACCATAACCCTGGTTCTAACCCCATGCTCCAACCCCATGCACAGAGAGGTGGGGAGGTGATCCCGGGACGGAGGATTGATGGACTGTGCCTTCAATCTTGGCGTCTATGACGCCAAGATTAACCTTTTTTACACCTAATCCGCCCGTGCCTCTCCTTCAGTTCCTGGTTTCTCTCTCCCCTCTCTTCTTCCAACCGGTGGATAAAGAATAATTCTGGAAAGAAAATTAGAAAATATTGGGTTCTGTTTATCCATTTCTGTGGGCAACATAACAATACATAATGTTTCTACATATAATATGAATGTTTTTTGTTCTTTGAATTTGTATTTGGGTTTTTACTAATTAACAAGTACTGTACTGCATAAATTAGAAGGATTAGGCTTCATGGAGAAGGCAATTACATCAATTTCTCAATTATTTTCAAACAATAAACCAATTCCGGAACAAATCAATCCCCAATTGACGGACGTTCATGAACGCCTCACAGTCCGTAGACAGAGGTGTTTTATTACTGCCACGTCTCCATTTTAGCCTCAATCGTTCGTTTGAGCACATACACGGAGGGCCAGTCTGGCTGAGGAGCGACAACTAACTAATTGCAACAATAATTAGCCTGAAGAAGGTTCATGAGAACCGAAACGTTGCTACTTTTGTCTAAGTCCCTGTTGGGGTAATAAAATTCTTACTCCTGGATTGGAGGAGTCGTTTTTCCTGTTTTTCCTGAATTCCATCATTGCAATCAGGACGACTCGACAAAATGGCCGAACATGATTGTGACGACTGGACGACGGTACATTACGGGGGCGTCGGCCAAGAAACCGAAGGTATGTGTCACCTCCACCCCTGAGGCGTCGTTACAGAGACGCTATTACTACGACGCCCCCTCGCTGCGTCCCCAGACGGCCATCGACGCTCCTACGCCTCGGTCACTCGGGGCCCCCTGTCCCCCCCGGCGTGACGCGTCCCGTTCCAGACAACGGGCGCTTTAACATTGCAGTACAGTTATGGACAACCCCGGGCTGTTTATCAACGTCCCCGATGGAATCATCCGTTAAATCAAAACGGGCGATCTCCACAATTAAACTGTCGATCACGTGACAGAGGGGCTCTGGACCGACGGTGGTGGCGCACAGAAGAACCGGACACGGATCGACGAGGCACAGCACGTTCCACCGACCGTGACTTCAAAGCCAAGGTGCGCATCATCCACAAAATAATAAAGGCCACGCATCACCTCCAGAATGTGTCGAGGGACGAACCTCCAGTAATGATTGAGGGAATGACACAAACCCTCGCCATGATCATTAAACCCTCGACACCATCGGACAAAACAATGGACCTCATCTACGGGAATGCCAAGAACTGGGCCTACAATACTCTCCTCATATTGAGAGATCATTATTCTGATGTCATCGAGGAAGAGATCAATAATTTATCAGTATTCACAAATTCGGACTGGGAGCAGCCCTTTGAAGTGGCTGCCAAATGGGCACGACGGAACCTCGGCAGACGCCTGGCACCAGAGACGGTGCAACGGGCGGAGGCTCTCCTCGTGACCCGACTGCCCCAAAGTGAGGAAACAGCCCCCACACACAAGCCCCAGACGTTCCAGAAGAGTCTGTGTTCACTGGGGGACATCAACAGGTCCACATGATACCTGATTCATCCCCGCAAGTGGATGGGGGTCCTCAGCCTCCGATCTCCTGTTCTGAGGGCCGGAGGACCAGGCGGACGGCAGCCGCCAGGACGGACGTGGATATAGATGGGTCCTTTACTCCATCATCACAGCAGGAGCCTCGGCCCCCTCCGTCATTGCCAGAAGCACCAGGGCTTCGTAGACATCTGGGAACGGATCCTAAGCAGCAGAGGCCAAGACGCACCACCCTAATCCAATCAGGTATGCTGCCTACTCTCTCTCTGCAGCGCACCACGCCGGCGCCACACAGATCCGCTTCAAGCCAGACGGAGGAAGAGGCCCTCCCTCCTGCCACATTGACCCCCAGGTGGCGGGACCAAACCCTCCGTCCATTCCAGGGAGCAAAACTCCAGGGCGGACCCAGCTCTCAACTCTTCCATCGGGTGACCTGGAGGATCTCATCAGTCCGTTGGAAGAATGCCAGGAACTTACCGTCACTTCAGACAGAGATGACCTCATAACTCCTGCAAAAACATTTAAATGCAGGTCTATTAGACCCATTAACATACAAAAGACCAGGAAATTAGGCATAAGGTTGACAAAGATTCGTTGAAATTGCTGTTCTCTGTTTTGTCCACTTGAGTGTGCTGTTGCTCTTTTTTTAGGGACATGAACAGATCACACCTACCTGGGGTTCTTCTTCTTTTCCTGTCTTCATCACCATCCATAAATGTGGAGTGCAGTATGTGGGTGTATTAATACCAATATTGGCCCTAACCCTAAACCTGGCCCTAACCCTAACCCTAACCTTGGCCCCACATTCTAACCCTAACCCCCAAACCTAATCTTAACTCAAATTTAATCCTAACCCTAGTCCTGGCCTTTTCTCATCTAACCCTAACATATTTTAACCCTAACCCTGGCTTCTTCTAATCCTAACCCTAACCATGGCTCTCCTTAACCCTAACTCTTTCTAACCCTAATCTTATATTCACAATCTAACCATAACCCTGGTTCTAACCCCATGCTCCAACCCCATGCACAGAGAGGTGGGAGGTGATCCCGGGACGGAGGATTGATGGACTGTGCCTTCAATCTTGGCGTCTATGACGCCAAGATTAACCTTTTTTACACCTAATCCGCCCGTGCCTCTCCTTCAGTTCCTGGTTTCTCTCTCCCCTCTCTTCTTCCAACCGGTGGATAAAGAATAATTCTGGAAAGAAAATTAGAAAATATTGGGTTCTGTTTATCCATTTCTGTGGGCAACATAACAATACATAATGTTTCTACATATAATATGAATGTTTTTGTTCTTTGAATTTGTATTTGGGTTTTTACTAATTAACAAGTACTGTACTGCATAAATTAGAAGGATTAGGCTTCATGGAGAAGGCAATTACATCAATTTCTCAATTATTTTCAAACAATAAACCAATTCCGGAACAAATCAATCCCCAATTGACGGACGTTCATGAACGCCTCACAGTCCGTAGACAGAGGTGTTTTATTACTGCCACGTCTCCATTTTAGCCTCAATCGTTCGTTTGAGCACATACACGGAGGGCCAGTCCGGCTGAGGAGCGACAATAACTAATTGCAACAATAATTAGCCTGAAGAAGGTTCATGAGAACCGAAACGTTGCTACTTTTGTCTAAGTCCCTGTTGGGGTAATAAAATTCTTACTCCTGGATTGGAGGAGTCGTTTTTCCTGTTTTTTCCTGAATTCCATCATTGCAATCAGGACGACTCGACAAAATGGCCGAACATGATTGTGACGACTGGACGACGGTACATTACGGGGCGTCGGCCAAGAAACCGAAGGTATGTGTCACCTCCACCCCTGAGGCGTCGTTACAGAGACGCTATTACTACGACGCCCCCTCGCTGCGTCCCAGACGGCCATCGACGCTCCTACGCCTCGGTCACTCGGGGGCCCCCTGTCCCCCCCCGACGTGGCGCGTCCCGTTCCAGACAACGGGGCGCTTTAACATTGCAGTACAGTTATGGACAACCCCGGGCTGTTTATCAACGTCCCCGATGGAATCATCCGTTAAATCAAAACGGGCGATCTCCACAATTAAACTGTCGATCACGTGACAGAGGGGCTCTGGACCGACGGTGGTGGCGCACAGAAGAACCGGACACGGATCGACGAGGCACAGCACGTTCCACCGACCGTGACTTCAAAGCCAAGGTGCGCATCATCCACAAAATAATAAAGGCCACGCATCACCTCCAGAATGTGTCGAGGGACGAACCTCCAGTAATGATTGAGGGAATGACACAAACCCTCGCCATGATCATTAAACCCTCGACACCATCGGACAAAACAATGGACCTCATCTACGGGAATGCCAAGAACTGGGCCTACAATACTCTCCTCATATTGAGAGATCATTATTCTGATGTCATCGAGGAAGAGATCAATAATTTATCAGTATTCACAAATTCGGACTGGGAGCAGCCCTTTGAAGTGGCTGCCAAATGGGCACGACGGAACCTCGGCAGACGCCTGGCACCAGAGACGGTGCAACGGGCGGAGGCTCTCCTCGTGACCCGACTGCCCCCAAAGTGAGGAAACAGCCCCCACACACAAGCCCCAGACGTTCCAGAAGAGTCTGTGTTCACTGGGGGACATCAACAGGTCCACATGATACCTGATTCATCCCCGCAAGTGGATGGGGGTCCTCAGCCTCCGATCTCCTGTTCTGAGGGCCGGAGGACCAGGCGGACGGCAGCCGCCAGGACGGACGTGGATATAGATGGGTCCTTTACTCCATCATCACAGCAGGAGCCTCGGCCCCCTCCGTCATTGCCAGAAGCACCAGGGCTTCGTAGACATCTGGGAACGGATCCTAAGCAGCAGAGGCCAAGACGCACCACCCTAATCCAATCAGGTATGCTGCCTACTCTCTCTCTGCAGCGCACCACGCCGGCGCCACACAGATCCGCTTCAAGCCAGACGGAGGAAGAGGCCCTCCCTCCTGCCACATTGACCCCCCAGGTGGCGGGACCAAACCCTCCGTCCATTCCAGGGAGCAAAACTCCAGGGCGGACCCAGCTCTCAACTCTTCCATCGGGTGACCTGGAGGATCTCATCAGTCCGTTGGAAGAATGCCAGGAACTTACCGTCACTTCAGACAGAGATGACCTCATAACTCCTGCAAAAACATTTAAATGCAGGTCTATTAGACCCATTAACATACAAAAGACCAGGAAATTAGGCATAAGGTTGACAAAGATTCGTTGAAATTGCTGTTCTCTGTTTTGTCCACTTGAGTGTGCTGTTGCTCTTTTTTAGGGACATGAACAGATCACACCTACCTGGGGTTCTTCTTCTTTTCCTGTCTTCATCACCATCCATAAATGTGGAGTGCAGTATGTGGGTGTATTAATACCAATATTGGCCCTAACCCTAAACCTGGCCCTAACCCTAACCCTAACCTTGGCCCCACATTCTAACCCCCTAACCCCAAACCTAATCTTAACTCAAATTTAATCCTAACCCTAGTCCTGGCCTTTTCTCATCTAACCCTAACATATTTTAACCCTAACCCTGGCTTCTTCTAATCCTAACCCTAACCATGGCTCTCCTTAACCCTAACTCTTTCTAACCCTAATCTTATATTCACAATCTAACCATAACCCTGGTTCTAACCCCATGCTCCAACCCCATGCACAGAGAGGTGGGGAGGTGATCCCGGGACGGAGGATTGATGGACTGTGCCTTCAATCTTGGCGTCTATGACGCCAAGATTAACCTTTACACCTAATCCGCCCGTGCCTCTCCTTCAGTTCCTGGTTTCTCTCTCCCCTCTCTTCTTCCAACCGGTGGATAAAGAATAATTCTGGAAAGAAAATTAGAAAATATTGGGTTCTGTTTATCCATTTCTGTGGGCAACATAACAATACATAATGTTTCTACATATAATATGAATGTTTTTTGTTCTTTGAATTTGTATTTGGGTTTTTACTAATTAACAAGTACTGTACTGCATAAATTAGAAGGATTAGGCTTCATGGAGAAGGCAATTACATCAATTTCTCAATTATTTTCAAACAATAAACCAATTCCGGAACAAATCAATCCCCAATTGACGGACGTTCATGAACGCCTCACAGTCCGTAGACAGAGGTGTTTTATTACTGCCACGTCTCCATTTTAGCCTCAATCGTTCGTTTGAGCACATACACGGAGGGCCAGTCCGGCTGAGGAGCGACAATAACTAATTGCAACAATAATTAGCCTGAAGAAGGTTCATGAGAACCGAAACGTTGCTACTTTTGTCTAAGTCCCTGTTGGGGTAATAAAATTCTTACTCCTGGATTGGAGGAGTCGTTTTTCCTGTTTTTTCCTGAATTCCATCATTGCAATCAGGACGACTCGACAAAATGGCCGAACATGATTGTGACGACTGGACGACGGTACATTACGGGGCGTCGGCCAAGAAACCGAAGGTATGTGTCACCTCCACCCCTGAGGCGTCGTTACAGAGACGCTATTACTACGACGCCCCTCGCTGCGTCCCAGACGGCCATCGACGCTCCTACGCCTCGGTCACTCGGGGCCCCCTGTCCCCCCGACGTGACGCGTCCCGTTCCAGACAACGGGGCGCTTTAACATTGCAGTACAGTTATGGACAACCCCGGGCTGTTTATCAACGTCCCCGATGGAATCATCCGTTAAATCAAAACGGGCGATCTCCACAATTAAACTGTCGATCACGTGACAGAGGGGCTCTGGACCGACGGTGGTGGCGCACAGAAGAACCGGACACGGATCGACGAGGCACAGCACGTTCCACCGACCGTGACTTCAAAGCCAAGGTGCGCATCATCCACAAAATAATAAAGGCCACGCATCACCTCCAGAATGTGTCGAGGGACGAACCTCCAGTAATGATTGAGGGAATGACACAAACCCTCGCCATGATCATTAAACCCTCGACACCATCGGACAAAACAATGGACCTCATCTACGGGAATGCCAAGAACTGGGCCTACAATACTCTCCTCATATTGAGAGATCATTATTCTGATGTCATCGAGGAAGAGATCAATAATTTATCAGTATTCACAAATTCGGACTGGGAGCAGCCCTTTGAAGTGGCTGCCAAATGGGCACGACGGAACCTCGGCAGACGCCTGGCACCAGAGACGGTGCAACGGGCGGGAGGCTCTCCTCGTGACCCGACTGCCCCAAAGTGAGGAAACAGCCCCCCACACACAAGCCCCAGACGTTCCAGAAGAGTCTGTGTTCACTGGGGACATCAACAGGTCCACATGATACCTGATTCATCCCCGCAAGTGGATGGGGGTCCTCAGCCTCCGATCTCCTGTTCTGAGGGCCGGAGGACCAGGCGGACGGCAGCCGCCAGGACGGACGTGGATATAGATGGGTCCTTTACTCCATCATCACAGCAGGAGCCTCGGCCCCCCTCCGTCATTGCCAGAAGCACCAGGGCTTCGTAGACATCTGGGAACGGATCCTAAGCAGCAGAGGCCAAGACGCACCACCCTAATCCAATCAGGTATGCTGCCTACTCTCTCTCTGCAGCGCACCACGCCGGCGCCACACAGATCCGCTTCAAGCCAGACGGAGGAAGAGGCCCTCCCTCCTGCCACATTGACCCCCAGGTGGCGGGACCAAACCCTCCGTCCATTCCAGGGAGCAAAACTCCAGGGCGGACCCAGCTCTCAACTCTTCCATCGGGTGACCTGGAGGATCTCATCAGTCCGTTGGAAGAATGCCAGGAACTTACCGTCACTTCAGACAGAGATGACCTCATAACTCCTGCAAAAACATTTAAATGCAGGTCTATTAGACCCATTAACATACAAAAGACCAGGAAATTAGGCATAAGGTTGACAAAGATTCGTTGAAATTGCTGTTCTCTGTTTTGTCCACTTGAGTGTGCTGTTGCTCTTTTTTAGGGACATGAACAGATCACACCTACCTGGGGTTCTTCTTCTTTTCCTGTCTTCATCACCATCCATAAATGTGGAGTGCAGTATGTGGGTGTATTAATACCAATATTGGCCCTAACCTAAACCTGGCCCTAACCCTAACCCTAACCTTGGCCCCACATTCTAACCCTAACCCCAAACCTAATCTTAACTCAAATTTAATCCTAACCCTAGTCCTGGCCTTTTCTCATCTAACCCTAACATATTTTAACCCTAACCCTGGCTTCTTCTAATCCTAACCCCTAACCATGGCTCTCCTTAACCCTAACTCTTTCTAACCCTAATCTTATATTCACAATCTAACCATAACCCTGGTTCTAACCCCATGCTCCAACCCCATGCACAGAGAGGTGGGGAGGTGATCCCGGGACGGAGGATTGATGGACTGTGCCTTCAATCTTGGCGTCTATGACGCCAAGATTAACCTTTACACCTAATCCGCCCGTGCCTCTCCTTCAGTTCCTGGTTTCTCTCTCCCCTCTCTTCTTCCAACCGGTGGATAAAGAATAATTCTGGAAAGAAAATTAGAAAATATTGGGTTCTGTTTATCCATTTCTGTGGGCAACATAACAATACATAATGTTTCTACATATAATATGAATGTTTTTTGTTCTTTGAATTTGTATTTGGGTTTTTACTAATTAACAAGTACTGTACTGCATAAATTAGAAGGATTAGGCTTCATGGAGAAGGCAATTACATCAATTTCTCAATTATTTTCAAACAATAAACCAATTCCGGAACAAATCAATCCCCAATTGACGGACGTTCATGAACGCCTCACAGTCCGTAGACAGAGGTGTTTTATTACTGCCACGTCTCCATTTTAGCCTCAATCGTTCGTTTGAGCACATACACGGAGGGCCAGTCCGGCTGAGGAGCGACAATAACTAATTGCAACAATAATTAGCCTGAAGAAGGTTCATGAGAACCGAAACGTTGCTACTTTTGTCTAAGTCCCTGTTGGGGTAATAAAATTCTTACTCCTGGATTGGAGGAGTCGTTTTTTCCTGTTTTTTCCTGAATTCCATCATTGCAATCAGGACGACTCGACAAAATGGCCGAACATGATTGTGACGACTGGACGACGGTACATTACGGGGGCGTCGGCCAAGAAACCGAAGGTATGTGTCACCTCCACCCCTGAGGCGTCGTTACAGAGACGCTATTACTACGACGCCCCCTCGCTGCGTCCCAGACGGCCATCGACGCTCCTACGCCTCGGTCACTCGGGGGCCCCCCTGTCCCCCGGCGTGACGCGTCCCGTTCCAGACAACGGGGCGCTTTAACATTGCAGTACAGTTATGGACAACCCCGGGCTGTTTATCAACGTCCCCGATGGAATCATCCGTTAAATCAAAACGGGCGATCTCCACAATTAAACTGTCGATCACGTGACAGAGGGGCTCTGGACCGACGGTGGTGGCGCACAGAAGAACCGGACACGGATCGACGAGGCACAGCACGTTCCACCGACCGTGACTTCAAAGCCAAGGTGCGCATCATCCACAAAATAATAAAGGCCACGCATCACCTCCAGAATGTGTCGAGGGACGAACCTCCAGTAATGATTGAGGGAATGACACAAACCCTCGCCATGATCATTAAACCCTCGACACCATCGGACAAAACAATGGACCTCATCTACGGGAATGCCAAGAACTGGGCCTACAATACTCTCCTCATATTGAGAGATCATTATTCTGATGTCATCGAGGAAGAGATCAATAATTTATCAGTATTCACAAATTCGGACTGGGAGCAGCCCTTTGAAGTGGCTGCCAAATGGGCACGACGGAACCTCGGCAGACGCCTGGCACCAGAGACGGTGCAACGGGCGGAGGCTCTCCTCGTGACCCGACTGCCCAAAGTGAGGAAACAGCCCCCCACACACAAGCCCCAGACGTTCCAGAAGAGTCTGTGTTCACTGGGGGACATCAACAGGTCCACATGATACCTGATTCATCCCCGCAAGTGGATGGGGGTCCTCAGCCTCCGATCTCCTGTTCTGAGGGCCGGAGGACCAGGCGGACGGCAGCCGCCAGGACGGACGTGGATATAGATGGGTCCTTTACTCCATCATCACAGCAGGAGCCTCGGCCCCCTCCGTCATTGCCAGAAGCACCAGGGCTTCGTAGACATCTGGGAACGGATCCTAAGCAGCAGAGGCCAAGACGCACCACCCTAATCCA
Source organism: Lagocephalus sceleratus (assembly GCA_911728415.1). Taxonomy (NCBI): domain Eukaryota; kingdom Metazoa; phylum Chordata; class Actinopteri; order Tetraodontiformes; family Tetraodontidae; genus Lagocephalus; species Lagocephalus sceleratus. The sequence goes on from CAJVRN010000233.1 coordinate 57,872, forward strand.
ATCAGGTATGCTGCCTACTCTCTCTCTGCAGCGCACCACGCCGGCGCCACACAGATCCGCTTCAAGCCAGACGGAGGAAGAGGCCCTCCCTCCTGCCACATTGACCCCCCAGGTGGCGGGACCAAACCCTCCGTCCATTCCAGGGAGCAAAACTCCAGGGCGGACCCAGCTCTCAACTCTTCCATCGGGTGACCTGGAGGATCTCATCAGTCCGTTGGAAGAATGCCAGGGAACTTACCGTCACTTCAGACAGAGATGACCTCATAACTCCTGCAAAAACATTTAAATGCAGGTCTATTAGACCCATTAACATACAAAAGACCAGGAAATTAGGCATAAGGTTGACAAAGATTCGTTGAAATTGCTGTTCTCTGTTTTGTCCACTTGAGTGTGCTGTTGCTCTTTTTTAGGGACATGAACAGATCACACCTACCTGGGGTTCTTCTTCTTTTCCTGTCTTCATCACCATCCATAAATGTGGAGTGCAGTATGTGGGTGTATTAATACCAATATTGGCCCTAACCCTAAACCTGGCCCTAACCCTAACCCTAACCTTGGCCCCACATTCTAACCCTAACCCCAAACCTAATCTTAACTCAAATTTAATCCTAACCCTAGTCCTGGCCTTTTCTCATCTAACCCTAACATATTTTAACCCTAACCCTGGCTTCTTCTAATCCTAACCCTAACCATGGCTCTCCTTAACCCTAACTCTTTCTAACCCCTAATCTTATATTCACAATCTAACCATAACCCTGGTTCTAACCCCATGCTCCAACCCCATGCACAGAGAGGTGGGGAGGTGATCCCGGGACGGAGGATTGATGGACTGTGCCTTCAATCTTGGCGTCTATGACGCCAAGATTAACCTTTTTTACACCTAATCCGCCCGTGCCTCTCCTTCAGTTCCTGGTTTCTCTCTCCCTCTCTTCTTCCAACCGGTGGATAAAGAATAATTCTGGAAAGAAAATTAGAAAATATTGGGTTCTGTTTATCCATTTCTGTGGGCAACATAACAATACATAATGTTTCTACATATAATATGAATGTTTTTTGTTCTTTGAATTTGTATTTGGGTTTTTACTAATTAACAAGTACTGTACTGCATAAATTAGAAGGATTAGGCTTCATGGAGAAGGCAATTACATCAATTTCTCAATTATTTTCAAACAATAAACCAATTCCGGAACAAATCAATCCCCAATTGACGGACGTTCATGAACGCCTCACAGTCCGTAGACAGAGGTGTTTTATTACTGCCACGTCTCCATTTTAGCCTCAATCGTTCGTTTGAGCACATACACGGAGGGCCAGTCCGGCTGAGGAGCGACAATAACTAATTGCAACAATAATTAGCCTGAAGAAGGTTCATGAGAACCGAAACGTTGCTACTTTTGTCTAAGTCCCTGTTGGGGTAATAAAATTCTTACTCCTGGATTGGAGGAGTCGTTTTTCCTGTTTTTTCCTGAATTCCATCATTGCAATCAGGACGACTCGACAAAATGGCCGAACATGATTGTGACGACTGGACGACGGTACATTACGGGGGCGTCGGCCAAGAAACCGAAGGTATGTGTCACCTCCACCCCTGAGGCGTCGTTACAGAGACGCTATTACTACGACGCCCCCTCGCTGCGTCCCAGACGGCCATCGACGCTCCTACGCCTCGGTCACTCGGGGGCCCCCTGTCCCCCCGACGTGACGCGTCCCGTTCCAGACAACGGGGCGCTTTAACATTGCAGTACAGTTATGGACAACCCCGGGCTGTTTATCAACGTCCCCGATGGAATCATCCGTTAAATCAAAACGGGCGATCTCCACAATTAAACTGTCGATCACGTGACAGAGGGGCTCTGGACCGACGGTGGTGGCGCACAGAAGAACCGGACACGGATCGACGAGGCACAGCACGTTCCACCGACCGTGACTTCAAAGCCAAGGTGCGCATCATCCACAAAATAATAAAGGCCACGCATCACCTCCAGAATGTGTCGAGGACGAACCTCCAGTAATGATTGAGGGAATGACACAAACCCTCGCCATGATCATTAAACCCTCGACACCATCGGACAAAACAATGGACCTCATCTACGGGAATGCCAAGAACTGGGCCTACAATACTCTCCTCATATTGAGAGATCATTATTCTGATGTCATCGAGGAAGAGATCAATAATTTATCAGTATTCACAAATTCGGACTGGGAGCAGCCCTTTGAAGTGGCTGCCAAATGGGCACGACGGAACCTCGGCAGACGCCTGGCACCAGAGACGGTGCAACGGGCGGAGGCTCTCCTCGTGACCCGACTGCCCCAAAGTGAGGAAACAGCCCCCACACACAAGCCCCAGACGTTCCAGAAGAGTCTGTGTTCACTGGGGGACATCAACAGGTCCACATGATACCTGATTCATCCCCGCAAGTGGATGGGGGTCCTCAGCCTCCGATCTCCTGTTCTGAGGGCCGGAGGACCAGGCGGACGGCAGCCGCCAGGACGGACGTGGATATAGATGGGTCCTTTACTCCATCATCACAGCAGGAGCCTCGGCCCCCTCCGTCATTGCCAGAAGCACCAGGGCTTCGTAGACATCTGGGAACGGATCCTAAGCAGCAGAGGCCAAGACGCACCACCCTAATCCAATCAGGTATGCTGCCTACTCTCTCTCTGCAGCGCACCACGCCGGCGCCACACAGATCCGCTTCAAGCCAGACGGAGGAAGAGGCCCTCCCTCCTGCCACATTGACCCCCCAGGTGGCGGGACCAAACCCTCCGTCCATTCCAGGGAGCAAAACTCCAGGGCGGACCCAGCTCTCAACTCTTCCATCGGGTGACCTGGAGGATCTCATCAGTCCGTTGGAAGAATGCCAGGAACTTACCGTCACTTCAGACAGAGATGACCTCATAACTCCTGCAAAAACATTTAAATGCAGGTCTATTAGACCCATTAACATACAAAAGACCAGGAAATTAGGCATAAGGTTGACAAAGATTCGTTGAAATTGCTGTTCTCTGTTTTGTCCACTTGAGTGTGCTGTTGCTCTTTTTTAGGGACATGAACAGATCACACCTACCTGGGGTTCTTCTTCTTTTCCTGTCTTCATCACCATCCATAAATGTGGAGTGCAGTATGTGGGTGTATTAATACCAATATTGGCCCTAACCCTAAACCTGGCCCTAACCCTAACCCTAACCTTGGCCCCACATTCTAACCCTAACCCCAAACCTAATCTTAACTCAAATTTAATCCTAACCCTAGTCCTGGCCTTTTCTCATCTAACCCTAACATATTTTAACCCTAACCCTGGCTTCTTCTAATCCTAACCCTAACCATGGCTCTCCTTAACCCTAACTCTTTCTAACCCTAATCTTATATTCACAATCTAACCATAACCCTGGTTCTAACCCCATGCTCCAACCCCATGCACAGAGAGGTGGGGAGGTGATCCCGGGACGGAGGATTGATGGACTGTGCCTTCAATCTTGGCGTCTATGACGCCAAGATTAACCTTTACACCTAATCCGCCCGTGCCTCTCCTTCAGTTCCTGGTTTCTCTCTCCCCTCTCTTCTTCCAACCGGTGGATAAAGAATAATTCTGGAAAGAAAATTAGAAAATATTGGGTTCTGTTTATCCATTTCTGTGGGCAACATAACAATACATAATGTTTCTACATATAATATGAATGTTTTTTGTTCTTTGAATTTGTATTTGGGTTTTTACTAATTAACAAGTACTGTACTGCATAAATTAGAAGGATTAGGCTTCATGGAGAAGGCAATTACATCAATTTCTCAATTATTTTCAAACAATAAACCAATTCCGGAACAAATCAATCCCCAATTGACGGACGTTCATGAACGCCTCACAGTCCGTAGACAGAGGTGTTTTATTACTGCCACGTCTCCATTTTAGCCTCAATCGTTCGTTTGAGCACATACACGGAGGGCCAGTCCGGCTGAGGAGCGACAATAACTAATTGCAACAATAATTAGCCTGAAGAAGGTTCATGAGAACCGAAACGTTGCTACTTTTGTCTAAGTCCCTGTTGGGGTAATAAAATTCTTACTCCTGGATTGGAGGAGTCGTTTTTCCTGTTTTTTCCTGAATTCCATCATTGCAATCAGGACGACTCGACAAAATGGCCGAACATGATTGTGACGACTGGACGACGGTACATTACGGGGGCGTCGGCCAAGAAACCGAAGGTATGTGTCACCTCCACCCCTGAGGCGTCGTTACAGAGACGCTATTACTACGACGCCCCCTCGCTGCGTCCCAGACGGCCATCGACGCTCCTACGCCTCGGTCACTCGGGGGCCCCCTGTCCCCCCCGGCGTGACGCGTCCCGTTCCAGACAACGGGGCGCTTTAACATTGCAGTACAGTTATGGACAACCCCGGGCTGTTTATCAACGTCCCCGATGGAATCATCCGTTAAATCAAAACGGGCGATCTCCACAATTAAACTGTCGATCACGTGACAGAGGGGCTCTGGACCGACGGTGGTGGCGCACAGAAGAACCGGACACGGATCGACGAGGCACAGCACGTTCCACCGACCGTGACTTCAAAGCCAAGGTGCGCATCATCCACAAAATAATAAAGGCCACGCATCACCTCCAGAATGTGTCGAGGGACGAACCTCCAGTAATGATTGAGGGAATGACACAAACCCTCGCCATGATCATTAAACCCTCGACACCATCGGACAAAACAATGGACCTCATCTACGGGAATGCCAAGAACTGGGCCTACAATACTCTCCTCATATTGAGAGATCATTATTCTGATGTCATCGAGGAAGAGATCAATAATTTATCAGTATTCACAAATTCGGACTGGGAGCAGCCCTTTGAAGTGGCTGCCAAATGGGCACGACGGAACCTCGGCAGACGCCTGGCACCAGAGACGGTGCAACGGGCGGAGGCTCTCCTCGTGACCCGACTGCCCCAAAGTGAGGAAACAGCCCCCCACACACAAGCCCCAGACGTTCCAGAAGAGTCTGTGTTCACTGGGGGACATCAACAGGTCCACATGATACCTGATTCATCCCCGCAAGTGGATGGGGGTCCTCAGCCTCCGATCTCCTGTTCTGAGGGCCGGAGGACCAGGCGGACGGCAGCCGCCAGGACGGACGTGGATATAGATGGGTCCTTTACTCCATCATCACAGCAGGAGCCTCGGCCCCCTCCGTCATTGCCAGAAGCACCAGGGCTTCGTAGACATCTGGGAACGGATCCTAAGCAGCAGAGGCCAAGACGCACCACCCTAATCCAATCAGGTATGCTGCCTACTCTCTCTCTGCAGCGCACCACGCCGGCGCCACACAGATCCGCTTCAAGCCAGACGGAGGAAGAGGCCCTCCCTCCTGCCACATTGACCCCCAGGTGGCGGGACCAAACCCTCCCGTCCATTCCAGGGAGCAAAACTCCAGGGCGGACCCAGCTCTCAACTCTTCCATCGGGTGACCTGGAGGATCTCATCAGTCCGTTGGAAGAATGCCAGGAACTTACCGTCACTTCAGACAGAGATGACCTCATAACTCCTGCAAAAACATTTAAATGCAGGTCTATTAGACCCATTAACATACAAAAGACCAGGAAATTAGGCATAAGGTTGACAAAGATTCGTTGAAATTGCTGTTCTCTGTTTTGTCCACTTGAGTGTGCTGTTGCTCTTTTTTAGGGACATGAACAGATCACACCTACCTGGGGTTCTTCTTCTTTTCCTGTCTTCATCACCATCCATAAATGTGGAGTGCAGTATGTGGGTGTATTAATACCAATATTGGCCCTAACCCTAAACCTGGCCCTAACCCTAACCCTAACCTTGGCCCCACATTTCTAACCCTAACCCCAAACCTAATCTTAACTCAAATTTAATCCTAACCCTAGTCCTGGCCTTTTCTCATCTAACCCTAACATATTTTAACCCTAACCCTGGCTTCTTCTAATCCTAACCCTAACCATGGCTCTCCTTAACCCTAACTCTTTCTAACCCTAATCTTATATTCACAATCTAACCATAACCCTGGTTCTAACCCCATGCTCCAACCCCATGCACAGAGAGGTGGGGAGGTGATCCCGGGACGGAGGATTGATGGACTGTGCCTTCAATCTTGGCGTCTATGACGCCAAGATTAACCTTTACACCTAATCCGCCCGTGCCTCTCCTTCAGTTCCTGGTTTCTCTCTCCCCTCTCTTCTTCCAACCGGTGGATAAAGAATAATTCTGGAAAGAAAATTAGAAAATATTGGGTTCTGTTTATCCATTTCTGTGGGCAACATAACAATACATAATGTTTCTACATATAATATGAATGTTTTTTGTTCTTTGAATTTGTATTTGGGTTTTTACTAATTAACAAGTACTGTACTGCATAAATTAGAAGGATTAGGCTTCATGGAGAAGGCAATTACATCAATTTCTCAATTATTTTCAAACAATAAACCAATTCCGGAACAAATCAATCCCCAATTGACGGACGTTCATGAACGCCTCACAGTCCGTAGACAGAGGTGTTTTATTACTGCCACGTCTCCATTTTAGCCTCAATCGTTCGTTTGAGCACATACACGGAGGGCCAGTCCGGCTGAGGAGCGACAATAACTAATTGCAACAATAATTAGCCTGAAGAAGGTTCATGAGAACCGAAACGTTGCTACTTTTGTCTAAGTCCCTGTTGGGGTAATAAAATTCTTACTCCTGGATTGGAGGAGTCGTTTTTCCTGTTTTTTCCTGAATTCCATCATTGCAATCAGGACGACTCGACAAAATGGCCGAACATGATTGTGACGACTGGACGACGGTACATTACGGGGGGCGTCGGCCAAGAAACCGAAGGTATGTGTCACCTCCACCCCTGAGGCGTCGTTACAGAGACGCTATTACTACGACGCCCCCTCGCTGCGTCCCAGACGGCCATCGACGCTCCTACGCCTCGGTCACTCGGGGCCCCCTGTCCCCCCGACGTGACGCGTCCCGTTCCAGACAACGGGGCGCTTTAACATTGCAGTACAGTTATGGACAACCCCGGGCTGTTTATCAACGTCCCCGATGGAATCATCCGTTAAATCAAAACGGGCGATCTCCACAATTAAACTGTCGATCACGTGACAGAGGGGCTCTGGACCGACGGTGGTGGCGCACAGAAGAACCGGACACGGATCGACGAGGCACAGCACGTTCCACCGACCGTGACTTCAAAGCCAAGGTGCGCATCATCCACAAAATAATAAAGGCCACGCATCACCTCCAGAATGTGTCGAGGGACGAACCTCCAGTAATGATTGAGGGAATGACACAAACCCTCGCCATGATCATTAAACCCTCGACACCATCGGACAAAACAATGGACCTCATCTACGGGAATGCCAAGAACTGGGCCTACAATACTCTCCTCATATTGAGAGATCATTATTCTGATGTCATCGAGGAAGAGATCAATAATTTATCAGTATTCACAAATTCGGACTGGGAGCAGCCCTTTGAAGTGGCTGCCAAATGGGCACGACGGAACCTCGGCAGACGCCTGGCACCAGAGACGGTGCAACGGGCGGAGGCTCTCCTCGTGACCCGACTGCCCCAAAGTGAGGAAACAGCCCCCACACACAAGCCCCAGACGTTCCAGAAGAGTCTGTGTTCACTGGGGGACATCAACAGGTCCACATGATACCTGATTCATCCCCGCAAGTGGATGGGGGTCCTCAGCCTCCGATCTCCTGTTCTGAGGGCCGGAGGACCAGGCGGACGGCAGCCGCCAGGACGGACGTGGATATAGATGGGTCCTTTACTCCATCATCACAGCAGGAGCCTCGGCCCCCTCCGTCATTGCCAGAAGCACCAGGGCTTCGTAGACATCTGGGAACGGATCCTAAGCAGCAGAGGCCAAGACGCACCACCCTAATCCAATCAGGTATGCTGCCTACTCTCTCTCTGCAGCGCACCACGCCGGCGCCACACAGATCCGCTTCAAGCCAGACGGAGGAAGAGGCCCTCCCTCCTGCCACATTGACCCCCCAGGTGGCGGGACCAAACCCTCCGTCCATTCCAGGGAGCAAAACTCCAGGGCGGACCCAGCTCTCAACTCTTCCATCGGGTGACCTGGAGGATCTCATCAGTCCGTTGGAAGAATGCCAGGAACTTACCGTCACTTCAGACAGAGATGACCTCATAACTCCTGCAAAAACATTTAAATGCAGGTCTATTAGACCCATTAACATACAAAAGACCAGGAAATTAGGCATAAGGTTGACAAAGATTCGTTGAAATTGCTGTTCTCTGTTTTGTCCACTTGAGTGTGCTGTTGCTCTTTTTTAGGGACATGAACAGATCACACCTACCTGGGGTTCTTCTTCTTTTCCTGTCTTCATCACCATCCATAAATGTGGAGTGCAGTATGTGGGTGTATTAATACCAATATTGGCCCTAACCCTAAACCTGGCCCTAACCCTAACCCTAACCTTGGCCCCACATTCTAACCCTAACCCCAAACCTAATCTTAACTCAAATTTAATCCTAACCCTAGTCCTGGCCTTTTCTCATCTAACCCTAACATATTTTAACCCTAACCCTGGCTTCTTCTAATCCTAACCCTAACCATGGCTCTCCTTAACCCTAACTCTTTCTAACCCTAATCTTATATTCACAATCTAACCATAACCCTGGTTCTAACCCCATGCTCCAACCCCATGCACAGAGAGGTGGGGAGGTGATCCCGGGACGGAGGATTGATGGACTGTGCCTTCAATCTTGGCGTCTATGACGCCAAGATTAACCTTTACACCTAATCCGCCCGTGCCTCTCCTTCAGTTCCTGGTTTCTCTCTCCCCTCTCTTCTTCCAACCGGTGGATAAAGAATAATTCTGGAAAGAAAATTAGAAAATATTGGGTTCTGTTTATCCATTTCTGTGGGCAACATAACAATACATAATGTTTCTACATATAATATGAATGTTTTTTGTTCTTTGAATTTGTATTTGGGTTTTTACTAATTAACAAGTACTGTACTGCATAAATTAGAAGGATTAGGCTTCATGGAGAAGGCAATTACATCAATTTCTCAATTATTTTCAAACAATAAACCAATTCCGGAACAAATCAATCCCCAATTGACGGACGTTCATGAACGCCTCACAGTCCGTAGACAGAGGTGTTTTATTACTGCCACGTCTCCATTTTAGCCTCAATCGTTCGTTTGAGCACATACACGGAGGGCCAGTCCGGCTGAGGAGCGACAATAACTAATTGCAACAATAATTAGCCTGAAGAAGGTTCATGAGAACCGAAACGTTGCTACTTTTGTCTAAGTCCCTGTTGGGGTAATAAAATTCTTACTCCTGGATTGGAGGAGTCGTTTTCCTGTTTTTTCCTGAATTCCATCATTGCAATCAGGACGACTCGACAAAATGGCCGAACATGATTGTGACGACTGGACGACGGTACATTACGGGGGCGTCGGCCAAGAAACCGAAGGTATGTGTCACCTCCACCCCTGAGGCGTCGTTACAGAGACGCTATTACTACGACGCCCCCTCGCTGCGTCCCAGACGGCCATCGACGCTCCTACGCCTCGGTCACTCGGGGGCCCCCTGTCCCCCCGACGTGACGCGTCCCGTTCCAGACAACGGGGCGCTTTAACATTGCAGTACAGTTATGGACAACCCCGGGCTGTTTATCAACGTCCCCGATGGAATCATCCGTTAAATCAAAACGGGCGATCTCCACAATTAAACTGTCGATCACGTGACAGAGGGGCTCTGGACCGACGGTGGTGGCGCACAGAAGAACCGGACACGGATCGACGAGGCACAGCACGTTCCACCGACCGTGACTTCAAAGCCAAGGTGCGCATCATCCACAAAATAATAAAGGCCACGCATCACCTCCAGAATGTGTCGAGGGACGAACCTCCAGTAATGATTGAGGGAATGACACAAACCCTCGCCATGATCATTAAACCCTCGACACCATCGGACAAAACAATGGACCTCATCTACGGGAATGCCAAGAACTGGGCCTACAATACTCTCCTCATATTGAGAGATCATTATTCTGATGTCATCGAGGAAGAGATCAATAATTTATCAGTATTCACAAATTCGGACTGGGAGCAGCCCTTTGAAGTGGCTGCCAAATGGGCACGACGGAACCTCGGCAGACGCCTGGCACCAGAGACGGTGCAACGGGCGGAGGCTCTCCTCGTGACCCGACTGCCCCAAAGTGAGGAAACAGCCCCCACACACAAGCCCCAGACGTTCCAGAAGAGTCTGTGTTCACTGGGGGACATCAACAGGTCCACATGATACCTGATTCATCCCCGCAAGTGGATGGGGGTCCTCAGCCTCCGATCTCCTGTTCTGAGGGCCGGAGGACCAGGCGGACGGCAGCCGCCAGGACGGACGTGGATATAGATGGGTCCTTTACTCCATCATCACAGCAGGAGCCTCGGCCCCCTCCGTCATTGCCAGAAGCACCAGGGCTTCGTAGACATCTGGGAACGGATCCTAAGCAGCAGAGGCCAAGACGCACCACCCTAATCCAATCAGGTATGCTGCCTACTCTCTCTCTGCAGCGCACCACGCCGGCGCCACACAGATCCGCTTCAAGCCAGACGGAGGAAGAGGCCCTCCCTCCTGCCACATTGACCCCCCAGGTGGCGGGACCAAACCCTCCGTCCATTCCAGGGAGCAAAACTCCAGGGCGGACCCAGCTCTCAACTCTTCCATCGGGTGACCTGGAGGATCTCATCAGTCCGTTGGAAGAATGCCAGGAACTTACCGTCACTTCAGACAGAGATGACCTCATAACTCCTGCAAAAACATTTAAATGCAGGTCTATTAGACCCATTAACATACAAAAGACCAGGAAATTAGGCATAAGGTTGACAAAGATTCGTTGAAATTGCTGTTCTCTGTTTTGTCCACTTGAGTGTGCTGTTGCTCTTTTTTAGGGACATGAACAGATCACACCTACCTGGGGTTCTTCTTCTTTTCCTGTCTTCATCACCATCCATAAATGTGGAGTGCAGTATGTGGGTGTATTAATACCAATATTGGCCCTAACCCTAAACCTGGCCCTAACCCTAACCCTAACCTTGGCCCCACATTCTAACCCTAACCCCAAACCTAATCTTAACTCAAATTTAATCCTAACCCTAGTCCTGGCCTTTTCTCATCTAACCCTAACATATTTTAACCCTAACCCTGGCTTCTTCTAATCCTAACCCTAACCATGGCTCTCCTTAACCCTAACTCTTTCTAACCCTAATCTTATATTCACAATCTAACCATAACCCTGGTTCTAACCCCATGCTCCAACCCCATGCACAGAGAGGTGGGGAGGTGATCCCGGGACGGAGGATTGATGGACTGTGCCTTCAATCTTGGCGTCTATGACGCCAAGATTAACCTTTACACCTAATCCGCCCGTGCCTCTCCTTCAGTTCCTGGTTTCTCTCTCCCCTCTCTTCTTCCAACCGGTGGATAAAGAATAATTCTGGAAAGAAAATTAGAAAATATTGGGTTCTGTTTATCCATTTCTGTGGGCAACATAACAATACATAATGTTTCTACATATAATATGAATGTTTTTTGTTCTTTGAATTTGTATTTGGGTTTTTACTAATTAACAAGTACTGTACTGCATAAATTAGAAGGATTAGGCTTCATGGAGAAGGCAATTACATCAATTTCTCAATTATTTTCAAACAATAAACCAATTCCGGAACAAATCAATCCCCAATTGACGGACGTTCATGAACGCCTCACAGTCCGTAGACAGAGGTGTTTTATTACTGCCACGTCTCCATTTTAGCCTCAATCGTTCGTTTGAGCACATACACGGAGGGCCAGTCCGGCTGAGGAGCGACAATAACTAATTGCAACAATAATTAGCCTGAAGAAGGTTCATGAGAACCGAAAGCGTTGCTACTTTTGTCTAAGTCCCTGTTGGGGTAATAAAATTCTTACTCCTGGATTGGAGGAGTCGTTTTTCCTGTTTTTTCCTGAATTCCATCATTGCAATCAGGACGACTCGACAAAATGGCCGAACATGATTGTGACGACTGGACGACGGTACATTACGGGGGCGTCGGCCAAGAAACCGAAGGTATGTGTCACCTCCACCCCTGAGGCGTCGTTACAGAGACGCTATTACTACGACGCCCCCTCGCTGCGTCCCAGACGGCCATCGACGCTCCTACGCCTCGGTCACTCGGGGGCCCCCTGTCCCCCCCGACGTGACGCGTCCCGTTCCAGACAACGGGCGCTTTAACATTGCAGTACAGTTATGGACAACCCCGGGCTGTTTATCAACGTCCCCGATGGAATCATCCGTTAAATCAAAACGGGCGATCTCCACAATTAAACTGTCGATCACGTGACGGAGGGGCTCTGGACCGACGGTGGTGGCGCACAGAAGAACCGGACACGGATCGACGAGGCACAGCACGTTCCACCGACCGTGACTTCAAAGCCAAGGTGCGCATCATCCACAAAATAATAAAGGCCACGCATCACCTCCAGAATGTGTCGAGGGACGAACCTCCAGTAATGATTGAGGGAATGACACAAACCCTCGCCATGATCATTAAACCCTCGACACCATCGGACAAAACAATGGACCTCATCTACGGGAATGCCAAGAACTGGGCCTACAATACTCTCCTCATATTGAGAGATCATTATTCTGATGTCATCGAGGAAGAGATCAATAATTTATCAGTATTCACAAATTCGGACTGGGAGCAGCCCTTTGAAGTGGCTGCCAAATGGGCACGACGGAACCTCGGCAGACGCCTGGCACCAGAGACGGTGCAACGGGCGGAGGCTCTCCTCGTGACCCGACTGCCCCAAAGTGAGGAAACAGCCCCCCACACACAAGCCCCAGACGTTCCAGAAGAGTCTGTGTTCACTGGGGGACATCAACAGGTCCACATGATACCTGATTCATCCCCGCAAGTGGATGGGGGTCCTCAGCCTCCGATCTCCTGTTCTGAGGGCCGGAGGACCAGGCGGACGGCAGCCGCCAGGACGGACGTGGATATAGATGGGTCCTTTACTCCATCATCACAGCAGGAGCCTCGGCCCCCTCCGTCATTGCCAGAAGCACCAGGGCTTCGTAGACATCTGGGAACGGATCCTAAGCAGCAGAGGCCAAGACGCACCACCCTAATCCAATCAGGTATGCTGCCTATCTCTCTCTGCAGCGCACCACGCCGGCGCCACACAGATCCGCTTCAAGCCAGACGGAGGAAGAGGCCCTCCCTCCTGCCACATTGACCCCCCAGGTGGCGGGACCAAACCCTCCGTCCATTCCAGGGAGCAAAACTCCAGGGCGGACCCAGCTCTCAACTCTTCCATCGGGTGACCTGGAGGATCTCATCAGTCCGTTGGAAGAATGCCAGGAACTTACCGTCACTTCAGACAGAGATGACCTCATAACTCCTGCAAAAACATTTAAATGCAGGTCTATTAGACCCATTAACATACAAAAGACCAGGAAATTAGGCATAAGGTTGACAAAGATTCGTTGAAATTGCTGTTCTCTGTTTTGTCCACTTGAGTGTGCTGTTGCTCTTTTTTAGGGACATGAACAGATCACACCTACCTGGGGTTCTTCTTCTTTTCCTGTCTTCATCACCATCCATAAATGTGGAGTGCAGTATGTGGGTGTATTAATACCAATATTGGCCCTAACCTAAACCTGGCCCTAACCCTAACCCTAACCTTGGCCCCACATTCTAACCCTAACCCCAAACCTAATCTTAACTCAAATTTAATCCTAACCCTAGTCCTGGCCTTTTCTCATCTAACCCTAACATATTTTAACCCTAACCCTGGCTTCTTCTAATCCTAACCCTAACCATGGCTCTCCTTAACCCTAACTCTTTCTAACCCTAATCTTATATTCACAATCTAACCATAACCCTGGTTCTAACCCCATGCTCCAACCCCATGCACAGAGAGGTGGGGAGGTGATCCCGGGACGGAGGATTGATGGACTGTGCCTTCAATCTTGGCGTCTATGACGCCAAGATTAACCTTTTACACCCTAATCCGCCCGTGCCTCTCCTTCAGTTCCTGGTTTCTCTCTCCCTCTCTTCTTCCAACCGGTGGATAAAGAATAATTCTGGAAAGAAAATTAGAAAATATTGGGTTCTGTTTATCCATTTCTGTGGGCAACATAACAATACATAATGTTTCTACATATAATATGAATGTTTTTTGTTCTTTGAATTTGTATTTGGGTTTTTACTAATTAACAAGTACTGTACTGCATAAATTAGAAGGATTAGGCTTCATGGAGAAGGCAATTACATCAATTTCTCAATTATTTTCAAACAATAAACCAATTCCGGAACAAATCAATCCCCAATTGACGGACGTTCATGAACGCCTCACAGTCCGTAGACAGAGGTGTTTTATTACTGCCACGTCTCCATTTTAGCCTCAATCGTTCGTTTGAGCACATACACGGAGGGCCAGTCCGGCTGAGGAGCGACAATAACTAATTGCAACAATAATTAGCCTGAAGAAGGTTCATGAGAACCGAAACGTTGCTACTTTTGTCTAAGTCCCTGTTGGGGTAATAAAATTCTTACTCCTGGATTGGAGGAGTCGTTTTTCCTGTTTTTTCCTGAATTCCATCATTGCAATCAGGACGACTCGACAAAATGGCCGAACATGATTGTGACGACTGGACGACGGTACATTACGGGGGGCGTCGGCCAAGAAACCGAAGGTATGTGTCACCTCCACCCCTGAGGCGTCGTTACAGAGACGCTATTACTACGACGCCCCCTCGCTGCGTCCCAGACGGCCATCGACGCTCCTACGCCTCGGTCACTCGGGGGCCCCCCTGTCCCCCCCGACGTGACGCGTCCCGTTCCAGACAACGGGGCGCTTTAACATTGCAGTACAGTTATGGACAACCCCGGGCTGTTTATCAACGTCCCCGATGGAATCATCCGTTAAATCAAAACGGGCGATCTCCACAATTAAACTGTCGATCACGTGACAGAGGGGCTCTGGACCGACGGTGGTGGCGCACAGAAGAACCGGACACGGATCGACGAGGCACAGCACGTTCCACCGACCGTGACTTCAAAGCCAAGGTGCGCATCATCCACAAAATAATAAAGGCCACGCATCACCTCCAGAATGTGTCGAGGGACGAACCTCCAGTAATGATTGAGGGAATGACACAAACCCTCGCCATGATCATTAAACCCTCGACACCATCGGACAAAACAATGGACCTCATCTACGGGAATGCCAAGAACTGGGCCTACAATACTCTCCTCATATTGAGAGATCATTATTCTGATGTCATCGAGGAAGAGATCAATAATTTATCAGTATTCACAAATTCGGACTGGGAGCAGCCCTTTGAAGTGGCTGCCAAATGGGCACGACGGAACCTCGGCAGACGCCTGGCACCAGAGACGGTGCAACGGGCGGAGGCTCTCCTCGTGACCCGACTGCCCCAAAGTGAGGAAACAGCCCCCACACACAAGCCCCAGACGTTCCAGAAGAGTCTGTGTTCACTGGGGGACATCAACAGGTCCACATGATACCTGATTCATCCCCGCAAGTGGATGGGGGTCCTCAGCCTCCGATCTCCTGTTCTGAGGGCCGGAGGACCAGGCGGACGGCAGCCGCCAGGACGGACGTGGATATAGATGGGTCCTTTACTCCATCATCACAGCAGGAGCCTCGGCCCCCTCCGTCATTGCCAGAAGCACCAGGGCTTCGTAGACATCTGGGAACGGATCCTAAGCAGCAGAGGCCAAGACGCACCACCCTAATCCAATCAGGTATGCTGCCTACTCTCTCTCTGCAGCGCACCACGCCGGCGCCACACAGATCCGCTTCAAGCCAGACGGAGGAAGAGGCCCTCCCTCCTGCCACATTGACCCCCAGGTGGCGGGACCAAACCCTCCGTCCATTCCAGGGAGCAAAACTCCAGGGCGGACCCAGCTCTCAACTCTTCCATCGGGTGACCTGGAGGATCTCATCAGTCCGTTGGAAGAATGCCAGGAACTTACCGTCACTTCAGACAGAGATGACCTCATAACTCCTGCAAAAACATTTAAATGCAGGTCTATTAGACCCATTAACATACAAAAGACCAGGAAATTAGGCATAAGGTTGACAAAGATTCGTTGAAATTGCTGTTCTCTGTTTTGTCCACTTGAGTGTGCTGTTGCTCTTTTTTAGGGACATGAACAGATCACACCTACCTGGGGTTCTTCTTCTTTTCCTGTCTTCATCACCATCCATAAATGTGGAGTGCAGTATGTGGGTGTATTAATACCAATATTGGCCCTAACCCTAAACCTGGCCCTAACCCTAACCCTAACCTTGGCCCCACATTCTAACCCTAACCCCAAACCTAATCTTAACTCAAATTTAATCCTAACCCTAGTCCTGGCCTTTTCTCATCTAACCCTAACATATTTTAACCCTAACCCTGGCTTCTTCTAATCCTAACCCTAACCATGGCTCTCCTTAACCCTAACTCTTTCTAACCCTAATCTTATATTCACAATCTAACCATAACCCTGGTTCTAACCCCATGCTCCAACCCCATGCACAGAGAGGTGGGGAGGTGATCCCGGGACGGAGGATTGATGGACTGTGCCTTCAATCTTGGCGTCTATGACGCCAAGATTAACCTTTACACCTAATCCGCCCGTGCCTCTCCTTCAGTTCCTGGTTTCTCTCTCCCCTCTCTTCTTCCAACCGGTGGATAAAGAATAATTCTGGAAAGAAAATTAGAAAATATTGGGTTCTGTTTATCCATTTCTGTGGGCAACATAACAATACATAATGTTTCTACATATAATATGAATGTTTTTTGTTCTTTGAATTTGTATTTGGGTTTTACTAATTAACAAGTACTGTACTGCATAAATTAGAAGGATTAGGCTTCATGGAGAAGGCAATTACATCAATTTCTCAATTATTTTCAAACAATAAACCAATTCCGGAACAAATCAATCCCCAATTGACGGACGTTCATGAACGCCTCACAGTCCGTAGACAGAGGTGTTTTATTACTGCCACGTCTCCATTTTAGCCTCAATCGTTCGTTTGAGCACATACACGGAGGGCCAGTCCGGCTGAGGAGCGACAATAACTAATTGCAACAATAATTAGCCTGAAGAAGGTTCATGAGAACCGAAACGTTGCTACTTTTGTCTAAGTCCCTGTTGGGGTAATAAAATTCTTACTCCTGGATTGGAGGAGTCGTTTTCCTGTTTTTTCCTGAATTCCATCATTGCAATCAGGACGACTCGACAAAATGGCCGAACATGATTGTGACGACTGGACGACGGTACATTACGGGGGCGTCGGCCAAGAAACCGAAGGTATGTGTCACCTCCACCCCTGAGGCGTCGTTACAGAGACGCTATTACTACGACGCCCCCTCGCTGCGTCCCAGACGGCCATCGACGCTCCTACGCCTCGGTCACTCGGGGGCCCCCCTGTCCCCCCCGACGTGACGCGTCCCGTTCCAGACAACGGGGCGCTTTAACATTGCAGTACAGTTATGGACAACCCCGGGCTGTTTATCAACGTCCCCGATGGAATCATCCGTTAAATCAAAACGGGCGATCTCCACAATTAAACTGTCGATCACGTGACAGAGGGGCTCTGGACCGACGGTGGTGGCGCACAGAAGAACCGGACACGGATCGACGAGGCACAGCACGTTCCACCGACCGTGACTTCAAAGCCAAGGTGCGCATCATCCACAAAATAATAAAGGCCACGCATCACCTCCAGAATGTGTCGAGGGACGAACCTCCAGTAATGATTGAGGGAATGACACAAACCCTCGCCATGATCATTAAACCCTCGACACCATCGGACAAAACAATGGACCTCATCTACGGGAATGCCAAGAACTGGGCCTACAATACTCTCCTCATATTGAGAGATCATTATTCTGATGTCATCGAGGAAGAGATCAATAATTTATCAGTATTCACAAATTCCGGACTGGGAGCAGCCCTTTGAAGTGGCTGCCAAATGGGCACGACGGAACCTCGGCAGACGCCTGGCACCAGAGACGGTGCAACGGGCGGAGGCTCTCCTCGTGACCCGACTGCCCCCAAAGTGAGGAAACAGCCCCCCCACACACAAGCCCCAGACGTTCCAGAAGAGTCTGTGTTCACTGGGGGACATCAACAGGTCCACATGATACCTGATTCATCCCCGCAAGTGGATGGGGGTCCTCAGCCTCCGATCTCCTGTTCTGAGGGCCGGAGGACCAGGCGGACGGCAGCCGCCAGGACGGACGTGGATATAGATGGGTCCTTTACTCCATCATCACAGCAGGAGCCTCGGCCCCCTCCGTCATTGCCAGAAGCACCAGGGCTTCGTAGACATCTGGGAACGGATCCTAAGCAGCAGAGGCCAAGACGCACCACCCTAATCCAATCAGGTATGCTGCCTACTCTCTCTCTGCAGCGCACCACGCCGGCGCCACACAGATCCGCTTCAGCCAGACGGAGGAAGAGGCCCTCCCTCCTGCCACATTGACCCCCAGGTGGCGGGACCAAACCCTCCGTCCATTCCAGGGAGCAAAACTCCAGGGCGGACCCAGCTCTCAACTCTTCCATCGGGTGACCTGGAGGATCTCATCAGTCCGTTGGAAGAATGCCAGGAACTTACCGTCACTTCAGACAGAGATGACCTCATAACTCCTGCAAAAACATTTAAATGCAGGTCTATTAGACCCATTAACATACAAAAGACCAGGAAATTAGGCATAAGGTTGACAAAGATTCGTTGAAATTGCTGTTCTCTGTTTTGTCCACTTGAGTGTGCTGTTGCTCTTTTTTAGGGACATGAACAGATCACACCTACCTGGGGTTCTTCTTCTTTTCCTGTCTTCATCACCATCCATAAATGTGGAGTGCAGTATGTGGGTGTATTAATACCAATATTGGCCCTAACCCTAAACCTGGCCCTAACCCTAACCCTAACCTTGGCCCCACATTCTAACCCTAACCCCAAACCTAATCTTAACTCAAATTTAATCCTAACCCTAGTCCTGGCCTTTTCTCATCTAACCCTAACATATTTTAACCCTAACCCTGGCTTCTTCTAATCCTAACCCTAACCATGGCTCTCCTTAACCCTAACTCTTTCTAACCCTAATCTTATATTCACAATCTAACCATAACCCTGGTTCTAACCCCATGCTCCAACCCCATGCACAGAGAGGTGGGGAGGTGATCCCGGGACGGAGGATTGATGGACTGTGCCTTCAATCTTGGCGTCTATGACGCCAAGATTAACCTTTTTTACACCTAATCCGCCCGTGCCTCTCCTTCAGTTCCTGGTTTCTCTCTCCCCTCTCTTCTTCCAACCGGTGGATAAAGAATAATTCTGGAAAGAAAATTAGAAAATATTGGGTTCTGTTTATCCATTTCTGTGGGCAACATAACAATACATAATGTTTCTACATATAATATGAATGTTTTTTGTTCTTTGAATTTGTATTTGGGTTTTTACTAATTAACAAGTACTGTACTGCATAAATTAGAAGGATTAGGCTTCATGGAGAAGGCAATTACATCAATTTCTCAATTATTTTCAAACAATAAACCAATTCCGGAACAAATCAATCCCCAATTGACGGACGTTCATGAACGCCTCACAGTCCGTAGACAGAGGTGTTTTATTACTGCCACGTCTCCATTTTAGCCTCAATCGTTCGTTTGAGCACATACACGGAGGGCCAGTCCGGCTGAGGAGCGACAATAACTAATTGCAACAATAATTAGCCTGAAGAAGGTTCATGAGAACCGAAACGTTGCTACTTTTGTCTAAGTCCCTGTTGGGGTAATAAAATTCTTACTCCTGGATTGGAGGAGTCGTTTTTCCTGTTTTTTCCTGAATTCCATCATTGCAATCAGGACGACTCGACAAAATGGCCGAACATGATTGTGACGACTGGACGACGGTACATTACGGGGGGCGTCGGCCAAGAAACCGAAGGTATGTGTCACCTCCACCCCTGAGGCGTCGTTACAGAGACGCTATTACTACGACGCCCCCTCGCTGCGTCCCAGACGGCCATCGACGCTCCTACGCCTCGGTCACTCGGGGGCCCCCTGTCCCCCCGACGTGGCGCGTCCCGTTCCAGACAACGGGGCGCTTTAACATTGCAGTACAGTTATGGACAACCCCGGGCTGTTTATCAACGTCCCCGATGGAATCATCCGTTAAATCAAAACGGGCGATCTCCACAATTAAACTGTCGATCACGTGACAGAGGGGCTCTGGACCGACGGTGGTGGCGCACAGAAGAACCGGACACGGATCGACGAGGCACAGCACGTTCCACCGACCGTGACTTCAAAGCCAAGGTGCGCATCATCCACAAAATAATAAAGGCCACGCATCACCTCCAGAATGTGTCGAGGGACGAACCTCCAGTAATGATTGAGGGAATGACACAAACCTCGCCATGATCATTAAACCCTCGACACCATCGGACAAAACAATGGACCTCATCTACGGGAATGCCAAGAACTGGGCCTACAATACTCTCCTCATATTGAGAGATCATTATTCTGATGTCATCGAGGAAGAGATCAATAATTTATCAGTATTCACAAATTCGGACTGGGAGCAGCCCTTTGAAGTGGCTGCCAAATGGGCACGACGGAACCTCGGCAGACGCCTGGCACCAGAGACGGTGCAACGGGGCGGAGGCTCTCCTCGTGACCCGACTGCCCCAAAGTGAGGAAACAGCCCCCACACACAAGCCCCAGACGTTCCAGAAGAGTCTGTGTTCACTGGGGGACATCAACAGGTCCACATGATACCTGATTCATCCCCGCAAGTGGATGGGGGTCCTCAGCCTCCGATCTCCTGTTCTGAGGGCCGGAGGACCAGGCGGACGGCAGCCGCCAGGACGGACGTGGATATAGATGGGTCCTTTACTCCATCATCACAGCAGGAGCCTCGGCCCCCTCCGTCATTGCCAGAAGCACCAGGGCTTCGTAGACATCTGGGAACGGATCCTAAGCAGCAGAGGCCAAGACGCACCACCCTAATCCAATCAGGTATGCTGCCTACTCTCTCTCTGCAGCGCACCACGCCGGCGCCACACAGATCCGCTTCAAGCCAGACGGAGGAAGAGGCCCTCCCTCCTGCCACATTGACCCCCCAGGTGGCGGGACCAAACCCTCCGTCCATTCCAGGGAGCAAAACTCCAGGGCGGACCCAGCTCTCAACTCTTCCATCGGGTGACCTGGAGGATCTCATCAGTCCGTTGGAAGAATGCCAGGAACTTACCGTCACTTCAGACAGAGATGACCTCATAACTCCTGCAAAAACATTTAAATGCAGGTCTATTAGACCCATTAACATACAAAAGACCAGGAAATTAGGCATAAGGTTGACAAAGATTCGTTGAAATTGCTGTTCTCTGTTTTGTCCACTTGAGTGTGCTGTTGCTCTTTTTAGGGACATGAACAGATCACACCTACCTGGGGTTCTTCTTCTTTTCCTGTCTTCATCACCATCCATAAATGTGGAGTGCAGTATGTGGGTGTATTAATACCAATATTGGCCCTAACCCTAAACCTGGCCCTAACCCTAACCCTAACCTTGGCCCCACATTCTAACCCTAACCCCAAACCTAATCTTAACTCAAATTTAATCCTAACCCTAGTCCTGGCCTTTTCTCATCTAACCCTAACATATTTTAACCCTAACCCTGGCTTCTTCTAATCCTAACCCTAACCATGGCTCTCCTTAACCCTAACTCTTTCTAACCCTAATCTTATATTCACAATCTAACCATAACCCTGGTTCTAACCCCATGCTCCAACCCCATGCACAGAGAGGTGGGGAGGTGATCCCGGGACGGAGGATTGATGGACTGTGCCTTCAATCTTGGCGTCTATGACGCCAAGATTAACCTTTTTTACACCTAACCCTAACCCTAACCCTAACCCTAACCCTAAATTTGGCTTTAAACGAATCTTAACCCTAACCTGTTCTAACCCTAACCTGGGCTTCTTTCAGCCCTCGGATATGGAGTGGGGACGAGGTGATCCCGGGATGAGAGGGATTGATGGACAGTGCCTTCAATCCTGACGTCCGTGACGTCGGGATTAAATCCCCTTCCTCCTAACTCGCCCGTGCCTCTCCTTCGTTTTCCGGTTTCCCTCTCCACTCTCTCTGTCTGATTGGTTTGAAAAGGACAATTTTGTATCATGTAACAGTATATGACTGTACTGCACGATTAATAACGGTTAGGCTTGATGGAGCAGGCAATCACATCCAAATTCCTAAATTAATTTTAAACAAAACAATTTCGGAACAATTACGTCATCCCCAATTGACGGACATTCATGAACGCCTCACGGGCCGTATATAAAAAGTCTCCCATTACTGCCACGTCTCCATTTTAGCCAGACCCGTTAACCTGAGCACCTGTACGGTAGCGCCAGTTTGGCTGAGGAGCGACGACAAACTAATTGTTGGATTTGCAATAACAATTTGCCTGAAGAAGGTTTATATAAACCGAAACGTTGCTAATTTGGTTTAAGTCCCTGTTTGGGTGAATAAAGTTTTTACTCCTGGATCGGAGGAGTCGTCCCCTTTTTTTTGAATTCTATTACCGAACCAAGACGACTCGACACAAAATGGCCGAATATGATGATGACGACTGGACGACGGTGCACTACGGGGGGCGTCGGAGAAGACACAGGTATGTGCCACAGCCTCCCCAGAGACGTTATTACTCCGACGTTACCACCATGATGCCCCCCCCGCTGCGTCCCAGACGGCCATAGACGCTCCCACGCATCGGTCACTCGGGGGCCCCCCTGCCCCCCCCGACGTGACGCGTCCCGTTCCAGACAACGGGGCGCCGCACCTGCGCAGTACAGTCACCTACACCCTAACACTGTCCCTCAACGTCCCCGATGGATCCAGCGATCTCCACCAAACGTTCGATCATGTGACGGAGGGGCTCCAGATCGACAAAAGTGGTGGCGCACACCGGACACGGATCGTCGAGGGACAGCATCTTCCACCGACCGTGATTTTAAAACTAAGGTACGCATTATACATAAAATCATAAAGGCCACGCATCATTTACAGAATGTGTCGAAAGATGAACTTCCGGTCATGATTGAGGGAATGACACACACCCTCTCGACGATCATCAAACCTTCGACGCCATCCGAAAAAACGCTGGACCTCATTTATGATAATGCAAAAAACTGGGCCCATAACACTCTCCTCATATTGACAGACCACTACACAGATGTCATTGAGGAAGAGACAATTAAACTAAAAACATTCATAAACTCTGACTGGGAGCAGCCTTTTGACGTTGCCGCTAAGTGGGCACGACGCAACCTCGGCAGACGCCTGGCACCAGAGACGGTGCAACAGGCTGAGGCGCATCTCGTGACCCGACTGTCCGACGGTGAGGAAAAGGGGTCCCCCCACCCAAGCCCAGACGCTTCGGAAGGGACAGGGTCCACGACGGGACATCAACAGGTCCACGCGAGACCTGATCCATCCCCAGATGTGGACGACAGACGGCTGGACAGGGAGCCGAAACAGCGGAGGCCCAAACGCACCACCCTAACCAAACCAGGTACGCTGCCTAAACTCTCTCTGCAGCGCACCCTGCCGGCGCCACACAGGCCCTCTCCATGCCAGACGGAGGAAGATTTTCTCCCTCCTCCCACGTTGACCCCCCAGGTGGTTGGACCAAACCCTCCTTCCGGAACTCCACGGCAGATTTCACTCCCAGCTCTTCCATCAGGTGACGTGGACAGATTTCATGAGGAGGACCTCCTCATCTTATTTGAAGAATGCCAGGAACTCACCGTCACGCCAGATAAAGATGACCTCAGAACATCTGTAAAAAAATCAGAATACAGGTCTCTCCCAAACTGGAGCCGACTTAAGGCCAAAGACATGGGGATGAGGCTTGGAAAATGTCGGTGATATGTTCTTCCCGGTTTTGTCCACTAGAGGGTAATCTTGTTCTGCAAAAGGAAAAAGGCTTTAGGACATTTAAATCAAATCAGATCATACTTACCTGGTGTTCTTCTTCTCTCCTTCTTTGTTTCTTAACCTAAAATTTGGCTTTAACCCTAACCTTGGCCCTAATTCTAACCCTAACCCAGGCCCTATTTCTAACCCTAACCCGGGCCTTAATCTTAACCCTACCCCGGGCTCTAATCCTAACCCTAACCCGGGCCCTAATCCTAACCCTAAATTTGGCTTTAAACGAATCTTAACCCTAACCTGTTCTAACCCTAACCTGGGCTTCTTTCAGCCCTCGGATATGGAGTGGGGACGAGGTGATCCCGGGATGAGAGGGATTGATGGACAGTGCCTTCAATCCTGACGTCCGTGACGTCGGGATTAAATCCCCTTCCTCCTAACCCTAACCAACCCTAACCCTAACCCTAACCCTAACCCTAACCCTAACCCTAACCAGGGTCTGTATCCCACCTACCCCATCCCTAACCCTAACCCCAATCCTAACCCTAACCCCTTGACCCCCTACTCTTCCCACCAGGAACAGGGATGGAACTCCACCATCCACCACACTTACCTCCATACCGGGACGATGGTCGACCAACACATCAATCTCCCTGACACCCCCAAACCACACATTTTACCACTGGTCTCCACTTTCTCCCACACTACACTGGGTCTCCTATCAACAATCAAAGACCACTTCAACAAGACCCAACCATCGCACCCTACCATCCAGAACCATAAAGTTATTTCAGCATTTAGGAAGAACCCAAACCTACGCAACATGCTGGTCAAAGCAAACTTCACAACACACAGAAAACCACCCCCCAACACCAGAGGAGCAACTTTATAGAAACAGGAAATTCATCAGCAACCCACACAGCAAGCTTTCCTCCCCCTCACTAGGCACATATTCCCTAGCACACAGCAACATCATTTATATCATTACATGCACCACCTGCCACAAACACTACATAGGAGAAACCAAACATGCACTACACATAAGGCTCCAACAACACATGCGCAACATCAGGAAGGGGCAACTCACAACACCACTCGTCACCCACTTCCAACACCACTCTCCAGACCACCTCATCATATCAGGCCTCGAGTCCAATGACCACTGGACCACAGGACAGAGAAAGAGAGCAGAGAGGATCTGGATTGCGAGACTAGGGACCATCACACCTAGAGGACTGAACGACGTCCCATAAAAAACCCCCCCCATCCATCCATCGGATGACGGCGATAGCCAAGAGACATCCTCGACCCCACAAGCCCAACTACAACAGGGGTCAAGCCCCTGGGAGCACCCCGTACGCCAACTCCTCACAGCATTAAGATACAGCTGGTGCCCCTACCCCAGACAAGTCCATGGGGGCTGTGGCAAGTCCAAGTTATTAGGCCAGTGCACCGTAAGTCCACATGTGACCCCCTGAACCCCAACCCTAACCCAAACCTAACCCTAACCCTAACCCTAACCCTAACCCTAACCCTAACCTGCTGGTCAGGGCCAAAATGAAGCCCCTGTCCACAGCAGTTTCCAGGAGCCGCGGTGAATTCTACAGACACAGAGTGTGGATACGGAGCCAGGTTTACAAAGAGGTTTTTAAAGGGGAAACCCAGGGAAGCCCCCACACAAGGAATTGTGTGTACCTGATAACTTGTGGGGTGTGTGGCGTCCAATATGTTGGTGAGACCAAAAACACCCTTCTGTTGCGGTTCACCCAGCATAGATATAACATCCTGAGGAAAAAGGAGACCCACACCCCACTCGTGAGCCACTTTGTGGATCATGGATGGCCGTCCCTCCAGGCGACGGTCATCGAACATGACCACAGGTGGTCCACCATCCAGCGTGTCAGGGCTGAGCGACGCTGGATCATCAGGTTGGGCACACAGTTTCCGAGGGGCCTGAACTCCAAATAGACCAATCCCGACCTGGCACAAGAGATGGCCCGTGCACGGAACTCCAACGCCGCTTCGCGGCACCGGAGTTCCTAACCCCAACCCTAACCTAACCCTAACCCTAACCCTAACCCTAACCAATCTTGACGTCCGTGACGTCGGGATTAAATCCCCTTCCTCCTAACCCTAGCCCTAACCCTAGCCCTAACCCTAGCCCTAACCCTAGCCCTAACCCTAGCCCTAAGCCTAACCCTAACCATTTTTAAATGGCGCAATTTCGAGACAAAAACAAGCCTAGGATGCTCAGAACAGCCCCTAGAACGCCATCCCAGAGTTTTAGCTCGATAGCGCCACCTATCATTTCCTCAGATTTCCCAAAAATGTCCCTGAGACGCACTACCAATCCACTCCAAATGGCCTGAAACGTGCTTAAAACACATTTTCTGTAGGTAGGTGAATTTCCCAAACCATAACCCTAAACACTTTGGAAAATTTCACCAAAAACCGCTGGCTGGCCGGGCCCATTCATTTCAATGGGGGAAAGTTCAAACCCGTTTAACTCCGGATCTGGACCTCGGAGAGCCTTGCAAACCGCCTCCGTCTGACATAATTCGACCACGGAGAACACGCCTGTCCAATCCCCGACCTTCTACGACCTTCCTAGCCCGACATATGGCCAAAATAAAGTCCATTTCCGGTCTAGCTCCCAAACCGGAAGTCGGATCCGGACCACACTTACAGGATCTTCATCCTATCGCCCGACTTACCTGTGTACCAAATTTCAGACCTCTAGCACTTACCCTTCTCCAGAAACCTCGAGTTTGGGGAATTCCCCATCGTGGTAAACTCACTATATACCTAACCCTAACCCTAACCCTAACCTTAAACTAACCCTAACCCCGGCCCTAAACCCAACCTTAACCCATTCCTAACCCTAACCCGGCCCCAACCCTAACCTTAACCCAGTCCTAACCCTAACCCGGCCCCAACCCTAACCTTAACCCAGTCCTAACCTTAACCCAGCCCTAACCCTAACCCTAACCCAGCCCTAACCCTAACCTTAACCCAGCCCTAACCCTAACCCTTAACCTGGCCCTAACCTTAACCCAGCCCTAACCCTAACCCTTAACCTGGCCCTAACCTTAACCTAACCCTAAACTCAACCCTAACCCCTTGGATTTCACACAATAGGATTACAAGACGATTGAGAAAAGGGAAACATACAATTAGGACCATTGGAAATTCCAAAGCCACTACTTACCAGGAAGAAACCCTAACAAAATCCTGGAGGGCTCACCCACGCCCCGCCCCCTGACCGGAGCCTTCATAGGTCCGGTCTGAGTGAGAGCTCATTCATTCTCACTGAAATTCAAAAGAAAACATCGGAAAAGCAATTGCAACACCCACTCCAAACGAACGAGCTAGGCCTGAAGAAGGTTCACTACGGACCGAAACGTTGCACACTAGCTCGTTTTCAACCGAAAAATTCGTTGTAAACTATTCGCTTTCAATTTCAAAATTATTTTTTTACCACATGGCGGAGTACAGAGACGAGGGCGAGTGGACTCTGGTGTCTCGCGGCCGCAGGCGGAACCAACATCACCGCCGCCCCGAGCCCCCAGAACCCCGGCCGCCGTGACTGGCACCGCCGTGAGGGTACCATCCATCCTCCGCATCCTAACGGTCGCAGCGGATATGACGCGGGGGTTCCCCGGAGCCGGGATCCCCGCTACCGGGATCCCCGCAGCTATGCATCCGTTGCGAGGGGGCATAGCGGACGGGAGGATAATTACAACCCTCCGCAACAACGCTTTTTAAAGCGAGGCTTCCAGCCACAATTTTTTGAACCCCGGGGGCGTTATGCGCCCCCACAAATTCAAATAATGCACAACGCGCGCCCCCGTAACAACAGGGGGGCCGCTGCGGGGAGACAGCAGCAGGAGAGGCCCAAATCTACGGACCCAGATTTTGGCCTCAAACTGCGCATCTTTTTTAAAATAATTAAAATCCTCCACCATTTAAAAATCGCATCGGCAGAACAGTCCCCTCCCACCATCAAGAAACTTTCCATAAATCTGGCCAACACAATAAAACCCTCAAACCCAAATGCAAAGACAAAACTTTTATTAGAGGGAAATGCACGGAATTGGGAGGTTACCACCATGATGATCCTCCGGGATCATTATTTATATGAGCTCGAGGTGGAGCTGGGGGCCCTCGCTCAGCTGTCCCCACAGGGATGGGAGGGTCCCTTCCAGATCGCCTCCGTCTGGGCAAAGCGGGACCTGGGCAGGCGGCTCCAGGGGGACACTCTGGAGCAGGCACAGGCCCAGATTATTGCGGCAGCGGGAGGTTCCGGGGGAGGTGAGGGGACGGCTGGTCCTCCGCCGCCATCTCCCTCTCTCTCCTCCCCTCTTCCTCCTGCTGCAGCCCCACCTCCCTCACGGACAGCTCAGAACACTGAAACAACAACAACACAGGTGGAAAAACACACAGTTACGGTGGAGGTACATCAGCCACCGAGACACACTGAATTGGCTCCCACACCACCTGCTCCACCCAGGGCCATTCAAAAGCGGTCGGTGGGCACAGAAACGGAGGAGTCAGGAGGCTGGTCACCTGTAAGACAGGAAAACCTCTTACACCTCCCAGCCCAGGACGACCCACCGCAGCCGCAGAGAACCCCCCGCTTGACTCCCCGCTTACCTGTCACGACAGCGCCCTCCCCTGGACACGACTCCATCCTGGACGCTCCAATAGACACCGACCTGCTCATCGACCTCGGTGAGCACAGGCTGGTGCCTTTGTCCACACCAGTGGAGGGCGCTGGACTGATGGCCAGGAGGCTCCGGTCAGCTGTACAGAGCCAGCTTAAAGTGGGGGCACATCAAACCCCTCAACAACCCTCCTCACCTCCTGAACCCGTGACACGCAGAGCCACCAGACACATCCACACAAACAACAAGATGCAGAACTGGGGCCTGAGTGTCAACAAGAAGTGGTTGATTCTGGGGGGACTCTAACATGGGCAGAATCCCCCGTTCACACACGACCAACTGCAGGTGGAGAGTTACCCGGGGGCAAATTTTAAGCACGCGGAGGAGATCATAAAGAAGGCCACGATCTTCACCGAGGTGGAGCAGGTCGTCCTGGCCTTTGGCCTCAACAATCGCTCTCAGAAGGACAGACTCACCTCGTCTGGCCAGATGAGGGCGGCGGTCGAGGCGGCAGACAGCCGCTTCCCAAACGCCGCCATCTGGGTGCCTCTGGTCAACTTCTCCAGCCTCCTCCCTGCAAAAGAGCAAAAAAATCTCAAATTTCTGAACACGCAAATCAGGAAAAACTGTCTCGCTATCCCTCCCTTAGCTCCTCACCTCTTCTCCACACTTAACGACCACGTCCATTGGACTAAGGCCACAGCGAGACACATGCTCCAACACTGGTTCGAGCATGTAAAATGCCAGTCCCCATAAGCCTGCCTTCTCAGGAGGGGTCTAAAAATGTAATGATTTTGGCCAAAAAATTTAAATTAACAAAACCACAATCTCAACTACTAAACAGGGGGCTGACATTCATCCCAACACAGGGAACTCACAAAGATCTCCTGGAGCAGACTAGATGGGACCTGCAGCAATACCACAGGAGAATTAAATTGGCATCCCATTTCCAAAATAACAACAGGAACAACGAAAGTAATTCGGAGCCCCCACCGTTCACGCCCAGGTCCACCTGGACTCCGTCCTTGGACACACTGCCCCCGGAAGTCCAGGCGCTGATCGCGGCGGACACACAATGCTTTGACCACAAGTTCCGGCCCTGCAGGGTGAAGCCTAACCTCAGCAGTGAGGAGACGGCAGCCCTGCAGGAGCTGAGACGAAATGTCAACATTGTTATAAAACCAGCAGACAAAGGCAGCGCAGTGGTCGTCATGGACCGAGAACAATACCTGTGGGAAGGGATGAGACAATTAGAAGACGGGAACTACTACACAAAATTGGACACCCCTATTTATTTAGAAACAGCTAAATTGGTTGAGCAGATCATCAACAAATTATTGGACAAAAAATTCATAAATAAAAAACAACATAAATACCTGATCGGGAATCCTCAACCCAGGGCCAGACTCTTTTACATGCTCCCAAAGATCCACAAGGATCCGGCCAAATGGAGCAGGCCACACATCATTCCTCCGGGCCGCCCCATAGTCAGCGACTGTGGCAGCGAGACCTACCACACGGCGGAATATATCGATTATTTCCTAAACCCCCTCTCGTGCAGACACCCCTCATACATCCAGGACACATATGACTTTATCCATAAAGTCTCCACACTACACGTTCCCCCGATTCGTTTCTATTCACCCTGGACATTGACAGCCTGTACACAAATATAGACATAAATGAAGGCATCCAGGCTGTGAAAAACATATTCTTCAAATTCCCAAACAAAAAAAGACCAGAAAAGGAGCTTCTTCAGCTCCTTGAAATTAATTTGAGACGAAACGATTTTCAATTTGACGACAAATTTTACTTACAAATTAAGGGAACAGCGATGGGCAAAAAATTTGCACCAGCCTATGCTAACATATTTATGGCTGAGTGGGAGACATCAGCATTGGCATCCTGCAATAAGAAGCCGTTGCATTATTTTAGGTACCTGGATGATATTTGGGGTGTCTGGCACCACACACGGGAGGAGTTTGGGGAATTCCTCAACGTGCTCAACCAGCACAATCCGTCCATCAAACTGAAGTCCACCGTAAATGACACATCGGTGGATTTCCTGGACACCACCACCTTTAAAGGGGAGAAATTTAAGGCCACCCAGAACCTGGATATCAAGGTCTTCTTTAAGGAAACTGACTCCCATGCACTACTACATGGGAGTAGTTTCCATCCCAAACATATTTTCAAAGGCCTTTTAAAATCACAATTACTGAGGTTCCACAGAATATGTACTCACCAGGGAGATTTCCTGGAGGCCACCAGGACGCTGTTCCGGGCTCTCTCCACAAGGGGGTACTCGAGGTCTTTCAGACGAAGGGCCCTCAGGGAATTCCTCGATAGGAGACCGGTCCAGGCTTCTTCCATCATTCCCCTGGTGACTACATACTCCTGTCCGGCCACCCTACTAATGAAAAACATTAAAAATAATTTTTCAAAAATCCTGAGCAGCCACTCCACCTTCTCTGACTGTAGAATCATCGCGACATACAGAAAGAACAAAAACCTACAGGACCTGCTGGTCAGGGCCAAAATGAAGCCCCTGTCCACAGCAGTTTCCAGGAGCCGCGGTGAATTCTACAGACACAGAGTGTGGATACGGAGCCAGGTTTACAAAGAGGTTTTTAAAGGGGAAACCCAGGGAAGCCCCCACACAAGGAATTGTGTGTACCTGATAACTTGTGGGGTGTGTGGCGTCCAATATGTTGGTGAGACCAAAAACACCCTTCTGTTGCGGTTCACCCAGCATAGATATAACATCCTGAGGAAAAAGGAGACCCACACCCCACTCGTGAGCCACTTTGTGGATCATGGATGGCCGTCCCTCCAGGCGACGGTCATCGAACATGACCACAGGTGGTCCACCATCCAGCGTGTCAGGGCTGAGCGACGCTGGATCATCAGGTTGGGCACACAGTTTCCGAGGGGCCTGAACTCCAAATAGACCAATCCCGACCTGGCACAAGAGATGGCCCGTGCACGGAACTCCAACGCCGCTTCGCGGCACCGGAGTTCCTAACCCCAACCCTAACCTAACCCTAACCCTAACCCTAACCCTAACCAATCTTGACGTCCGTGACGTCGGGATTAAATCCCCTTCCTCCTAACCCTAGCCCTAACCCTAGCCCTAACCCTAGCCCTAACCCTAGCCCTAAGCCTAACCCTAACCATTTTTAAATGGCGCAATTTCGAGACAAAAACAAGCCTAGGATGCTCAGAACAGCCCCTAGAACGCCATCCCAGAGTTTTAGCTCGATAGCGCCACCTATCATTTCCTCAGATTTCCCAAAAATGTCCCTGAGACGCACTACCAATCCACTCCAAATGGCCTGAAACGTGCTTAAAACACATTTCTGTAGGTAGGTGAATTTCCCAAACCATAACCCTAAACACTTTGGAAAATTTCACCAAAAACCGCTGGCTGGCCGGGCCCATTCATTTCAATGGGGAAAGTTCAAACCCGTTTAACTCCGGATCTGGACCTCGGAGAGCCTTGCAAACCGCCTCCGTCTGACATAATTCGACCACGGAGAACACGCCTGTCCAATCCCCGACCTTCTACGACCTTCCTAGCCCGACATATGGCCAAAATAAAGTCCATTTCCGGTCTAGCTCCCAAACCGGAAGTCGGATCCGGACCACACTTACAGGATCTTCATCCTATCGCCCGACTTACCTGTGTACCAAATTTCAGACCTCTAGCACTTACCCTTCTCCAGAAACCTCGAGTTTGGGGAATTCCCCATCGTGGTAAACTCACTATATACCTAACCCTAACCCTAACCCTAACCTTAAACTAACCCTAACCCCGGCCCTAAACCCAACCTTAACCCATTCCTAACCCTAACCCGGCCCCAACCCTAACCTTAACCCAGTCCTAACCCTAACCCGGCCCCAACCCTAACCTTAACCCAGTCCTAACCTTAACCCAGCCCTAACCCTAACCCTAACCCAGCCCTAACCCTAACCTTAACCCAGCCCTAACCCTAACCCTTAACCTGGCCCTAACCTTAACCCAGCCCTAACCCTAACCCTTAACCTGGCCCTAACCTTAACCTAACCCTAAACTCAACCTAACCCCTTGGATTTCACACAATAGGATTACAAGACGATTGAGAAAAGGGAAACATACAATTAGGACCATTGGAAATTCCAAAGCCACTACTTACCAGGAAGAAACCCTAACAAAATCCTGGAGGGCTCACCCACGCCCCGCCCCCTGACCGGAGCCTTCATAGGTCCGGTCTGAGTGAGAGCTCATTCATTCTCACTGAAATTCAAAAGAAAACATCGGAAAAGCAATTGCAACACCCACTCCAAACGAACGAGCTAGGCCTGAAGAAGGTTCACTACGGACCGAAACGTTGCACACTAGCTCGTTTTCAACCGAAAAATTCGTTGTAAACTATTCGCTTTCAATTTCAAAATTATTTTTTTACCACATGGCGGAGTACAGAGACGAGGGCGAGTGGACTCTGGTGTCTCGCGGCCGCAGGCGGAACCAACATCACCGCCGCCCGAGCCCCAGAACCCCGGCCGCCGTGACTGGCACCGCCGTGAGGGTACCATCCATCCTCCGCATCCTAACGGTCGCAGCGGATATGACGCGGGGTTCCCGGAGCCGGGATCCCCGCTACCGGGATCCCCGCAGCTATGCATCCGTTGCGAGGGGGGCATAGCGGACGGGAGGATAATTACAACCCTCCGCAACAACGCTTTTTTAAAGCGAGGCTTCCAGCCACAATTTTTTGAACCCCGGGGCGTTATGCGCCCCCACAAATTCAAATAATGCACAACGCGCGCCCCGTAACAACAGGGGGGCCGCTATGGGAGACAGCAGCAGGAGAGGCCCAAATCTACGGACCCAGATTTTGGCCTCAAACTGCGCATCTTTTAAAATAATTAAAATCCTCCACCATTTAAAAATCGCATCGGCAGAACAGTCCCCTCCCACCATCAAGAAACTTTCCATAAATCTGGCCAACACAATAAAACCCTCAAACCCAAATGCAAAGACAAAACTTTTATTAGAGGGAAATGCACGGAATTGGGAGGTTACCACCATGATGATCCTCCGGGATCATTATTTATATGAGCTCGAGGTGGAGCTGGGGGCCCTCGCTCAGCTGTCCCCACAGGGATGGGAGGGTCCCTTCCAGATCGCCTCCGTCTGGGCAAAGCGGGACCTGGGCAGGCGGCTCCAGGGGGACACTCTGGAGCAGGCACAGGCCCAGATTATTGCGGCAGCGGGAGGTTCCGGGGAGGTGAGGGGACGGCTGGTCCTCCGCCGCCATCTCCCTCTCTCTCCTCCCCTCTTCCTCCTGCTGCAGCCCCACCTCCCTCACGGACAGCTCAGAACACTGAAACAACAACAACACAGGTGGAAAAACACACAGTTACGGTGGAGGTACATCAGCCACCGAGACACACTGAATTGGCTCCCACACCACCTGCTCCACCCAGGGCCATTCAAAAGCGGTCGGTGGGCACAGAAACGGAGGAGTCAGGAGGCTGGTCACCTGTAAGACAGGAAAACCTCTTACACCTCCCAGCCCAGGACGACCCACCGCAGCCGCAGAGAACCCCCCGCTTGACTCCCCCGCTTACCTGTCACGACAGCGCCCTCCCCTGGACACGACTCCATCCTGGACGCTCCAATAGACACCGACCTGCTCATCGACCTCGGTGAGCACAGGCTGGTGCCTTTGTCCACACCAGTGGAGGGCGCTGGACTGATGGCCAGGAGGCTCCGGTCAGCTGTACAGAGCCAGCTTAAAGTGGGGGGCACATCAAACCCCTCAACAACCCTCCTCACCTCCTGAACCCGTGACACGCAGAGCCACCAGACACATCCACACAAACAACAAGATGCAGAACTGGGGCCTGAGTGTCAACAAGAAGTGGTTGATTCTGGGGGACTCTAACATGGGCAGAATCCCCCCGTTCACACACGACCAACTGCAGGTGGAGAGTTACCCGGGGGCAAATTTTAAGCACGCGGAGGAGATCATAAAGAAGGCCACGATCTTCACCGAGGTGGAGCAGGTCGTCCTGGCCTTTGGCCTCAACAATCGCTCTCAGAAGGACAGACTCACCTCGTCTGGCCAGATGAGGGCGGCGGTCGAGGCGGCAGACAGCCGCTTCCCAAACGCCGCCATCTGGGTGCCTCTGGTCAACTTCTCCAGCCTCCTCCCTGCAAAAGAGCAAAAAAATCTCAAATTTCTGAACACGCAAATCAGGAAAAACTGTCTCGCTATCCCTCCCTTAGCTCCTCACCTCTTCTCCACACTTAACGACCACGTCCATTGGACTAAGGCCACAGCGAGACACATGCTCCAACACTGGTTCGAGCATGTAAAATGCCAGTCCCCATAAGCCTGCCTTCTCAGGAGGGGTCTAAAAATGTAATGATTTTGGCCAAAAAAATTTAAATTAACAAAACCACAATCTCAACTACTAAACAGGGGGCTGACATTCATCCCAACACAGGGAACTCACAAAGATCTCCTGGAGCAGACTAGATGGGACCTGCAGCAATACCACAGGAGAATTAAATTGGCATCCCATTTCCAAAATAACAACAGGAACAACGAAAGTAATTCGGAGCCCCCACCGTTCACGCCCAGGTCCACCTGGACTCCGTCCTTGGACACACTGCCCCCCGGAAGTCCAGGCGCTGATCGCGGCGGACACACA
This sequence comes from Lagocephalus sceleratus, assembly GCA_911728415.1. Taxonomy (NCBI): domain Eukaryota; kingdom Metazoa; phylum Chordata; class Actinopteri; order Tetraodontiformes; family Tetraodontidae; genus Lagocephalus; species Lagocephalus sceleratus. The sequence goes on from CAJVRN010000233.1 coordinate 93,235, forward strand.
ATGCTTTGACCACAAGTTCCGGCCCTGCAGGGTGAAGCCTAACCTCAGCAGTGAGGAGACGGCAGCCCTGCAGGAGCTGAGACGAAATGTCAACATTGTTATAAAACCAGCAGACAAAGGCAGCGCAGTGGTCGTCATGGACCGAGAACAATACCTGTGGGAAGGGATGAGACAATTAGAAGACGGGAACTACTACACAAAATTGGACACCCCTATTTATTTAGAAACAGCTAAATTGGTTGAGCAGATCATCAACAAATTATTGGACAAAAAATTCATAAATAAAAAACAACATAAATACCTGATCGGGAATCCTCAACCCAGGGCCAGACTCTTTTACATGCTCCCAAAGATCCACAAGGATCCGGCCAAATGGAGCAGGCCACACATCATTCCTCCGGGCCGCCCCATAGTCAGCGACTGTGGCAGCGAGACCTACCACACGGCGGAATATATCGATTATTTCCTAAACCCCCTCTCGTGCAGACACCCCTCATACATCCAGGACACATATGACTTTATCCATAAAGTCTCCACACTACACGTTCCCCGATTCGTTTCTATTCACCCTGGACATTGACAGCCTGTACACAAATATAGACATAAATGAAGGCATCCAGGCTGTGAAAAACATATTCTTCAAATTCCCAAACAAAAAAAGACCAGAAAAGGAGCTTCTTCAGCTCCTTGAAATTAATTTGAGACGGGAAACGATTTTCAATTTGACGACAAATTTTACTTACAAATTAAGGGAACAGCGATGGGCAAAAATTTGCACCAGCCTATGCTAACATATTTATGGCTGAGTGGGAGACATCAGCATTGGCATCCTGCAATAAGAAGCCGTTGCATTATTTTAGGTACCTGGATGATATTTGGGGTGTCTGGCACCACACACGGGAGGAGTTTGGGGAATTCCTCAACGTGCTCAACCAGCACAATCCGTCCATCAAACTGAAGTCCACCGTAAATGACACATCGGTGGATTTCCTGGACACCACCACCTTTAAAGGGGAGAAATTTAAGGCCACCCAGAACCTGGATATCAAGGTCTTCTTTAAGGAAACTGACTCCCATGCACTACTACATGGGAGTAGTTTCCATCCCAAACATATTTTCAAAGGCCTTTTAAAATCACAATTACTGAGGTTCCACAGAATATGTACTCACCAGGGAGATTTCCTGGAGGCCACCAGGACGCTGTTCCGGGCTCTCTCCACAAGGGGGTACTCGAGGTCTTTCAGACGAAGGGCCCTCAGGGAATTCCTCGATAGGAGACCGGTCCAGGCTTCTTCCATCATTCCCCTGGTGACTACATACTCCTGTCCGGCCACCCTACTAATGAAAAACATTAAAAATAATTTTTCAAAAATCCTGAGCAGCCACTCCACCTTCTCTGACTGTAGAATCATCGCGACATACAGAAAGAACAAAAACCTACAGGACCTGCTGGTCAGGGCCAAAATGAAGCCCCTGTCCACAGCAGTTTCCAGGAGCCGCGGTGAATTCTACAGACACAGAGTGTGGATACGGAGCCAGGTTTACAAAGAGGTTTTTAAAGGGGAAACCCAGGGAAGCCCCCACACAAGGAATTGTGTGTACCTGATAACTTGTGGGGTGTGTGGCGTCCAATATGTTGGTGAGACCAAAAACACCCTTCTGTTGCGGTTCACCCAGCATAGATATAACATCCTGAGGAAAAAGGAGACCCACACCCCACTCGTGAGCCACTTTGTGGATCATGGATGGCCGTCCCTCCAGGCGACGGTCATCGAACATGACCACAGGTGGTCCACCATCCAGCGTGTCAGGGCTGAGCGACGCTGGATCATCAGGTTGGGCACACAGTTTCCGAGGGGCCTGAACTCCAAATAGACCAATCCCGACCTGGCACAAGAGATGGCCCGTGCACGGAACTCCAACGCCGCCGCGGCACCGGAGTTCCTAACCCCAACCCTAACCTAACCCTAACCCTAACCCTAACCCTAACCAATCTTGACGTCCGTGACGTCGGGATTAAATCCCCTTCCTCCTAACCCTAGCCCTAACCCTAGCCCTAACCCTAGCCCTAACCCTAGCCCTAACCCTAGCCCTAAGCCTAACCCTAACCATTTTTAAATGGCGCAATTTCGAGACAAAAACAAGCCTAGGATGCTCAGAACAGCCCCTAGAACGCCATCCCAGAGTTTTAGCTCGATAGCGCCACCTATCATTTCCTCAGATTTCCCAAAAATGTCCCTGAGACGCACTACCAATCCACTCCAAATGGCCTGAAACGTGCTTAAAACACATTTCTGTAGGTAGGTGAATTTCCCAAACCATAACCCTAAACACTTTGGAAAATTTCACCAAAAACCGCTGGCTGGCCGGGCCCATTCATTTCAATGGGGAAAGTTCAAACCCGTTTAACTCCGGATCTGGACCTCGGAGAGCCTTGCAAACCGCCTCCGTCTGACATAATTCGACCACGGAGAACACGCCTGTCCAATCCCCGACCTTCTACGACCTTCCTAGCCCGACATATGGCCAAAATAAAGTCCATTTCCGGTCTAGCTCCCAAACCGGAAGTCGGATCCGGACCACACTTACAGGATCTTCATCCTATCGCCCGACTTACCTGTGTACCAAATTTCAGACCTCTAGCACTTACCCTTCTCCAGAAACCTCGAGTTTGGGGAATTCCCCATCGTGGTAAACTCACTATATACCTAACCCTAACCCTAACCCTAACCCTAACCTTAAACTAACCCTAACCCCGGCCCTAAACCCAACCTTAACCCATTCCTAACCCTAACCCGGCCCCAACCCTAACCTTAACCCAGTCCTAACCCTAACCCGGCCCCAACCCTAACCTTAACCCAGTCCTAACCTTAACCCAGCCCTAACCCTAACCCTAACCCAGCCCTAACCCTAACCTTAACCCAGCCCTAACCCTAACCCTTAACCTGGCCCTAACCTTAACCCAGCCCTAACCCTAACCCTTAACCTGGCCCTAACCTTAACCTAACCCTAAACTCAACCTAACCCCTTGGATTTCACACAATAGGATTACAAGACGATTGAGAAAAGGGAAACATACAATTAGGACCATTGGAAATTCCAAAGCCACTACTTACCAGGAAGAAACCCTAACAAAATCCTGGAGGGCTCACCCACGCCCCGCCCCTGACCGGAGCCTTCATAGGTCCGGTCTGAGTGAGAGCTCATTCATTCTCACTGAAATTCAAAAGAAAACATCGGAAAAGCAATTGCAACACCCACTCCCAAACGAACGAGCTAGGCCTGAAGAAGGTTCACTACGGACCGAAACGTTGCACACTAGCTCGTTTTCAACCGAAAAATTCGTTGTAAACTATTCGCTTTCAATTTCAAAATTATTTTTTTACCACATGGCGGAGTACAGAGACGAGGGGCGAGTGGACTCTGGTGTCTCGCGGCCGCAGGCGGAACCAACATCACCGCCGCCCGAGCCCCAGAACCCCGGCCGCCGTGACTGGCACCGCCGTGAGGGTACCATCCATCCTCCGCATCCTAACGGTCGCAGCGGATATGACGCGGGGTTCCCGAGCCGGGATCCCCGCTACCGGGATCCCCGCAGCTATGCATCCGTTGCGAGGGGGCATAGCGGACGGGAGGATAATTACAACCCTCCGCAACAACGCTTTTTAAAGCGAGGCTTCCAGCCACAATTTTTGAACCCCGGGGGCGTTATGCGCCCACAAATTCAAATAATGCACAACGCGCCCCCGTAACAACAGGGGGCCGCTGCGGGAGACAGCAGCAGGAGAGGCCCAAATCTACGGACCCAGATTTTGGCCTCAAACTGCGCATCTTTTTAAAATAATTAAAATCCTCCACCATTTAAAAATCGCATCGGCAGAACAGTCCCCTCCCACCATCAAGAAACTTTCCATAAATCTGGCCAACACAATAAAACCCTCAAACCCAAATGCAAAGACAAAACTTTTATTAGAGGGAAATGCACGGAATTGGGAGGTTACCACCATGATGATCCTCCGGGATCATTATTTATATGAGCTCGAGGTGGAGCTAGGGGCCCTCGCTCAGCTGTCCCCACAGGGATGGGAGGGTCCCTTCCAGATCGCCTCCGTCTGGGCAAAGCGGGACCTGGGCAGGCGGCTCCAGGGGGACACTCTGGAGCAGGCACAGGCCCAGATTATTGCGGCAGCGGGAGGTTCCGGGGGAGGTGAGGGGACGGCTGGTCCTCCGCCGCCATCTCCCTCTCTCTCCTCCCTCTTCCTCCTGCTGCAGCCCCACCTCCCTCACGGACAGCTCAGAACACTGAAACAACAACAACACAGGTGGAAAAACACACAGTTACGGTGGAGGTACATCAGCCACCGAGACACACTGAATTGGCTCCCACACCACCTGCTCCACCCAGGGCCATTCAAAAGCGGTCGGTGGGCACAGAAACGGAGGAGTCAGGAGGCTGGTCACCTGTAAGACAGGAAAACCTCTTACACCTCCCAGCCCAGGACGACCCACCGCAGCCGCAGAGACCCCCGCTTGACTCCCGCTTACCTGTCACGACAGCGCCCTCCCCTGGACACGACTCCATCCTGGACGCTCCAATAGACACCGACCTGCTCATCGACCTCGGTGAGCACAGGCTGGTGCCTTTGTCCACACCAGTGGAGGGCGCTGGACTGATGGCCAGGAGGCTCCGGTCAGCTGTACAGAGCCAGCTTAAAGTGGGGGCACATCAAACCCCTCAACAACCCTCCTCACCTCCTGAACCCGTGACACGCAGAGCCACCAGACACATCCACACAAACAACAAGATGCAGAACTGGGGCCTGAGTGTCAACAAGAAGTGGTTGATTCTGGGGGACTCTAACATGGGCAGAATCCCCCGTTCACACACGACCAACTGCAGGTGGAGAGTTACCCGGGGCAAATTTTAAGCACGCGGAGGAGATCATAAAGAAGGCCACGATCTTCACCGAGGTGGAGCAGGTCGTCCTGGCCTTTGGCCTCAACAATCGCTCTCAGAAGGACAGACTCACCTCGTCTGGCCAGATGAGGGCGGCGGTCGAGGCGGCAGACAGCCGCTTCCCAAACGCCGCCATCTGGGTGCCTCTGGTCAACTTCTCCAGCCTCCTCCCTGCAAAGAGCAAAAAAATCTCAAATTTCTGAACACGCAAATCAGGAAAAACTGTCTCGCTATCCCTCCCTTAGCTCCTCACCTCTTCTCCACACTTAACGACCACGTCCATTGGACTAAGGCCACAGCGAGACACATGCTCCAACACTGGTTCGAGCATGTAAAATGCCAGTCCCCATAAGCCTGCCTTCTCAGGAGGGGGTCTAAAATGTAATGATTTTGGCCAAAAAATTTAAATTAACAAAACCACAATCTCAACTACTAAACAGGGGCTGACATTCATCCCAACACAGGGAACTCACAAAGATCTCCTGGAGCAGACTAGATGGGACCTGCAGCAATACCACAGGAGAATTAAATTGGCATCCCATTTCCAAAATAACAACAGGAACAACGAAAGTAATTGGAGCCCCCACCGTTCACGCCCAGGTCCACCTGGACTCCGTCCTTGGACACACTGCCCCCGGAAGTCCAGGCGCTGATCGCGGCGGACACACAATGCTTTGACCACAAGTTCCGGCCCTGCAGGGTGAAGCCTAACCTCAGCAGTGAGGAGACGGGCAGCCCTGCAGGAGCTGAGACGAAATGTCAACATTGTTATAAAACCAGCAGACAAAGGCAGCGCAGTGGTCGTCATGGACCGAGAACAATACCTGTGGGAAGGGATGAGACAATTAGAAGACGGGAACTACTACACAAAATTGGACACCCCTATTTATTTAGAAACAGCTAAATTGGTTGAGCAGATCATCAACAAATTATTGGACAAAAAATTCATAAATAAAAAAACAACATAAATACCTGATCGGGAATCCTCAACCCAGGGCCAGACTCTTTTACATGCTCCCAAAGATCCACAAGGATCCGGCCAAATGGAGCAGGCCACACATCATTCCTCCGGGCCGCCCCATAGTCAGCGACTGTGGCAGCGAGACCTACCACACGGCGGAATATATCGATTATTTCCTAAACCCCCCTCTCGTGCAGACACCCCTCATACATCCAGGACACATATGACTTTATCCATAAAGTCTCCACACTACACGTTCCCCCGATTCGTTTCTATTCACCCTGGACATTGACAGCCTGTACACAAATATAGACATAAATGAAGGCATCCAGGCTGTGAAAAACATATTCTTCAAATTCCCAAACAAAAAAGACCAGAAAAGGAGCTTCTTCAGCTCCTTGAAATTAATTTGAGACGAAACGATTTTCAATTTGACGACAAATTTTACTTACAAATTAAGGGAACAGCGATGGGCAAAAAATTTGCACCAGCCTATGCTAACATATTTATGGCTGAGTGGGAGACATCAGCATTGGCATCCTGCAATAAGAAGCCGTTGCATTATTTTAGGTACCTGGATGATATTTGGGGTGTCTGGCACCACACACGGGAGGAGTTTGGGGAATTCCTCAACGTGCTCAACCAGCACAATCCGTCCATCAAACTGAAGTCCACCGTAAATGACACATCGGTGGATTTCCTGGACACCACCACCTTTAAAGGGGAGAAATTTAAGGCCACCCAGAACCTGGATATCAAGGTCTTCTTTAAGGAAACTGACTCCCATGCACTACTACATGGGAGTAGTTTCCATCCCAAGCATATTTTCAAAGGCCTTTTAAAATCACAATTACTGAGGTTCCACAGAATATGTACTCACCAGGGAGATTTCCTGGAGGCCACCAGGACGCTGTTCCGGGCTCTCTCCACAAGGGGGTACTCGAGGTCTTTCAGACGAAGGGCCCTCAGGGAATTCCTCGATAGGAGACCGGTCCAGGCTTCTTCCATCATTCCCCTGGTGACTACATACTCCTGTCCGGCCACCCTACTAATGAAAAACATTAAAAATAATTTTTCAAAAATCCTGAGCAGCCACTCCACCTTCTCTGACTGTAGAATCATCGCGACATACAGAAAGAACAAAAACCTACAGGACCTGCTGGTCAGGGCCAAAATGAAGCCCCTGTCCACAGCAGTTTCCAGGAGCCGCGGTGAATTCTACAGACACAGAGTGTGGATACGGGAGCCAGGTTTACAAAGAGGTTTTTAAAGGGGAAACCCAGGGAAGCCCCCACACAAGGAATTGTGTGTACCTGATAACTTGTGGGGTGTGTGGCGTCCAATATGTTGGTGAGACCAAAAACACCCTTCTGTTGCGGTTCACCCAGCATAGATATAACATCCTGAGGAAAAAGGAGACCCACACCCCACTCGTGAGCCACTTTGTGGATCATGGATGGCCGTCCCTCAGGCGACGGTCATCGAACATGACCACAGGTGGTCCACCATCCAGCGTGTCAGGGCTGAGCGACGCTGGATCATCAGGTTGGGCACACAGTTTCCGAGGGGCCTGAACTCCAAATAGACCAATCCCGACCTGGCACAAGAGATGGCCCGTGCACGGAACTCCAACGCCGCCGCGGCACCGGAGTTCCTAACCCCAACCCTAACCTAACCCTAACCCTAACCCTAACCTAACCAATCTTGACGTCCGTGACGTCGGGATTAAATCCCCTTCCTCCTAACCCTAGCCCTAACCCTAGCCCTAACCCTAGCCCTAACCCTAGCCCTAAGCCTAACCCTAACCATTTTTAAATGGCGCAATTTCGAGACAAAAACAAGCCTAGGATGCTCAGAACAGCCCTAGAACGCCATCCCAGAGTTTTAGCTCGATAGCGCCACCTATCATTTCCTCAGATTTCCCAAAAATGTCCCTGAGACGCACTACCAATCCACTCCAAATGGCCTGAAACGTGCTTAAAACACATTTCTGTAGGTAGGTGAATTTCCCCAAACCATAACCCTAAACACTTTGGAAAATTTCACCAAAAAACCGCTGGCTGGCGGGCCCATTCATTTCAATGGGGAAAGTTCAAACCCGTTTAACTCCGGATCTGGACCTCGGAGAGCCTTGCAAACCGCCTCCGTCTGACATAATTCGACCACGGAGAACACGCCTGTCAATCCCCGACCTTCTACGACCTTCCTAGCCCGACATATGGCCAAAATAAAGTCCATTTCCGGTCTAGCTCCCAAACCGGAAGTCGGATCCGGACCACACTTACAGGATCTTCATCCTATCGCCCGACTTACCTGTGTACCAAATTTCAGACCTCTAGCACTTACCCTTCTCCAGAAACCTCGAGTTTGGGGAATTCCCCATCGTGGTAAACTCACTATATACCTAACCCTAACCCTAACCCTAACCTTAAACTAACCCTAACCCCGGCCCTAAACCCAACCTTAACCCATTCCTAACCCTAACCCGGCCCCAACCCTAACCTTAACCCAGTCCTAACCCTAACCCGGCCCCAACCCTAACCTTAACCCAGTCCTAACCTTAACCCAGCCCTAACCTAACCTAACCCAGCCCTAACCCTAACCTTAACGCAGCCCTAACCCTAACCCTTAACCTGGCCCCTAACCTTAACCCAGCCCTAACCCTAACCCTTAACCTGGCCCTAACCTTAACCTAACCCTAAACTCAACCCTAACCCCTTGGATTTCACACAATAGGATTACAAGACGATTGAGAAAAGGGAAACATACAATTAGGACCATTGGAAATTCCAAAGCCACTACTTACCAGGAAGAAACCCTAACAAAATCCTGGAGGGCTCACCACGCCCCGCCCCTGACCGGAGCCTTCATAGGTCCGGTCTGAGTGAGACTCATTCATTCTCACTGAAATTCAAAAGAAAACATCGGAAAAGCAATTGCAACACCCACTCCAAGCGAACGAGCTAGGCCTGAAGAAGGTTCACTACGGACCGAAACGTTGCCACTAGCTCGTTTTTTCGAAAAATTCGTTGTAAACTATTCGCTTTCAATTTCAAAATTATTTTTTTACCACATGGCGGAGTACAGAGACGAGGGCGAGTGGACTCTGGTGTCTCGCGGCCGCAGGCGGAACCAACATCACCGCCGCCCCGAGCCCCAGAACCCCGGCCGCCGTGACTGGCACCGCCGTGAGGGTACCATCCATCCTCCGCATCCTAACGGTCAGCGGATATGTGCGGGGTTCCCCGGAGCCGGGATCCCCGCTACCGGGATCCCCCGCAGCTATGCATCCGTTGCGAGGGGGCATAGCGGACGGGAGGATAATTACAACCCTCCGCAACAACGCTTTTTAAAGCGAGGCTTCCAGCCACAATTTTTGAACCCCGGGGGCGTTATGCGCCCCACAAATTCAAATAATGACAGCTTGCGCCCCCGTAACAACAGGGGGCCGCTGCGGGAGACAGCAGCAGGAGAGGCCCAAATCTACGGACCCAGATTTTGGCCTCAAACTGCGCATCTTTTTAAAATAATTAAAATCCTCCACCATTTAAAAATCGCATCGGCAGAACAGTCCCCTCCCACCATCAAGAAACTTTCCATAAATCTGGCCAACACAATAAAACCCTCAAACCCAAATGCAAAGACAAAACTTTTATTAGAGGAAATGCACGGAATTGGGAGGTTACCACCATGATGATCCTCCGGGATCATTATTTATATGAGCTCGAGGTGGAGCTGGGGGCCTCGCTCAGCTGTCCCCACAGGGATGGGAGGGTCCCTTCCAGATCGCCTCCCGTCTGGGCAAGCGGGACCTGGGCAGGCGGCTCCAGGGGGACACTCTGGAGCAGGCACGGGCCCAGATTATTGCGGCAGCGGGAGGTTCCGGGGGAGGTGAGGGGGCGGCTGGTCCTCCGCCGCCATCTCCCTCTCTCTCCTCCCCTCTTCCTCCTGCTGCAGCCCCACCCTCCCTCACGGACAGCTCAGAACACTGAAACAACAACAACACAGGTGGAAAAACACACAGTTACGGTGGAGGTACATCAGCCACCGAGACACACTGAATTGGCTCCCACCTGCTCCACCCAGGGCCATTCAAAAGCGGTCGGTGGGCACAGAAACGGAGGAGTCAGGAGGCTGGTCACCTGTAAGACAGGAAACCTCTTACACCTCCCAGCCCAGGACGACCCACCGCAGCCGCAGAGAACCCCCTGCTTGACTCCCCGCTTACCTGTCACGACAGCGCCTCCCCTGGACACGACTCCATCCTGGACGCTCCAATAGACACCGACCTGCTCATCGACCTCGGTGAGCACAGGCTGGTGCCTTTGTCCACACCAGTGGAGGGCGCTGGACTGATGGCCAGGAGGCTCCGGCCAGCTGTACAGAGCCAGCAAAGTGGGGGCACATCAAACCCCTCAACAACCCTCCTCACCTCCTGAACCCGTGACACGCAGAGCCACCAGACACATCCACACAAACAACAAGATGCAGAACTGGGGCCTGAGTGTCAACAAGAAGTGGTTGATTCTGGGGACTCTAACATGGGCAGAATCCCCCGTTCACACACGACCAACTGCAGGTGGAGAGTTACCCGGGGCAAATTTTAAGCACGCGGAGGAGATCATAAAGAAGGCCACGATCTTCACCGAGGTGGAGCAGGTCGTCCCTGGCCTTTGGCCTCAACAATCGCTCTCAGAAGGACAGACTCACCTCGTCTGGCCAGATGAGGGCGGCGGTCGAGGCGGCAGACAGCCGCTTCCCAAACGCCGCCATCTGGGTGCCTCTGGTCAACTTCTCCAGCCTCCTCCCTGCAAAGAGCAAAAAAATCTCAAATTTCTGAACACGCAAATCAGGAAAAACTGTCTCGCTATCCCTCCCTTAGCTCCTCACCTCTTCTCCACACTTAACGACCACGTCCATTGGACTAAGGCCACAGCGAGACACATGCTCCAACACTGGTTCGAGCATGTAAAATGCCAGTCCCCATAAGCCTGCCTTCTCAGGAGGGGTCTAAAAATGTAATGATTTTGGCCAAAAAATTTAAATTAACAAAACCACAATCTCAACTACTAAACAGGGGGCTGACATTCATCCCAACACAGGGAACTCACAAAGATCTCCTGGAGCAGACTAGATGGGACCTGCAGCAATACCACAGGAGAATTAAATTGGCATCCCATTTCCAAAATAACAACAGGAACAACGAAAGTAATTCGGAGCCCCCCACCGTTCACGCCCAGGTCCACCTGGACTCCGTCCTTGGACACACTGCCCCGGAAGTCCAGGCGCTGATCGCGGCGGACACAATGCTTTGACCACAAGTTCCGGCCCTGCAGGGTGAAGCCTAACCTCAGCAGTGAGGAGACGGCAGCCCTGCAGGAGGCTGAGAGGAAATGTCAACATTGTTATAAAACCAGCAGACAAAGGCAGCGCAGTGGTCGTCATGGACCGAGAACAATACCTGTGGGAAGGGATGAGACAATTAGAAGACGGGAACTACTACACAAAATTGGACACCCCTATTTATTTAGAAACAGCTAAATTGGTTGAGCAGATCATCAACAAATTATTGGACAAAAAATTCATAAATAAAAAACAACATAAATACCTGATCGGGAATCCTCAACCCAGGGCCAGACTCTTTTACATGCTCCCAAAGATCCACAAGGATCCGGCCAAATGGAGCAGGCCACACATCATTCCTCCGGGCCGCCCCATAGTCAGCGACTGTGGCAGCGAGACCTACCACACGGCGGAATATATCGATTATTTCCTAAACCCCCTCTCGTGCAGACACCCCTCATACATCCAGGACACATATGACTTTATCCATAAAGTCTCCACACTACACGTTCCCCCGATTCGTTTCTATTCACCCTGGACATTGACAGCCTGTACACAAATATAGACATAAATGAAGGCATCCAGGCTGTGAAAAACATATTCTTCAAATTCCCAAACAAAAAAGACCAGAAAAGGAGCTTCTTCAGCTCCTTGAAATTAATTTGAGGCGAAACGATTTTCAATTTGACGACAAATTTTACTTACAAATTAAGGGAACAGCGATGGGCAAAAAATTTGCACCAGCCTATGCTAACATATTTATGGCTGAGTGGGAGACATCAGCATTGGCATCCTGCAATAAGAAGCCGTTGCATTATTTTAGGTACCTGGATGATATTTGGGGTGTCTGGCACCACACACGGGAGGAGTTTGGGGAATTCCTCAACGTGCTCAACCAGCACAATCCGTCCATCAAACTGAAGTCCACCGTAAATGACACATCGGTGGATTTCCTGGACACCACCACCTTTAAAGGGGAGAAATTTAAGGCCACCCAGAACCTGGATATCAAGGTCTTCTTTAAGGAAACTGACTCCCATGCACTACTACATGGGAGTAGTTTCCATCCCCAAACATATTTTCAAAGGCCTTTTAAAATCACAATTACTGAGGTTCCACAGAATATGTACTCACCAGGAGATTTCCTGGAGGCCACCAGGACGCTGTTCCGGGCTCTCTCCACAAGGGGTACTCGAGGTCTTTCAGACGAAGGGCCCTCAGGGAATTCCTCGATAGGAGACCGGTCCAGGCTTCTTCCATCATTCCCCTGGTGACTACATACTCCTGTCCGGCCACCCTACTAATGAAAAACATTAAAAATAATTTTCAAAATCCTGAGCAGCCACTCCACCTTCTCTGACTGTAGAATCATCGCGACATACAGAAAGAACAAAAACCTACAGGACCTGCTGGTCAGGGCCAAAATGAAGCCCCTGTCCACAGCAGTTTCCAGGAGCCGCGGTGGATTCTACAGACACAGAGTGTGGATACGGACCAGGTTTACAAAGAGGTTTTTAAAGGGAAACCCAGGAAGCCCCCACACAAGGAATTGTGTACCTGATAACTTGTGGGGTGTGTGGCGTCCAATATGTTGGTGAGACCAAAAACACCCTTCTGTTGCGGTTCACCCAGCATAGATATAACATCCTGAGGAAAAAGGAGACCCACACCCCACTCGTGAGCCACTTTGTGGATCATGGATGGCCGTCCCTCCAGGCGACGGTCATCGAACATGACCACAGGTGGTCCACCATCCAGCGTGTCAGGGCTGAGCGACGCTGGATCATCAGGTTGGGCACACAGTTTCGAGGGGCCTGAACTCCAAATAGACCAATCCCGACCTGGCACAAGAGATGGCCCGTGCACGGAACTCCAACGCCGCCGCGGCACCGAGTTCCCTAACCCCAACCTAACCTAACCTAACCTAACCCTAACCAATCTTGACGTCCGTGGCCATCGGGATTAAATCCCTTCCTCCTAACCCTAGCCCTAACCCTAGCCCTAACCCTAGCCCTAACCCTAGCCCTAACCCTAGCCCTAAGCCTAACCCTAACCATTTTTAAATGGCGCAATTTCGAGACAAAAACAAGCCTAGGATGCTCAGAACAGCCCCTAGAACGCCATCCCAGAGTTTTAGCTCGATAGCGCCACCTATCATTTCCTCAGATTTCCAAAAATGTCCCTGAGACGCACTACCAATCCACTCCAAATGGCCTGAAACGTGCTTAAAACACATTTCTGTAGGTAGGTGAATTTCCCCAAACCATAACCCTAAACACTTTGGAAAATTTCACCAAAAACAGCTGGCTGGCCGGGCCCATTCATTTCAATGGGGAAAGTTCAAACCCGTTTAACTCCGGATCTGGACCTCGGAGAGCCTTGCAAACCGCCTCCGTCTGACATAATTCGACCACGGAGAACACGCCTGTCCAATCCCGACCTTCTACGACCTTCCTAGCCCGACATATGGCCAAAATAAAGTCCATTTCCGGTCTAGCTCCCAAACCGGAAGTCGGATCCGGACCACACTTACAGGATCTTCATCCTATCGCCCGACTTACCTGTGTACCAAATTTCAGACCTCTAGCACTTACCCTTCTCCAGAAACCTCGAGTTTGGGAATTCCCCATCGTGGTAAACTCACTATATACCTAACCCTAACCCTAACCCTAACCTTAAACTAACCCTAACCCCGGCCCTAAACCCAACCTTAACCCATTCCTAACCCTAACCCGGCCCCAACCCTAACCTTAACCAGCAGTCCTAACCCTAACAACCCGGCCCCAACCTAACCTTAACTCAGTCCTAACCTTAACCCAGCCCTAACCCTAACCCTAACCCAGCCCTAACCCTAACCTTAACCCAGCCCTAACCCTAACCCTTAACCTGGCCCTAACCTTGAGCCTAACCCTAACCCTTAACCTGGCCCTAACCTTAACCTAACCCTAAACTCAACCTAACCCCTTGGATTTCCCACAATAGGATTACAAGACGATTGAGAAAGAAACATACAATTAGGACCATTGGAAATTCCAAAGCCACTACTTACCAGGAAGAAACCCTAACAAAATCCTGGAGGGCTCACCCACGCCCGCCCCCTGACCGGAGCCTTCATAGGTCCGGTCTGAGTGAGCTCATTCATTCTCACTGAAATTCAAAAGAAAACATCGGAAAAGCAATTGCAACACCCACTCCAAACGAACGAGCTAGGCCTGAAGAAGGTTCACTACGGACCGGAACGTTGCACACTAGCTCGTTTTCAACTTCCGAAAAATTCGTTTGTAAACTATTCGCTTTCAATTTCAAAATTATTTTTTTACCACATGGCGGAGTACAGAGACGAGGGCGAGTGGACTCTGGTGTCTCGCGGCCGCAGGCGGAGACCAACATCACCGCCGCCCCGAGCCCCAGGGACCCCGGCCGCCGTGACTGGCACCGCCGTGAGGGTACCATCCATCCTCCGCATCCTAACGGTCGCAGCGGATATGACGCGGGGTTCCCGGAGCCCGGGATCCCGCTACCGGGATCCCCGCAGCTAGGCATCCGTTGCGAGGGGGCACAGCGGACGGGAGGATAATTACAACCCTCGCAACAACGCTTTTTAAAGCGAGGCTTCCAGCCACAATTTTTGAACCCGGGCGTTATGCGCCCCCACAAATTCAAATAATGCACAACGCGCCCCCGTAACAACAGGGGCCGCTGCGGGAGACAGCAGCAGGAGAGGCCCAAATCTACGGACCCAGATTTTGGCCTCAAACTCACGCATCTTTTTAAAATAATTAAAATCCTCCACCATTTAAAAATCGCATCGGCAGAACAGTCCCCTCCCACCATCAAGAAACTTTCCATAAATCTGGCCAACACAATAAACCCTCAAACCCAAATGCAAAGACAAAACTTTTATTAGAGGGAAATGCACGGAATTGGGAGGTTACCACCATGATGATCCTCCGGGATCATTATTTATATGAGCTCGAGGTGGAGCTGGGGCCTCGCTCAGCTGTCCCCACAGGGATGGGAGGGTCCCTTCCAGATCGCCTCCGTCTGGGCAAAGCGGGACCTGGGCAGGCGGCTCCAGGGGGACACTCTGGAGCAGGCACAGGCCCAGATTATTGCGGCAGCGGGAGGTTCCGGGGAGGTGAGGGGACGGCTGGTCCTCCGCCGCCATCTCCCTCTCTCCTCCCCTCTTCCTCCTGCTGCAGCCCCACCTCCCTCACGGACAGCTCAGAACACTGAAACAACAACAACACAGGTGGAAAAACACACAGTTACGGTGAGGTACATCAGCCACCGAGACACACTGAGTTGGCTCCCACACCACCTGCTCCACCCAGGGCCATTCAAAGCGGTCGGTGGGCACAGAAACGGAGGAGTCAGGAGGCTGGTCACCTGTAAGACAGGAAAACCTCTTACACCTCCCAGCCCAGGACGACCCACCGCAGCCGCAGAGAACCCCCGCTTGACTCCCCGCTTACCTGTCACGACAGCGCCCTCCCCTGGACACGACTCCATCCTGGACGCTCCAATAGACACCGACCTGCTCATCGACCTCGGTGAGCACAGGCTGGTGCCTTTGTCCACACCAGTGGAGGGCGCTGGACTGATGGCCATGAGGCTCCGGTCAGCTGTACAGAGCCAGCTTAAGAGGTGGGGGCACATCAAACCCCTCAACAACCCTCCTCACCTCCTGAACCCCGTGACACGCAGAGCCACCAGACACATCCACACAAACAACAAGATGCAGAACTGGGGCCTGAGTGTCAACAAAGAAGTGGTTGATTCTGGGGGACTCTAACATGGGCAGAATCCCCCCGTTCACACACGACCAACTGCAGGTGGAGAGTTACCCGGGGGCAAATTTTAAGCACGCGGAGGAGATCATAAAGAAGGCCACGATCTTCACCGAGGTGGAGCAGGTCGTCCTGGCCTTTGGCCTCAACAATCGCTCTCAGAAGGACAGACTCACCTCGTCTGGCCAGATGAGGCGGCGGTCGAGGCGGCAGACAGCCGCTTCCCAAACGCCGCCATCTGGGTGCCTCTGGTCAACTTCTCCAGCCTCCTCCTGCAAAAGAAAAAAAATCTCAAATTTCTGAACACGCGAATCAGGAAAAACTGTCTCGCTATCCCTCCCTTAGCTCCTCACCTCTTCTCCACACTTAACGACCACGTCCATTGGACTAAGGCCACAGCGAGACACATGCTCCAACACTGGTTCGAGCATGTAAAATGTAGTCCCCATAAGCCTGCCTTCTCAGGAGGGGTCTAAAAATGTAATGATTTTGGCCAAAAATTTAAATTAACAAAACCACAATCTCAACTACTAAACAGGGGGCTGACATTCATCCCAACACAGGGAACTCACAAAGATCTCCTGGAGCAGACTAGATGGGACCTGCAGCAATACCACAGGAGAATTAAATTGGCATCCCATTTCCAAAATAACAACAGGAACAAGAAAGTAATTGGAGCCCCCACCGTTCACGCCCAGGTCCACCTGGACTCCGTCCATGGACACACTGCCCCCGGGAAGTCCAGGCGCTGATCGCGGCGGACACACAATGCTTTGACCACAAGTTCCGGCCCTGCAGGGTGAAGCCTAACCTCAGCAGTGAGGAGACGGCAGCCCTGCAGGAGCTGAGACGAAATGTCAACATTGTTATAAAACCAGCAGACAAAGGCAGCGCAGTGGTCGTCATGGACCGAGAACAATACCTGTGGGAAGGGATGAGACAATTAGAAGACGGGAACTACTACACAAAATTGGACACCCCTATTTATTTAGAAACAGCTAAATTGGTTGAGCAGATCATCAACAAATTATTGGACAAAAAATTCATAAATAAAAAACAACATAAATACCTGATCGGGAATCCTCAACCCAGGGCCAGACTCTTTTACATGCTCCCAAAGATCCACAAGGATCCGGCCAAATGGAGCAGGCCACACATCATTCCTCCGGGCCGCCCCATAGTCAGCGACTGTGGCAGCGAGACCTACCACACGGCGGAATATATCGATTATTTCCTAAACCCCCTCTCGTGCAGACACCCCCTCATACATCCAGGACACATATGACTTTATCCATAAAGTCTCCACTACGTTCCCCCGATTCGTTTCTATTCACCCTGGACATTGACAGCCTGTACACAAATATAGACATAAATGAAGGCATCCAGGCTGTGAAAAACATATTCTTCAAATTCCCAAACAAAAAAGACCAGAAAAGGAGCTTCTTCAGCTCCTTGAAATTAATTTGAGACGAACGATTTTCAATTTGACGACAAATTTTACTTACAAATTAAGGGAACAGCGATGGGCAAAAAATTTGCACCAGCCTATGCTAACATATTTATGGCTGAGTGGGAGACATCAGCATTGGCATCCTGCAATAAGAAGCCGTTGCATTATTTTAGGTACCTGGATGATATTTGGGGTGTCTGGCACCACACAGGGAGGAGTTTGGGGAATTCCTCAACGTGCTCAACCAGCACAATCCGTCCATCAAACTGAAGTCCACCGTAAATGACACATCGGTGGATTTCCTGGACACCACCACCTTTAAAGGGGAGAAATTTAAGGCCACCCAGAACCTGGATATCAAGGTCTTCTTTAGGAAACTGACTCCCATGCACTACTACATGGGAGTAGTTTTCCATCCCAAATATATTTTCAAAGGCCTTTTAAAATCACAATTACTGAGGTTCCACAGAATATGTACTCACCAGGGGAGATTTCCTGGAGGCCACCAGGGACGCTGTTCGGGCTCTCTCCACAAGGGGGTACTCGAGGTCTTTCAGACGAAGGGCCCTCAGGGAATTCCTCGATAGGAGACCGGTCCAGGCTTCTTCCATCATTCCCCTGGTGACTACATACTCCTGTCCGGCCACCCTACTAATGAAAAACATTAAAATAATTTTTCAAAAATCCTGAGCAGCCACTCCACCTTCTCTGACTGTAGAATCATCGCGACATACAGAAAGAACAAAAACCTACAGGACCTGCTGGTCAGGGCCAAAATGAACCCCTGTCCACAGCAGTTTCCAGGAGCCGCGGTGAATTCTACAGACACAGAGTGTGGATACGGAGCCAGGTTTACAAAGAGGTTTTTAAAGGGGAAACCCAGGGAAGCCCCCACACAAGGAATTGTGTGTACCTGATAACTTGTGGGGTGTGTGGCGTCCAATATGTTGGTGAGACCAAAAACACCCTTCTGTTGCGGTTCACCCAGCATAGATATAACATCCTGAGGAAAAGGAGACCCCACACCCCACTCGTGAGCCACTTTGTGGATCATGGATGGCCGTCCCTCAGGCGACGGTCATCGAACATGACCACAGGTGGTCCACCATCCAGCGTGTCAGGGCTGAGCACGCTGGATCATCAGGTTGGGCACACAGTTTCGAGGGGCCTGAACTCCAAATAGACCAATCCCGACCTGGCACAGAGATGGCCCGTGCACGTGGAACTCCAACGCCGCTTGCGGCACCCGGAGTTCCTAACCCCAACCTAACCTAACCCTAACCCTAACCCTAACCCTAACCAATCTTGACGTCCGTGACATCGGGATTAAATCCCCTTCCTCCTAACCTAGCCCTAACCTAGCCTAACCCTAGCCCTAACCCTAGCCTAAGCCTAACCCTAACCATTTTTAAATGGCGCAATTTCGAGACAAAAACAAGCCTAGGATGCTCAGAACAGCCCCTAGAACGCCATCCCAGAGTTTTAGCTCGATAGCGCCACCTATCATTTCCTCAGATTTCCCAAAAATGTCCCTGAGACGCACTACCAATCCACTCCAAATGGCCTGAAACGTGCTTAAAACACATTTCTGTAGGTAGGTGAATTTCCCAAACCATAACCCTAAACACTTTGGAAAATTTCACAAAAACCGCTGGCTGGCGGGCCCATTCATTTCAATGGGGAAAGTTCAAACCCGTTTAACTCCGGATCTGGACCTCGGAGAGCCTTGCAAACCGCCTCCGTCTGACATAATTCGACCACGGAGAACACGCCTGTCCAATCCCCGACCTTCTACGACCTTCCTAGCCCGACATATGGCCAAAATAAAGTCCATTTCCGGTCTAGCTCCCAAACCGGAAGTCGGATCCGGACCACACTTACAGGATCTTCATCCTATCGCCCGACTTACCTGTACCAAATTTCAGACCTCTAGCACTTACCCTTCTCCAGAAACCTCGAGTTTGGGGAATTCCCCATCGTGGTAAACTCACTATATACCTAACCTAACCCTAACCCTAACCTTAAACTAACCCTAACCCCGGCCCTAAACCCAACCTTAACCCATTCCTAACCCTAACCCGGCCCCAACCCTAACCTTAACCCAGTCCTAACCTAACCCTGCTCCAACCCTAACCTTAACCCAGTCCTAACCTTACCAGCCCTAACCCTAACCCTAACCCAGCCCTAACCCTAACCTTAACCCCAGCCCTAACCCTAACCCCTTAACCTGGCCCTAACCTTAACCCAGCCCTAACCCTAACCCTTAACCTGGCCCTAACCTTAACCTAACCCTAAACTCAACCTAACCCCTTGGATTTCACACAATAGGATTACAAGACGATTGAGAAAAGGAAACATACAATTAGGACCATTGGAAATTCCAAAGCCACTACTTACCAGGAAGAAACCTAACAAAATCCTGGAGGGCTCCACACGCCCCGCCCCTGACCGGAGCCTTCATAGGTCCGGTCTGGTGAAGCTCATTCATTCTCACTGAAATTCAAAAGAAAACATCGGAAAAGCAATTGCAACACCCACTCCAAGAACGAGAGCTAGGCCTGAAGAAGGTTCACTACGGACCCGAAACGTTGCACACTAGCTCGTTTTCAACCGAAAAAATTCGTTGTAAACTATTAGCTTTCAATTTCAAAATTATTTTTTTACCACATGGCGGAGTACAGAGACGAGGGCGAGTGAACTCTGGTGTCTCGCGGCCGCAGGCGGAGACCAACATCACCGCCGCCCGAGCCCCAGAACCTGGCCGCCCGTGACTGGCACCGCCGTGAGGGTACCATCCATCCTCCGCATCCTAACGGTCGCAGCGGATATGACGCGGGGGTTCCCCGGAGCCGGGATCCCGCTACCGGGATCCCCGCAGCTATGCATCCGTTGCGAGGGGGCATAGCGGACGGGAGGATAATTACAACCCTCCGCAACAACGCTTTTAAAGCGAGGCTTCCAGCCACAATTTTTGAACCCGGGCGTTATGCGCCCACACAAATTCAAATAATGCACAACGCGCCCCCGTAACAACAGGGGGCCGCTGCGGGAGACAGCAGCAGGAGAGGCCCAAATCTACGGACCCAGATTTTGGCCTCAAACTGCATCTTTTTAAAATAATTAAAATCCTCCACCATTTAAAAATCGCATCGGCAGAACAGTCCCCTCCCACCATCAAGAAACTTTCCATAAATCTGGCCAACACAATAAAACCCTCAAACCCAAATGCAAAGACAAAACTTTTATTAGAGGGAAATGCACGGAATTGGGAGGTTACCACCATGATGATCCTCCGGGATCATTATTTATATGAGCTCGAGGTGGAGCTGGGGGCCCTCGCTCAGCTGTCCCCACAGGGATGGGAGGGTCCCTTCCAGATCGCCTCCGTCTGGGCAAAGCGGGACCTGGGCAGGCGGCTCCAGGGGACACTCTGGAGCAGGCACAGGCCCAGATTGTGTGGCAGCGGGAGGTTCCGGGGAGGTGAGGGACGGCTGGTCCTCCGCCGCCATCTCCCTCTCTCCTCCCTCTTCCTCCTGCTGCAGCCCCCACCTCCCTCACGGACAGCTCAGAACACTGAAACAACAACAACACAGGTGGAAAAACACACAGTTACGGTGGAGGTACATCAGCCACCGAGACACACTGAATTGGCTCCCACCACCACCTGCTCCACCCAGGGCCATTCAAAGCGGTCGGTGGGCACAGAAGCGGAGGGAGTCAGGAGGCTGGTCACCTGTAAGACAGGAAAACCTCTTACACCTCCCAGCCCAGGACGACCCACCGCAGCCGCAGAGAACCCCCTGCTTGACTCCCCGCTTACCTGTCACGACAGCGCCCTCCCCTGGACACGACTCCATCCTGGACGCTCCAATAGACACCGACCTGCTCATCGACCTCGGTGAGCACAGGCTGGTGCCTTTGTCCCACACCAGTGGAGGGCGCTGGACTGATGGCCAGGAGGCTCCGGTCAGCTGTACAGAGCCAGCTTAAAGTGGGGGCACATCAAACCCCTCAACAACCCCTCCTCACCTCCTGAACCCGTGACACGCAGAGCCACCAGACACATCCACACAAACAACAAGATGCAGAACTGGGGCCTGAGTGTCAACAAGAAGTGGTTGATTCTGGGGGACTCTAACATGGGCAGAATCCCCCCGTTCACACACGACCAACTGCAGGTGGAGAGTTACCCGGGGGCAAATTTTAAGCACGCGGAGGAGATCATAAAAAGGCCACGATCTTCACCGAGGTGGAGCAGGTCGTCCTGGCCTTTGGCCTCAACAATCGCTCTCAGAAGGACAGACTCACCTCGTCTGGCCAGATGAGGGCGGCGATCGGCGGCAGACAGCCGCTTCCCAAACGCCGCCATCTGGGTGCCTCTGGTCAACTTCTCCAGCCTCCTCCCTGCAAAAGAGCAAAAAAATCTCAAATTTCTGAACACGCAAATCAGGAAAAACTGTCTCGCTATCCCTCCCTTAGCTCCTCACCTCTTCTCCACACTTAACGACCACGTCCATTGGACTAAGGCCACAGCGAGACACATGCTCCAACACTGGTTCGAGCATGTAAAATGCCAGTCCCCATAAGCCTGCCTTCTCAGGAGGGGTCTAAAAATGTAATGATTTTGGCCAAAAAATTTAAATTAACAAAACCACAATCTCAACTACTAAACAGGGGGCTGACATTCATCCCAACACAGGGAACTCACAAAGATCTCCTGGAGCAGACTAGATGGGACCTGCAGCAATACCACAGGAGAATTTAAATTGGCATCCCATTTCCAAAATAACAACAGGAACAACGAAAGTAATTCGGAGCCCCCACCGTTCACGCCCAGGTCCACCTGGACTCCGTCTTGGACACACTGCCCCCGGAAGTCCAGGCGCTGATCGCGGCGGACACACAATGCTTTGACCACAAGTTCCGGCCCTGCAGGGTGAAGCCTAACCTCAGCAGTGAGGAGACGGCAGCCCTGCAGGAGCTGAGACGAAATGTCAACATTGTTATAAAACCAACAGACAAAGGCAGCGCAGTGGTCGTCATGGACCGAGAACAATACCTGTGGGAAGGGATGAGACAATTAGAAGGCAGGGAACTACTACACAAAATTGGACACCCCTATTTATTTAGAAACAGCTAAATTGGTTGAGCAGATCATCAACAAATTATTGGACAAAAAAATTCATAAATAAAAAACAACATAAATACCTGATGCGGGAATCCTCAACCCAGGGCCAGACTCTTTTTACATGCTCCCAAAGATCCACAAGGATCCGGCCAAATGGAGCAGGCCACACATCATTCCTCCGGGCCGCCCCATAGTCAGCGACTGTGGCAGCGAGACCTACCACACGGCGGAATATATCGATTATTTCCTAAACCCCCTCTCGTGCAGACACCCCTCATACATCCAGGACACATATGACTTTATCCATAAAGTCTCCACACTACACGTTCCCCCGATTCGTTTCTATTCACCCTGGACATTGACAGCCTGTACACAAATATAGACATAAATGAAGGCATACAGGCTGTGAAAAACATATTCTTCAAATTCCCAAACAAAAAAAGACCAGAAAAGGAGCTTCTTCAGCTCCTTGAAATTAATTTGAGACGAAACGATTTTCAATTTGACGACAAATTTTACTTACAAATTAAGGGAACAGCGATGGGCAAAAATTTGCACCAGCCTATGCTAACATATTTATGGCTGAGTGGGAGACATCAGCATTGGCATCCTGCAATAAGAAGCCGTTGCATTATTTTAGGTACCTGGATGATATTTGAGGTGTCTGGCACCACACACGGGAGGAGTTTGGGGAATTCCTCAACGTGCTCAACCAGCACAATCCGTCCATCGAACTGAAGTCCACCGTAAATGACACATCGGTGGATTTCTGACACCACCACCTTTAAAGGGGAGAAATTTAAGGCCACCCAGAACCTGGATATCAAGGTCTTCTTTAAGGAAACTGGCTCCCATGCACTACTACATGGGAGTAGTTTCCATCCCAAACATATTTTCAAGGCCTTTTAAAATCACAATTACTGAGGTTCCACAGAATATGTACTCACCAGGGAGATTTCCTGGAGGCCACCAGGACGCTGTTCCGGGCTCTCTCCACAAGGGGTACTCGAGGTCTTTCAGGCGAAGGGCCCTCAGGGAATTCCTCGATAGGAGACCGGTCCAGGCTTCTTCCATCATTCCCCTGGTGACTACATACTCCTGTCCGGCCACCCTACTAATGAAAAACATTAAAAATAATTTTTCAAAAATCCTGAGCAGCCACTCCACCTTCTCTGACTGTAGAATCATCGCGACATACAGAAAGAACAAAAACCTACAGGACCTGCTGGTCAGGGCCAAAATGAAAGCCCTGTCCACAGCAGTTTCCAGGAGCCGCGGTGAATTCTACAGACACAGAGTGTGGATACGGAGCCAGGTTTACAAAGAGGTTTTT
The DNA here is from genome assembly GCA_911728415.1 of Lagocephalus sceleratus. Taxonomy (NCBI): domain Eukaryota; kingdom Metazoa; phylum Chordata; class Actinopteri; order Tetraodontiformes; family Tetraodontidae; genus Lagocephalus; species Lagocephalus sceleratus. The sequence continues at coordinate 117,197 of CAJVRN010000233.1, forward strand.
AAAAGGGAAACCCAGGGAAGCCCCCACACAAGGAATTGTGTGTACCTGATAACTTGTGGGGTGTGTGGCGTCCAATATGTTGGTGAGACCAAAAACACCCTTCTGTTGCGGTTCACCCAGCATAGATATAACATCCTGAGGAAAAAGGAGACCCACACCCCACTCGTGAGCCACTTTGTGGATCATGGATGGCCGTCCCTCCAGGCGACGGTCATCGAACATGACCACAGGTGGTCCACCATCCAGCGTGTCAGGGCTGAGCGGCTGGATCATCAGGTTGGGCACACAGTTTCCGGGGCCTGAACTCCAAATAGACCAATCCCGACCTGGCACAAGAGATGGCCCGTGCACGGAACTCCAACGCCGCCCGCGGCACCGGAGTTCCAACCTCAACCCTAACCTAACCCTAACCCTAACCCTAACCCTAACCAATCTTGACGTCCGTGACGTCGGGATTAAATCCCTTCCTCCTAACCCTAGCCCTAACCCTAGCCCTAACCTAGCCCTAACCCTAGCCCTAACCCTAGCCTAAGCCCTAACCCTAACCATTTTTAAATGGCGCAATTTCGAGACAAAAACAAGCCTAGGATGCTCAGAACAGCCCCTAGAACGCCATCCCAGAGTTTTAGCTCGATAGCGCCACCTATCATTCCTCAGATTTCCCAAAAATGTCCCTGAGACGCACTACCAATCCACTCCAAATGGCCTGAAACGTGCTTAAAACACATTTCTGTAGGTAGGTGAATTTCCCAAACCATAACCCTAAACACTTTGGAAAATTTCACCAAAAACCAGCTGGCTGGCCGGGCCCATTCATTTCAATGGGGAAAGTTCAAACCCGTTTAACTCCGGATCTGGACCTCGGAGAGCCTTGCAAACCGCCTCCGTCTGACATAATTCGACCACGGAGAACACGCCTGTCAATCCCCGACCTTCTACGACCTTCCTAGCCCGACATATGGCCAAAATAAAGTCCATTTCGGTCTAGCTCCCAAACCGGAAGTCGGATCCGGACCACACTTACAGGATCTTCATCCTATCGCCCGACTTACCTGTGTACCAAATTTCAGACCTCTAGCACTTACCCTTCTCCAGAAACCTCGAGTTTGGGGAATTCCCCATCGTGGTAAACTCACTATATACCTAACCCTAACCCTAACCCTAACCTTAAACTAACCCTAACCCCGCCCTAAACCCAACCTTAACCCATTCCTAACCCTAACCCGGCTAACCTAACCTTAACCCAGTCCTAACCCTAACCGGCCCCAACCCTAACCTTAACCCAGTCCTAACCTTAACCCAGCCCTAACCCTAACCCTAACCCAGCCCTAACCCTAACCTTAACCCAGCCCTAACCCTAACCCTTAACCTGGCCCTAACCTTAACCCAGCCCTAACCCTAACCCTTAACCTGGCCCTAACCTTAACCTAACCCTAAACTCAACCTAACCCCTTGGATTTCACACAATAGGATTACAAGACGATTGAGAAAAGGGAAACATACAATTAGGACCATTGGAAATTCCAAAGCCACTACTTACCAGGAAGAAACCCTAACAAAATCCTGGAGGGCTCACCCACGCCCCGCCCCCTGACCGGAGCCTTCATAGGTCCGGTCTGAGTGAAGCTCATTCATTCTCACTGAAATTCAAAAGAAAACATCGGAAAAGCAATTGCAACACCCACTCCAAACGAACGAGCTAGGCCTGAAGAAGGTTCACTACGGACCGAAACGTTGCACACTAGCTCGTTTTCAACCCGAAAAATTCGTTGTAAACTATTCGCTTTCAATTTCAAAATTATTTTTTACCACATGGCGGAGTACAGAGACGAGGGCGAGTGGACTCTGGTGTCTCGCGGCCGCAGGTGGAACCAACATCACGCCGCCCCGAGCCCCAGAACCCCGGCCGCCGTGACTGGCACCGCCGTGAGGGTACCATCCATCCTCCGCATCCTAACGGTCGCAGCGGATATGGCGCGGGGTTCCCCGGACCGGGATCCCCGCTACCCGGGATCCCCGCAGCTATGCATCCGTTGCGAGGGGCATAGCGGACGGGGAGGATAATTACAGCCCTCCGCAACAACGCTTTTTAAGCGAGGCTTCCAGCCACAATTTTTTGAACCCCGGGGCGTTATGCGCCCCCCACAAATTCAAATAATGCACAACGCGCGCCCCCGTAACAACAGGGGGCCGCTGCGGGGAGACAGCAGCAGGAGAGGCCCAAATCTACGGACCCAGATTTTGGCCTCCAAACTGCGCAGTCTTTTTAAAATAATTAAAATCCTCCACCATTTAAAAAATCGCATCGGCAGAACAGTCCCCTCCCACCATCAAGAAACTTTCCATAAATCTGGCCAACACAATAAAACCCTCAAACCCAAATGCAAAGACAAAACTTTTATTAGAGGGAAATGCACGGAATTGGGAGGTTACCACCATGATGATCCTCCGGGATCATTATTTATATGAGCTCGAGGTGGAGCTGGGGCCCTCGCTCAGCTGTCCCCACAGGGATGGGAGGGTCCCTTCCAGATCGCCTCCGTCTGGGCAAAGCGGGACCTGGGCAGGCGGCTCCAGGGGGACACTCTGGAGCAGGCACAGGCCCAGATTATTGCGGCAGCGGGAGGTTCCGGGGGAGGTGAGGGGACGGCTGGTCCTCCGCCGCCATCTCCCTCTCTCTCCTCCCCTCTTCCTCCTGCTGCAGCCCCCCTCCCTCACGGACAGCTCAGAACACTGAAACAACAACAACACAGGTGGAAAAACACACAGTTACGGTGGAGGTACATCAGCCACCGAGACACACTGAATTGGCTCCCACACCACCTGCTCCACCCAGGGCCATTCAAAAGCGGTCGGTGGGCACAGAAACGGAGGAGTCAGGAGGCTGGTCACCTGTAAGACAGGAAAACCTCTTACACCTCCCAGCCCAGGACGACCCACCGCAGCCGCAGAGAACCCCCGCTTGACTCCCCGCTTACCTGTCACGACAGCGCCCTCCCCTGGACACGACTCCATCCTGGACGCTCCAATAGACACCGACCTGCTCATCGACCTCGGTGAGCACAGGCTGGTGCCTTTGTCCACACCAGTGGAGGGCGCTGGACTGATGGCCAGGAGGCTCCGGTCAGCTGTACAGAGCCAGCTTAAAGTGGGGGCACATCAAACCCCTCAACAACCCTCCTCACCTCCTGAACCCGTGACACGCAGAGCCACCAGACACATCCACACAAACAACAAGATGCAGAACTGGGGCCTGAGTGTCAACAAGAAGTGGTTGATTCTGGGGGACTCTAACATGGGCAGAATCCCCCCGTTCACACACGACCAACTGCAGGTGGAGAGTTACCCGGGGCAAATTTTAAGCACGCGGAGGAGATCATAAAGAAGGCCACGATCTTCACCGAGGTGGAGCAGGTCGTCCTGGCCTTTGGCCTCAACAATCGCTCTCAGAAGGACAGACTCACCTCGTCTGGCCAGATGAGGGCGGCGGTCGAGGCGGCAGACAGCCGCTTCCCAAACGCCCGCCATCTGGGTGCCTCTGGTCAACTTCTCCAGCCTCCTCCCTGCAAAAGAGCAAAAAAATCTCAAATTTCTGAACACGCAAATCAGGAAAAACTGTCTCGCTATCCCTCCCTTAGCTCCTCACCTCTTCTCCACACTTAACGACCACGTCCATTGGACTAAGGCCACAGCGAGACACATGCTCCAACACTGGTTCGAGCATGTAAAATGCCAGTCCCCATAAGCCTGCCTTCTCAGGAGGGGTCTAAAAATGTAATGATTTTGGCCAAAAAATTTAAATTAACAAAACCACAATCTCAACTACTAAACAGGGGGCTGACATTCATCCCAACACAGGGAACTCACAAAGATCTCCTGGAGCAGACTAGATGGGACCTGCAGCAATACCACAGGAGAATTAAATTGGCATCCCATTTCCAAAAATAACAACAGGAACAACGAAAGTAATTCGGAGCCCCCACCGTTCACGCCCAGGTCCACCTGGACTCCGTCCTTGGACACACTGCCCCCGGAAGTCCAGGCGCTGATCGCGGCGGACACACAATGCTTTGACCACAAGTTCCGGCCCTGCAGGGTGAAGCCTAACCTCAGCAGTGAGGAGACGGCAGCCCTGCAGGAGCTGAGACGAAATGTCAACATTGTTATAAAACCAGCAGACAAAGGCAGCGCAGTGGTCGTCATGGACCGAGAACAATACCTGTGGGAAGGGATGAGACAATTAGAAGACGGGAACTACTACACAAAATTGGACACCCCTATTTATTTAGAAACAGCTAAATTGGTTGAGCAGATCATCAACAAATTATTGGACAAAAAATTCATAAATAAAAACAACATAAATACCTGATCGGGAATCCTCAACCCAGGGCCAGACTCTTTTACATGCTCCCAAAGATCCACAAGGATCCGGCCAAATGGAGCAGGCCACACATCATTCCTCCGGGCCGCCCCATAGTCAGCGACTGTGGCAGCGAGACCTACCACACGGCGGAATATATCGATTATTTCCTAAACCCCCTCTCGTGCAGACACCCTCATACATCCAGGACACATATGACTTTATCCATAAAGTCTCCACACTACACGTTCCCCCGATTCGTTTCTATTCACCCTGGACATTGACAGCCTGTACACAAATATAGACATAAATGAAGGCATCCAGGCTGTGAAAACATATTCTTCAAATTCCCAAACAAAAAAAGACCAGAAAAGGAGCTTCTTCAGCTCCTTGAAATTAATTTGAGACGAAACGATTTTCAATTTGACGACAAATTTTACTTACAAATTAAGGGAACAGCGATGGGCAAAAAATTTGCACCAGCCTATGCTAACATATTTATGGCTGAGTGGGAGACATCAGCATTGGCATCCTGCAATAAGAAGCCGTTGCATTATTTTAGGTACCTGGATGATATTTGGGGTGTCTGGCACCACACACGGGAGGAGTTTGGGGAATTCCTCAACGTGCTCAACCAGCACAATCCGTCCATCAAACTGAAGTCCACCGTAAATGACACATCGGTGGATTTCCTGGACACCACCACCTTTAAAGGGGAGAAATTTAAGGCCACCCAGAACCTGGATATCAAGGTCTTCTTTAAGGAAACTGACTCCCATGCACTACTACATGGGAGTAGTTTCCATCCCAAACATATTTTCAAAGGCCTTTTAAAATCACAATTACTGAGGTTCCACAGAATATGTACTCACCAGGGAGATTTCCTGGAGGCCACCAGGACGCTGTTCCGGGCTCTCTCCACAAGGGGGTACTCGAGGTCTTTCAGACGAAGGGCCCTCAGGGAATTCCTCGATAGGAGACCGGTCCAGGCTTCTTCCATCATTCCCCTGGTGACTACATACTCCTGTCCGCCACCCTACTAATGAAAAACATTAAAAATAATTTTTCAAAAATCCTGAGCAGCCACTCCACCTTCTCTGACTGTAGAATCATCGCGACATACAGAAAGAACAAAAACCTACAGGACCTGCTGGTCAGGGCCAAAATGAAGCCCCTGTCCACAGCAGTTTCCAGGAGCCGCGGTGAATTCTACAGACACAGAGTGTGGATACGGAGCCAGGTTTACAAAGAGGTTTTTAAAGGGGAAACCCAGGGAAGCCCCCACACAAGGAATTGTGTGTACCTGATAACTTGTGGGGTGTGTGGCGCTCAATATGTTGGTGAGACCAAAAACACCCTTCTGTTGCGGTTCACCCAGCATAGATATAACATCCTGAGGAAAAAGGAGACCCACACCCCACTCGTGAGCCACTTTGTGGATCATGGATGGCCGTCCCTCCAGGCGACGGTCATCGAACATGACCACAGGTGGTCCACCATCCAGCGTGTCAGGGCTGAGCGACGCTGGATCATCAGGTTGGGCACACAGTTTCCGAGGGGCCTGAACTCCAAATAGACCAATCCCGACCTGGCACAAGAGATGGCCCGTGCACGGAACTCCAACGCCGCTTCGCGGCACCGGAGTTCCTAACCCCAACCCTAACCTAACCCTAACCCTAACCCTAACCCTAACCAATCTTGGACGTCCGTGACGTCGGGATTAAATCCCTTCCTCCTACCTAGCCCTAACCCTAGCCCTAACCCTAGCCCTAACCCTAGCCCTAACCCTAGCCCTAAGCCTAACCCTAACCATTTTTAAATGGCGCAATTTCGAGACAAAAACAAGCCTAGGATGCTCAGAACAGCCCCTAGAACGCCATCCCAGAGTTTTAGCTCGATAGCGCCACCTATCATTTCCTCAGATTTCCCAAAAATGTCCCTGAGACGCACTACCAATCCACTCCAAATGGCCTGAAACGTGCTTAAAACACATTTCTGTAGGTAGGTGAATTTCCCAAACCATAACCCTAAACACTTTGGAAAATTTCACCAAAAACCGCTGGCTGGCCGGGCCCATTCATTTCAATGGGGAAAGTTCAAACCCGTTTAACTCCGGATCTGGACCTCGGAGAGCCTTGCAAACCGCCTCCGTCTGACATAATTCGACCACGGAGAACACGCCTGTCCAATCCCCCGACCTTCTACGACCTTCCTAGCCCGACATATGGCCAAAATAAAGTCCATTTCCGGTCTAGCTCCCAAACCGGAAGTCGGATCCGGACCACACTTACAGGATCTTCATCCTATCGCCCGACTTACCTGTGTACCAAATTTCAGACCTCTAGCACTTACCCTTCTCCAGAAACCTCGAGTTTGGGGAATTCCCCATCGTGGTAAACTCACTATATACCTAACCCTAACCCTAACCCTAACCTTAAACTAACCCTAACCCCGGCCCTAAACCCAACCTTAACCCATTCCTAACCCTAACCCGGCCCCAACCCTAACCTTAACCCAGTCCTAACCCTAACCCGGCCCCAACCCTAACCTTAACCCAGTCCTAACCTTAACCCAGCCCTAACCCTAACCCTAACCCAGCCCTAACCCTAACCTTAACCCAGCCCTAACCCTAACCCTTAACCTGGCCCTAACCTTAACCCAGCCCTAACCCTAACCCTTAACCTGGCCCTAACCTTAACCTAACCCTAAACTCAACCTAACCCCTTGGATTTCACACAATAGGATTACAAGACGATTGAGAAAAGGGAAACATACAATTAGGACCATTGGAAATTCCAAAGCCACTACTTACCAGGAAGAAACCCTAACAAAATCCTGGAGGGCTCACCCACGCCCCGCCCCTGACCGGAGCCTTCATAGGTCCGGTCTGAGTGAGAGCTCATTCATTCTCACTGAAATTCAAAAGAAAACATCGGAAAAGCAATTGCAACACCCACTCCAAACGAACGAGCTAGGCCTGAAGAAGGTTCACTACGGACCGAAACGTTGCACACTAGCTCGTTTTCAACCGAAAAATTCGTTGTAAACTATTCGCTTTCAATTTCAAAATTATTTTTTACCACATGGCGGAGTACAGAGACGAGGGCGAGTGGACTCTGGTGTCTCGCGGCCGCAGGCGGAACCAACATCACCGCCGCCCCGAGCCCCAGAACCCGGCCGCCGTGACTGGCACCGCCGTGAGGGTACCATCCATCCTCCGCATCCTAACGGTCGCAGCGGATATGACGCGGGGTTCCCCGGAGCCGGGATCCCCGCTACCGGGATCCCCGCAGCTATGCATCCGTTGCGAGGGGGGCATAGCGGACGGGAGGATAATTACAACCCTCCGCAACAACGCTTTTTTAAAGCGAGGCTTCCAGCCACAATTTTTTGAACCCCGGGGGCGTTATGCGCCCCCACAAATTCAAATAATGCACAACGCGCGCCCCCGTAACAACAGGGGGGCCGCTGCGGGGAGACAGCAGCAGGAGAGGCCCAAATCTACGGACCCAGATTTTGGCCTCAAACTGCGCATCTTTTAAAATAATTAAAATCCTCCACCATTTAAAAATCGCATCGGCAGAACAGTCCCCTCCCACCATCAAGAAACTTTCCATAAATCTGGCCAACACAATAAAACCCTCAAACCCAAATGCAAAGACAAAACTTTTATTAGAGGGAAATGCACGGAATTGGGAGGTTACCACCATGATGATCCTCCGGGATCATTATTTATATGAGCTCGAGGTGGAGCTGGGGGCCCTCGCTCAGCTGTCCCCACAGGGATGGGAGGGTCCCTTCCAGATCGCCTCCGTCTGGGCAAAGCGGGACCTGGGCAGGCGGCTCCAGGGGGACACTCTGGAGCAGGCACAGGCCCAGATTATTGCGGCAGCGGGAGGTTCCGGGGAGGTGAGGGGACGGCTGGTCCTCCGCCGCCATCTCCCTCTCTCTCCTCCCCTCTTCCTCCTGCTGCAGCCCCACCTCCCTCACGGACAGCTCAGAACACTGAAACAACAACAACACAGGTGGAAAAACACACAGTTACGGTGGAGGTACATCAGCCACCGAGACACACTGAATTGGCTCCCACACCACCTGCTCCACCCAGGGCCATTCAAAAGCGGTCGGTGGGCACAGAAACGGAGGAGTCAGGAGGCTGGTCACCTGTAAGACAGGAAAACCTCTTACACCTCCCAGCCCAGGACGACCCACCGCAGCCGCAGAGAACCCCCCGCTTGACTCCCCGCTTACCTGTCACGACAGCGCCCTCCCCTGGACACGACTCCATCCTGGACGCTCCAATAGACACCGACCTGCTCATCGACCTCGGTGAGCACAGGCTGGTGCCTTTGTCCACACCAGTGGAGGGCGCTGGACTGATGGCCAGGAGGCTCCGGTCAGCTGTACAGAGCCAGCTTAAAGTGGGGGGCACATCAAACCCCTCAACAACCCTCCTCACCTCCTGAACCCGTGACACGCAGAGCCACCAGACACATCCACACAAACAACAAGATGCAGAACTGGGGCCTGAGTGTCAACAAGAAGTGGTTGATTCTGGGGGACTCTAACATGGGCAGAATCCCCCCGTTCACACACGACCAACTGCAGGTGGAGAGTTACCCGGGGGCAAATTTTAAGCACGCGGAGGAGATCATAAAGAAGGCCACGATCTTCACCGAGGTGGAGCAGGTCGTCCTGGCCTTTGGCCTCAACAATCGCTCTCAGAAGGACAGACTCACCTCGTCTGGCCAGATGAGGGCGGGCGGTCGAGGCGGCAGACAGCCGCTTCCCAAACGCCGCCATCCTGGGTGCCTCTGGTCAACTTCTCCAGCCTCCTCCCTGCAAAAGAGCAAAAAAATCTCAAATTTCTGAACACGCAAATCAGGAAAAACTGTCTCGCTATCCCTCCCTTAGCTCCTCACCTCTTCTCCACACTTAACGACCACGTCCATTGGACTAAGGCCACAGCGAGACACATGCTCCAACACTGGTTCGAGCATGTAAAATGCCAGTCCCCATAAGCCTGCCTTCTCAGGAGGGGTCTAAAAATGTAATGATTTTGGCCAAAAAATTTAAATTAACAAAACCACAATCTCAACTACTAAACAGGGGGCTGACATTCATCCCAACACAGGGAACTCACAAAGATCTCCTGGAGCAGACTAGATGGGACCTGCAGCAATACCACAGGAGAATTAAATTGGCATCCCATTTCCAAAATAACAACAGGAACAACGAAAGTAATTCGGAGCCCCCACCGTTCACGCCCAGGTCCACCTGGACTCCGTCCTTGGACACACTGCCCCCGGAAGTCCAGGCGCTGATCGCGGCGGACACACAATGCTTTGACCACAAGTTCCGGCCCTGCAGGGTGAAGCCTAACCTCAGCAGTGAGGAGACGGCAGCCCTGCAGGAGCTGGAGACGAAATGTCAACATTGTTATAAAACCAGCAGACAAAGGCAGCGCAGTGGTCGTCATGGACCGAGAACAATACCTGTGGGAAGGGATGAGACAATTAGAAGACGGGAACTACTACACAAAATTGGACACCCCTATTTATTTAGAAACAGCTAAATTGGTTGAGCAGATCATCAACAAATTATTGGACAAAAATTCATAAATAAAAAACAACATAAATACCTGATCGGGAATCCTCAACCCAGGGCCAGACTCTTTTACATGCTCCCAAAGATCCACAAGGATCCGGCCAAATGGAGCAGGCCACACATCATTCCTCCGGGCCGCCCCATAGTCAGCGACTGTGGCAGCGAGACCTACCACACGGCGGGAATATATCGATTATTTCCTAAACCCCTCTCGTGCAGACACCCCTCATACATCCAGGACACATATGACTTTATCCATAAAGTCTCCACACTACACGTCCCCCGATTCGTTTCTATTCACCCTGGACATTGACAGCCTGTACACAAATATAGACATAAATGAAGGCATCCAGGCTGTGAAAAACATATTCTTCAAATTCCCAAACAAAAAAAGACCAGAAAAGGAGCTTCTTCAGCTCCTTGAAATTAATTTGAGACGAAACGATTTTCAATTTGACGACAAATTTTACTTACAAATTAAGGGAACAGCGATGGGCAAAAATTTGCACCAGCCTATGCTAACATATTTATGGCTGAGTGGGAGACATCAGCATTGGCATCCTGCAATAAGAAGCCGTTGCATTATTTTAGGTACCTGGATGATATTTGGGGTGTCTGGCACCACACACGGGAGGAGTTTGGGGAATTCCTCAACGTGCTCAACCAGCACAATCCGTCCATCAAACTGAAGTCCACCGTAAATGACACATCGGTGGATTTCCTGGACACCACCACCTTTAAAGGGGAGAAATTTAAGGCCACCCAGAACCTGGATATCAAGGTCTTCTTTAAGGAAACTGACTCCCATGCACTACTACATGGGAGTAGTTTCCATCCCAAACATATTTTCAAAGGCCTTTTAAAATCACAATTACTGAGGTTCCACAGAATATGTACTCACCAGGGGAGATTTCCTGGAGGCCACCAGGACGCTGTTCCGGGCTCTCTCCACAAGGGGGTACTCGAGGTCTTTCAGACGAAGGGCCCTCAGGGAATTCCTCGATAGGAGACCGGTCCAGGCTTCTTCCATCATTCCCCTGGTGACTACATACTCCTGTCCGGCCACCCTACTAATGAAAAACATTAAAAATAATTTTTCAAAAATCCTGAGCAGCCACTCCACCTTCTCTGACTGTAGAATCATCGCGACATACAGAAAGAACAAAAACCTACAGGACCTGCTGGTCAGGGCCAAAATGAAGCCCCTGTCCACAGCAGTTTCCAGGAGCCGCGGTGAATTCTACAGACACAGAGTGTGGATACGGAGCCAGGTTTACAAAGAGGTTTTTAAAGGGGAAACCCAGGGAAGCCCCCACACAAGGAATTGTGTGTACCTGATAACTTGTGGGGTGTGTGGCGTCCAATATGTTGGTGAGACCAAAAACACCCTTCTGTTGCGGTTCACCCAGCATAGATATAACATCCTGAGGAAAAAGGAGACCCACACCCCACTCGTGAGCCACTTTGTGGATCATGGATGGCCGTCCCTCCAGGCGACGGTCATCGAACATGACCACAGGTGGTCCACCATCCAGCGTGTCAGGGCTGAGCGACGCTGGATCATCAGGTTGGGCACACAGTTTCCGAGGGGCCTGAACTCCAAATAGACCAATCCCGACCTGGCACAAGAGATGGCCCGTGCACGGAACTCCAACGCCGCTTCGCGGCACCGGAGTTCCTAACCCCAACCCTAACCTAACCTAACCCTAACCCTAACCCTAACCAATCTTGACGTCCGTGGGCGTCGGGATTAAATCCCCTTCCTCCTAACCCTAGCCCTAACCCTAGCCCTAACCCTAGCCCTAACCCTAGCCCTAACCCTAGCCCTAAGCCTAACCCTAACCATTTTTAAATGGCGCAATTTCGAGACAAAAACAAGCCTAGGATGCTCAGAACAGCCCCTAGAACGCCATCCCAGAGTTTTAGCTCGATAGCGCCACCTATCATTTCCTCAGATTTCCCAAAAATGTCCCTGAGACGCACTACCAATCCACTCCAAATGGCCTGAAACGTGCTTAAAACACATTTCTGTAGGTAGGTGAATTTCCCCAAACCATAACCCTAAACACTTTGGAAAATTTCACCAAAAACCGCTGGCTGGCCGGGCCCATTCATTTCAATGGGGAAAGTTCAAACCCGTTTAACTCCGGATCTGGACCTCGGAGAGCCTTGCAAACCGCCTCCGTCTGACATAATTCGACCACGGAGAACACGCCTGTCCAATCCCCGACCTTCTACGACCTTCCTAGCCCGACATATGGCCAAAATAAAGTCCATTTCCGGTCTAGCTCCCAAACCGGAAGTCGGATCCGGACCACACTTACAGGATCTTCATCCTATCGCCCGACTTACCTGTGTACCAAATTTCAGACCTCTAGCACTTACCCTTCTCCAGGAAACCTCGAGTTTGGGGAATTCCCCATCGTGGTAAACTCACTATATACCTAACCTAACCCTAACCCTAACCTTAAACTAACCCTAACCCCGGCCCTAAACCCAACCTTAACCCATTCCCTAACCCTAACCCGGCCCCAACCCTAACCTTAACCCAGTCCTAACCCTAACCCGGCCCCAACCTAACCTTAACCCAGTCCTAACCTTAACCCAGCCTAACCTAACCCTAACCCAACCCTAACCTTAACCCAGCCTAACCCTAACCCTTAACCTGGCCCTAACCTTAACCCAGCCCTAACCCTAACCCTTAACCTGGCCCTAACCTTAACCTAACCCTAAACTCAACCTAACCCCTTGGATTTCACACAATAGGATTACAAGACGATTGAGAAAAGGAAACATACAATTAGGACCATTGGAAATTCCAAAGCCACTACTTACCAGGAAGAAACCTAACAAAATCCTGGAGGGCTCACCCCGCCCCGCCCCCTGACCGGAGCCTTCATAGGTCCGGTCTGGTGAAGCTCATTCATTCTCACTGAAATTCAAAAGAAAACATCGGAAAAGCAATTGCAGCACCCACTCCCAAGCGAGCAGGCTAGGCCTGAAGAAGGTTCACTACGGACCGAAGCGTTGCACACTAGCTCGTTTTCCAACCTGAAAAAATTCGTTGTAAACTATTCGCTTTCAATTTCAAAATTATTTTTACCACATGGCGGAGTACAGAGACGAGGGCGAGTGGACTCTGGTGTCTCGCGGCCGCAGTGAGGAACCAACATCACCGCCGCCCCGAGCCCCAGAACCCCGGCCGCCGTGACTGGCACCGCCGTGAGGGTACCATCCATCCTCCGCATCCTAACGGTCGCAGCGGATATGGCGCGGGGGTTCCCCGGAGCCGGGATCCCGCTACCGGGATCCCGCAGCTATGCATCCGTTGCGGGGGCATAGCGGACGGGAGGATAATTACAACCCTCCGCAGCAACGCTTTTTAAGCGAGGCTTCCAGCCACAATTTTTGAACCCGGGCGTTATCGCCCCACAAATTCAAATAATGCACAACGCGCGCCCCGTAACAACAGGGGGCCGCTGCGAGAGACAGCAGCAGGAGAGGCCCAAATCTACGGACCCAGATTTTGGCCTCAAACTGCCGCATCTTTTTAAAATAATTAAAATCCTCCACCATTTAAAAATCGCATCGGCAGAACAGTCCCCTCCCACCATCAAGAAACTTTCCATAAATCTGGCCAACACAAAACCCTCAAACCCAAATGCAAAGACAAAACTTTTATTAGGGGAAATGCACGGAATTGGGAGGTTACCACCATGATGATCCTCCGGGATCATTATTTATATGAGCTCGAGGTGGAGCTGGGGCCCTCGCTCAGCTGTCCCCACAGGGATGGGAGGGTCCCTTCCAGATCGCCTCCGTCTGGGCAAAGCGGGACCTGGGCAGGCGGCTCCAGGGGGACACTCTGGAGCAGGCACAGGCCCAGATTATTGCGGCAGCGGGAGGTTCCGGGGAGGTGAGGGGACGGCTGGTCCTCCGCCGCCATCTCCCTCTCTCTCCTCCCCTCTTCCTCCTGCTGCAGCCCCACCTCCCTCACGGACAGCTCAGAACACTGAAACAACAACAACACAGGTGGAAAAACACACAGTTACGGTGGAGGTACATCAGCCACCGAGACACACTGAATTGGCTCCCACACCACCTGCTCCACCCAGGGCCATTCAAAAGCGGTCGGTGGGCACAGAAGCGGAGGAGTCAGGAGGCTGGTCACCTGTAAGACAGGAAAACCTCTTACACCTCCCAGCCCAGGACGACCCACCGCAGCCGCAGAGAACCCCCAGCTTGACTCCCCGCTTACCTGTCACGACAGCGCCCTCCCCTGGACACGACTCCATCCTGGACGCTCAATAGACACCGACCTGCTCATCGACCTCGGTGAGCACAGGCTGGTGCCTTTGTCCACACCAGTGGAGGGCGCTGGACTGATGGCCAGGAGGCTCCGGTCAGCTGTACAGAGCCAGCTTAAAGTGGGGGCACATCAAACCCCTCAACAACCCTCCTCACCTCCTGAACCCGTGACACGCAGAGCCACCAGACACATCCACACAAACAACAAGATGCAGAACTGGGGCCTGAGTGTCAGCAAAAAAGTGGTTGATTCTAGGGGACTCTAACATGGGCAGAATCCCCGTTCACCCACGACCAACTGCAGGTGGAGAGTTACCCGGGGGCAAATTTTAAGCACGCGGAGGAGATCATAAAGAAGGCCACGATCTTCACCGAGGTGGAGCAGGTCGTCCTGGCCTTTGGCCTCAACAATCGCTCTCAGAAGGACAGACTCACCTCGTCTGGCCAGATGAGGGGCGGTGATCGAGCGGCAGACAGCCGCTTCCCAAACGCCGCCATCTGGGTGCCTCTGGTCAACTTCTCCAGCCTCCTCCCTGCAAAAGAGCAAAAAATCTCAAATTTCTGAACACGCAAATCAGGAAAAACTGTCTCGCTATCCCTCCCTTAGCTCCTCACCTCTTCTCCACACTTAACGACCACGTCCATTGGACTAAGGCCACAGCGAGACACATGCTCCAACACTGGTTCGAGCATGTAAAATGCCAGTCCCCATAAGCCTGCCTTCTCAGGAGGGGTCTAAAAATGTAATGATTTTGGCCAAAAATTTAAATTAACAAAACCACAATCTCAACTACTAAACAGGGGCTGACATTCATCCCAACACAGGGAACTCACAAAGATCTCCTGGAGCAGACTAGATGGGACCTGCAGCAATACCACAGGAGAATTAAATTGGCATCCCATTTCCAAAATAACAACAGGAACAACGAAAGTAGTCCGGAGCCCCCCCGTTCACGCCCAGGTCCACCTGGACTCCGTCCTTGGACACACTGCCCCCCGGAAGTCCAGGCGCTGATCGCGGCGGACACACAATGCTGACCACAAGTTCCGGCCCTGCAGGGTGAAGCCTAACCTCAGCAGTGAGGAGACGGCAGCCCTGCAGGAGCTGAGGCGAAATGTCAACATTGTTATAAAACCAGCAGACAAAGGCAGCGCAGTGGTCGTCATGGACCGAGAACAATACCTGTGGGAAGGGATGAGACAATTAGAGAGACGGGAACTACTACACAAAATTGGACACCCCTATTTATTTAGAAACAGCTAAATTGGTTGAGCAGATCATCAACAAATTATTGGACAAAAAATTCATAAATAAAAAACAACATAAATACCTGATCGGGAATCCTCAACCCCAGGGCCAGACTCTTTTACATGCTCCCAAAGATCCACAAGGATCCGGCCAAATGGAGCAGGCCACACATCATTCCTCCGGGCCGCCCCATAGTCAGCGACTGTGGCAGCGAGACCTACCACACGGCGGAATATATCGATTATTTCCTAAACCCCTCTCGTGCAGACACCCCTCATACATCCAGGACACATATGACTTTATCCATAAAGTCTCCCACACTACGTTCCCCCGATTCGTTTCTATTCACCCTGGACATTGACAGCCTGTACACAAATATAGACATAAATGAAGGCATCCAGGCTGTGAAAAACATATTCTTCAAATTCCCAAACAAAAAAGACCAGAAAAGGAGCTTCTTCAGCTCCTTGAAATTAATTTGAGGCAAACGATTTTCAATTTGATGACAAATTTTACTTACAAATTAAGGGAACAGCGATGGGCAAAAATTTGCACCAGCCTATGCTAACATATTTATGGCTGAGTGGGAGACATCAGCATTGGCATCCTGCAATAAGAAGCCGTTGCATTATTTTAGGTACCTGGATGATATTTGGGGTGTCTGGCACCACACGGGAGGAGTTTGGGGAATTCCTCAACGTGCTCAACCAGCACAATCCGTCCATCAAACTGAAGTCCACCGTAAATGACACATCGGTGGATTTCCTGGACACCACCACCTTTAAAGGGGAGAAATTTAAGGCCACCCAGAACCTGGATATCAAGGTCTTCTTTAAGGAAACTGACTCCCATGCACTACTACATGGGAGTAGTTTCACATCCCAAACATATTTTCAAAGGCCTTTTAAAATCACAATTACTGAGGTTCCACAGAATATGTACTCACCAGGGAGATTTCCTGGAGGCCACCAGGACGCTGTTCCGGGCTCTCTCCACAAGGGGTACTCGAGGTCTTTCAGACGAAGGGCCCTCAGGAATTCCTCGATAGGAGACCGGTCCAGGCTTCTTCCATCATTCCCCTGGTGACTACATACTCCTGTCCGGCCACCCTACTAATGAAAAACATTAAAAATAATTTTTCAAAATCCTGAGCAGCCACTCCACCTTCTCTGACTGTAGAATCATCGCGACATACAGAAAGAACAAAAACCTACAGGACCTGCTGGTCAGGGCCAAAATGAAACCCCTGTCCACAGCAGTTTCCAGGAGCCGCGGTGAATTCTACAGACACAGAGTGTGGATACGGAGCCAGGTTTACAAAGAAGGTTTTTTAAAGGGAAACCCCAGGAAGCCCCCACACAAGGAATTGTGTGTACCTGATAACTTAGTGGGGTGTGTGGCGTCCAATATGTTGGTGAGACCAAAAACACCCTTCTGTTGCGGTTCACCCAGCATAGATATAACATCCTGAGGAAAAAGGAGACCCACACCCCACTCGTGAGCCACTTTGTGGATCATGGATGGCCGTCCCTCAGGCGACGGTCATCGAACATGACCACAGGTGGTCCACCATCCAGCGTGTCAGGGCTGAGCGGCGCTGGATCATCAGGTTGGGCACACAGTTTCCGAGGGCCTGAACTCCAAATAGACCAATCCCGACCTGGCACAAGAGATGGCCCGTGCACGGAACTCCAACGCCGCCGCGGCACCGGGTTCCTAACCCCAACCTAACCTAACCTAACCCTAACCTAACCTAACCAATCTTGACGTCCGTGGCCCGTCGAGGATTAAATCCCTTCCTCCTAACCCTAGCCCTAACCCTAGCCCTAACCCTAGCCCTAACCCTAGCCCTAACCCTAGCCCTAAGCCTAACCCTAACCATTTTTAAATGGCGCAATTTCGAGACAAAAACAAGCCTAGGATGCTCAGAACAGCCCCTAGAACGCCATCCCAGAGTTTTAGCTCGATAGCGCCACCTATCATTCCTCAGATTTCCCAAAAATGTCCCTGAGACGCACTACCAATCCACTCCAAATGGCCTGAAACGTGCTTAAAACACATTTCTGTAGGTAGGTGAATTTCCCAAACCATAACCCTAAACACTTTGGAAAATTTCACCAAAAACCGCTGGCTGGCCGGGCCCATTCATTTCAATGGGGAAAGTTCAAACCCGTTTAACTCCGGATCTGGACCTCGGAGAGCCTTGCAAACCGCCTCCGTCTGACATAATTCGACCACGGAGAACACGCCTGTCCAATCCCCGACCTTCTCGACCTTCCTAGCCCGACATATGGCCAAAATAAAGTCCATTTCCGGTCTAGCTCCCAAACCGGAAGTCGGATCCGGACCACACTTACAGGATCTTCATCCTATCGCCCGACTTACCTGTGTACCAAATTTCAGACCTCTAGCACTTACCCTTCTCCAGAAACCTCGAGTTTGGGGAATTCCCCATCGTGGTAAACTCACTATATACCTAACCCTAACCCTAACCCTAACCCTAACCTTAAACTAACCCTAACCCCGGCCCTAAACCCAACCTTAACCCATTCCTAACCCTAACCTTGGCCCCAACCCTAACCTTAACCCAGTCCTAACCCTAACCCGGCCCCAACCCTAACCTTAACCCAGTCCTAACCTTAACCCAGCCCTAACCTAACCCTAACCCAGCCCTAACCCTAACCTTAACCCAGCCCTAACCCTAACCCTTAACCTGGCCCTAACCTTAACCCAGCCCTAACCCTAACCCTTAACCTGGCCCTAACCTTAACCTAACCCTAAACTCAACCTAACCCCTTGGATTTCACACAATAGGATTACAAGACGATTGAGAAAAGGGAAACATACAATTAGGACCATTGGAAATTCCAAAGCCACTACTTACCAGGAAGAAAGCCTAACAAAATCCTGGAGGGCTCACCCACGCCCCGCCCCCTGACCGGAGCCTTCATAGGTCCGGTCTGAGTGAAGCTCATTCATTCTCACTGAAATTCAAAAGAAAACATCGGAAAAGCAATTGCAACACCCACTCCAGCGAACGAGCTAGGCCTGAAGAAGGTTCACTACGGACCCGGCGTTGCACACTAGCTCGTTTTCAACCGGAAAAATTCGTTGTAAACTATTCGCTTTCAATTTCAAAATTATTTTTTTACCACATGGCGGAGTACAGAGACGAGGGCGAGTGGACTCTGGTGTCTCGCGGCCGCAGGCGGAACCAACATCACCGCCGCCCCGAGCCCCAGAACCCCGGCCGCCGTGACTGGCACCGCCGTGAGGGTACCATCCATCCTCCGCATCCTAACGGTCGCAGCGGATATGACGCGGGGTTTCCCGGAGGCCGGGATCCCCGCTACCGGGATCCCCGCAGCTATGCATCCGTTGCGGGGGCATAGCGGACGGGAGGATAATTACAACCCTCCGCAACAACGCTTTTTAAAGCGAGGCTTCCAGCCACAATTTTTTGAACCCGGGGCGTTATGCGCCCACAAATTCAAATAATTGCACAACGCGCGCCCCCGTAACAACAGGGGGCCGCTGCGGGAGACAGCAGCAGGAGAGGCCCAAATCTACGGACCCAGATTTTGGCCTCAAACTGCGCATCTTTTTAAAATAATTAAAATCCTCCACCATTTAAAAATCGCATCGGCAGAACAGTCCCCTCCACCATCAAGAAACTTTCCCATAAATCTGGCCAACACAATAAAACCCTCAAACCCAAATGCAAAGACAAAACTTTTATTAGAGGGAAATGCACGGAATTGGGAGGTTACCACCATGATGATCCTCCGGGATCATTATTTATATGAGCTCGAGGTGGGCTGGGGCCTCGCTCAGCTGTCCCCACAGGGATGGGAGGGTCCCTTCCAGATCGCCTCCCGTCTGGGCAAAGCGGGACCTGGGCAGGCGGCTCCAGGGGGACACTCTGGAGCAGGCACAGGCCCAGATTATTGCGGCAGCGGGAGGTTCCGGGGGAGGTGAGGGGACGGCTGGTCCTCCGCCGCCATCTCCCTCTCTCTCCTCCCCTCTTCCTCCTGCTGCAGCCCCACCTCCCTCACGGACAGCTCAGAACACTGAAACAACAACAACACAGGTGGAAAAACACACAGTTACGGTGGAGGTACATCAGCCACCGAGACACACTGAATTGGCTCCCACCACCTGCTCCACCCAGGGCCATTCAAAAGCGGTCGGTGGGCACAGAAACGGAGGAGTCAGGAGGCTGGTCACCTGTAAGACAGGAAAACCTCTTACACCTCCCAGCCCAGGACGACCCACCGCAGCCGCAGAGAACCCCCGCTTGACTCCCCGCTTACCTGTCACGACAGCGCCCTCCCCCTGGACACGACTCCATCCTGGACGCTCCAATAGACACCCGACCTGCTCATCGACCTCGGTGAGCACAGGCTGGTGCCTTTGTCCACACCAGTGGAGGGCGCTGGACTGATGGCCAGGAGGCTCCGGTCAGCTGTACAGAGCCAGCTTAAAGTGGGGGCACATCAAACCCCTCAACAACCCTCCTCACCTCCTGAACCCGTGACACGCAGAGCCACCAGACACATCCACACAAACAACAAGATGCAGAACTGGGGCCTGAGTGTCAACAAGAAGTGGTTGATTCTGGGGACTCTAACATGGGCAGAATCCCCCGTTCACACACGACCAACTGCAGGTGGAGAGTTACCCGGGGGCAAATTTTAAGCACGCGGAGGAGATCATAAAGAAGGCCACGATCTTCACCGAGGTGGAGCAGGTCGTCCTGGCCTTTGGCCTCAACAATCGCTCTCAGAAGGACAGACTCACCTCGTCTGGCCAGATGAGGGCGGCGGTCGAGGCGGCAGACAGCCGCTTCCCAAACGCCGCCATCTGGGTGCCTCTGGTCAACTTCTCCAGCCTCCTCCCTGCAAAAGAGCAAAAAAATCTCAAATTTCTGAACACGCAAATCAGGAAAAACTGTCTCGCTATCCCTCCCTTAGCTCCTCACCTCTTCTCCACACTTAACGACCACGTCCATTGGACTAAGGCCACAGCGAGACACATGCTCCAACACTGGTTCGAGCATGTAAAATGCCAGTCCCCATAAGCCTGCCTTCTCAGGAGGGTCTAAAAATGTAATGATTTTGGCCAAAAAATTTAAATTAACAAAACCACAATCTCAACTACTAAACAGGGGGCTGACATTCATCCCAACACAGGGAACTCACAAAGATCTCCTGGAGCAGACTAGATGGGACCTGCAGCAATACCACAGGAGAATTAAATTGGCATCCCATTTCCAAAATAACAACAGGAACAACGAAAGTAATTGAGCCCCACCGTTCACGCCCAGGTCCACCTGGACTCCGTCCTTGGACACACTGCCCCCGGAAGTCCAGGCGCTGATCGCGGCGGACACACAATGCTTTGACCACAAGTTCCGGCCCTGCAGGGTGAAGCCTAACCTCAGCAGTGAGGAGACGGCAGCCCTGCAGGAGCTGAGACGAAATGTCAACATTGTTATAAAACCAGCAGACAAAGGCAGCGCAGTGGTCGTCATGGACCGAGAACAATACCTGTGGGAAGGGATGAGACAATTAGAAGACGGGAACTACTACACAAAATTGGACACCCCTATTTATTTAGAAACAGCTAAATTGGTTGAGCAGATCATCAACAAATTATTGGACAAAAAATTCATAAATAAAAAACAACATAAATACCTGATCGGGAATCCTCAACCCAGGGCCAGACTCTTTTACATGCTCCCAAAGATCCACAAGGATCCGGCCAAATGGAGCAGGCCACACATCATTCCTCCGGGCCGCCCCATAGTCAGCGACTGTGGCAGCGAGACCTACCACACGGCGGAATATATCGATTATTTCCTAAACCCCCTCTCGTGCAGACACCCCTCATACATCCAGGACACATATGACTTTATCCATAAAGTCTCCACACTACGTTCCCCGATTCGTTTCTATTCACCCTGGACATTGACAGCCTGTACACAAATATAGACATAAATGAAGGCATCCAGGCTGTGAAAAACATATTCTTCAAATTCCCAAACAAAAAAAGACCAGAAAAGGAGCTTCTTCAGCTCCTTGAAATTAATTTGAGGCGAAACGATTTTCAATTTGACGACAAATTTTACTTACAAATTAAGGGAACAGCGATGGGCAAAAATTTGCACCAGCCTATGCTAACATATTTATGGCTGAGTGGGAGACATCAGCATTGGCATCCTGCAATAAGAAGCCGTTGCATTATTTTAGGTACCTGGATGATATTTGGGGTGTCTGGCACCACACAGGAGGAGTTTGGGGAATTCCTCAACGTGCTCAACCAGCACAATCCGTCCATCAAACTGAAGTCCACCGTAAATGACACATCGGTGGATTTCCTGGACACCACCACC
The DNA here is from genome assembly GCA_911728415.1 of Lagocephalus sceleratus. NCBI lineage: Eukaryota > Metazoa > Chordata > Actinopteri > Tetraodontiformes > Tetraodontidae > Lagocephalus > Lagocephalus sceleratus. The sequence goes on from CAJVRN010000233.1 coordinate 139,115, forward strand.
TTTAAAGGGGAGAAATTTAAGGCCACCCAGAACCTGGATATCAAGGTCTTCTTTAAGGAAACTGACTCCCATGCACTACTACATGGGAGTAGTTTCCATCCCAAACATATTTTCAAAGGCCTTTTAAAATCACAATTACTGAGGTTCCACAGAATATGTACTCACCAGGGAGATTTCCTGGAGGCCACCAGGACGCTGTTCCGGGCTCTCTCCACAAGGGGGTACTCGAGGTCTTTCAGACGAAGGGCCCTCAGGGAATTCCTCGATAGGAGACCGGTCCAGGCTTCTTCCATCATTCCCCTGGTGACTACATACTCCTGTCCGGCCACCCTACTAATGAAAAACATTAAAAATAATTTTTCAAAAAATCCTGAGCAGCCACTCCACCTTCTCTGACTGTAGAATCATCGCGACATACAGAAAGAACAAAAACCTACAGGACCTGCTGGTCAGGGCCAAAATGAAACCCCTGTCCACAGCAGTTTCCAGGAGCCGCGGTGAATTCTACAGACACAGAGTGTGGATACGGAGCCAGGTTTACAAAGAGGTTTTTAAAGGGAAACCCAGGGAAGCCCCCACACAAGGAATTGTGTGTACCTGATAACTTGTGGGGTGTGTGGCGTCAATATGTTGGTGAGACCAAAAACACCCTTCTGTTGCGGTTCACCCAGCATAGATATAACATCCTGAGGAAAAGGAGACCCACACCCCACTCGTGAGCCACTTTGTGGATCATGGATGGCCGTCCCTCCAGGCGACGGTCATCGAACATGACCACAGGTGGTCCACCATCCAGCGTGTCAGGGCTGAGCGACGCTGGATCATCAGGTTGGGCACACAGTTTCCGAGGGCCTGAACTCCAAATAGACCAATCCCGACCTGGCACAAGAGATGGCCCGTGCACGGAACTCCAACGCCGCCGCGGCACCGGAGTTCCTAACCCCAACCCTAACCTAACCCTAACCCTAACCCTAACCCTAACCAATCTTGACGTCCGTGACGTCGGGATTAAATCCCCTTCCTCTAACCCTAACCTAACCCTAACCCTAGCCCTAGCCCTAACCTAGCCCTAACCTAGCCCTAACCCTAGCCCTAAGCCTAACCCTAACCATTTTTAAATGGCGCAATTTCGAGACAAAAACAAGCCTAGGATGCTCAGAACAGCCCCTAGAACGCCATCCCCAGAGTTTTAGCTCGATAGCGCCACCTATCATTTCCTCAGATTTCCCAAAAATGTCCCTGAGACGCACTACCAATCCACTCCAAATGGCCTGAAACGTGCTTAAAACACATTTCTGTAGGTAGGTGAATTTCCCAAACCATAACCCTAAACACTTTGGAAAATTTCACCAAAAACCGCTGGCTGGCCGGGCCCATTCATTTCAATGGGGAAAGTTCAAACCCGTTTAACTCCGGATCTGGACCTCGGAGAGCCTTGCAAACCGCCTCCGTCTGACATAATTCGACCACGGAGAACACGCCTGTCCAATCCCCGACCTTCTACGACCTTCCTAGCCCGACATATGGCCAAAATAAAGTCCATTTCCGGTCTAGCTCCCAAACCGGAAGTCGGATCCGGACCACACTTACAGGATCTTCATCCTATCGCCCGACTTACCTGTGTACCAAATTTCAGACCTCTAGCACTTACCCTTCTCCAGAAACCTCGAGTTTGGGGAATTCCCCATCGTGGTAAACTCACTATATACCTAACCCTAACCCTAACCCTACCTAACCCTAACCTAACCAATCTTGACGTCCGTGACGTCCGAGGATTAAATCCCCTTCCTCTAACCCTAACCCTAACCCTAACCCTAGCCCTAACCCTAGCCCTAACCCTAGCCCTAACCCTAGCCCTAAGCCTAACCCTAACCATTTTTAAATGGCGCAATTTCGAGACAAAAACAAGCCTAGGATGCTCAGAACAGCCCCTAGAACGCCATCCCAGAGTTTTAGCTCGATAGCGCCACCTATCATTTCCTCAGATTTCCCAAAAATGTCCCTGAGGCCTTTTTGCAATCCACTCCAAATGGCCTGAAACGTGCTTAAAACACATTTCTGTAGGTAGGTGAATTTCCCAAACCATAACCCTAAACACTTTGGAAAATTTCACCGAAACCGCTGGCTGGCTGGCTGGCCCATTCATTTCAATGGGGAAAGTTCAAACCCGTTTAACTCCGGATCTGGACCTCGAGAGCCTTGCAAACCGCATCCGTCTGACATAATTCGACCACAGGGGAACACGCCTGTCCAATCCCCGACCTTCTACGACCTTCCTAGCCCGAGATATGGCCAAAATAAAGTCCATTTCCGGTCTAGCTCCCAAACCGGAAGTCGGATCCGGACCAAACTTACAGCATCTTCATCCTATCGCCCGACTTACCTGTGTACCAAATTTCAGACCTCTAGCCCTTACCCTTCTCCAGAAACCTCGAGTTTGGGGAATTCCCCATCGTGGTAAACTCACTATATACCTAACCCTAACCCTGGCCCTAAACATAACCCTAATTCAGGGTGTCCAAACTGTTCCACAAGGGCCGTGTGGCTGCAGGTTTCGTTCCAACCCAGCAGCAGCACACCAGACTGGACTCACTTAATCCAACTCACCTGAGTCTTCAGACAACTGATTGGTCAAACTGTGTGTGCTTGACTGGTTGGAACAAAAACCTGCAGCCACACGGCCCTTTGTGGAACAGTTTGGACACCCCTGCCCTAATTGAACCTATGCCTAACCCTAATCTGGTCCTAAACATAACCCTAGTTGGCCCTGACCTTAAACTTAATCTAGCTCTAACCCTAATCTGGCCCTAAATCTGACCTAAATTTTATTTTTCTAAATCTAATTCTAAATGTGACCCCTAATTCTGATCTTTCCAACCTTTACCAGTCTTGTTTGACCTATTTTTGTTAGAAATTGCTATTTGACCTTTGACCTTTAGTAGTTGACAAATATTAATAAATACATTATAAATACATTAAAAATGTAAATAGTAATAAATATATTAAAAACAATTCAATTTTTTATATATATATACATTATATAATGTTAAAATAAAGGGAAATTCCATATAAATTGAAAAAAGCGATGGAGTTGAAAAAAACGAATGAAGCGGCAACCTTTTTGTTCATCGCTTTTTTTTTCTTGTTCGGCGAACAGTATAAATAGAGCTGCAGCTCAGGGAGCTCACTTTCATTTGGTTCTCGAACAGACAGCAGCTCTTGCTTGATACTGCTAGCTTAGCATTGGCTTGTGTGCCTTGCCTGAAGAAGGCCCTTTATTGGGCCGAAGCGTCGCGAATAGGCACACATTTTCTTTATTGATTAATAATTGACTTTTATTGATTTTTGTATTGTTTATTTACTTTTGTCATTTTTGTAAATAAAAAATAATTTGATTGATCAGGGCGTCTGGTCCTTTTCTTTCCAGCTTTTAGGGAAAGACTCTTTTAGTTCCTAATTTAAATTCCACATATACATACACAATTAATATTTACCATCTCTATAAATATACATACATACATTTCATACTTACCTTGCATAAATACACCTATATACACCTACATAGCTTATACTTACCTTAGTTATACTTACCTTTAATAAATAAATAAATAAATATACTTACCCCTTTAATAAATAAACATACATATAATTAGATATCTCATACTAACACAAAAACATACTTACCTGGACGACGACACCTGTAAAAAAAATGGACGGAGGCGGATGGACTACGGTGCGGTACGGGCCCGGGGACGACGCGGGATGGACGGGGCCAGTGGACGGGAGCGGCCGGGTGGACGGACCGCGCCAATTCCGCCCCCCTCACAGAGGGGTTGGAGACTTCCCAAAATCCTAACCCTAACCTAACCCCTAACCTAACCAAAAAATATTAAAGTTGGTTAAAAACAATAAAAAAAAGTTTACAAACAAAAACATAAAAAAGTTTAAAAAATCATTAAAAACATTAAAAACAGTTAAAAATAGTTTAAAAATGGTTAAATTATCATTAAAAATGGTTTTCATTTCATTTTAGGGGTTAAAAACATGCTCCTAAAATAACCGTTTGGTTTTGGTTTCTTGTAATCGGTTTTTCGTTTTTTCGTTTTTTTGGCAGGAGGGTATAAATAGAGCTGAAACGCAGCCCCCTGCTCATTTCTACTCCAGCTTTTGAGGAGTACACTCCTTTTTAGTGTGCCAGTTACGTACCTGATGAAGGCCTAGTATTGGCCGAAAAGTCGTTTTTTTGTTTTGTTTCATTTGGCACACCTTCCTTTGTTTATTATTTCATTTAATTCATTTTTGACATTCATTCAATAAATACATTCATACAATTAATAATAAATACTTACCATGGAGTGGACAGTGGTCCGCTACGGCAAGCGTCTTCAGCGGGCCCGTCCGTTGCCAAGGGACCAGTGGGGTGGGAGGCCTACTGGGTGGACGGAGAGAGCTCCGGTCTCCTCTTACAAAAGGAGACCCATTTTCCCTTCTCCTAACCCTAACCCTAACTTACAGGATCTTCACCTATCGCCCGACTTACCTGTGTACCAAATTTCAGACCTCTAGCACTTACCGTTCTCCAGAAACCTCGAGTTTGGGAATTCCTCATCGTGGTAAACTCGCTATATACCCTAACCTTAACCCTAACCTTAACCTAATCCTAACCTTAACCCTGGCTTTCTCTTACCTTAACCCTAACCCATTTTAACCCTAACCCTGGCTCTTCCAATCTTAACCCTGGTTCTTTTTAACCCCAATTGATTCTAACCCTAACTCTAAACCCACACTCTAACCTTATCCTTGGCTTTAACCCTATATTCCAACCCCATCTACAGAGAGGTGGGGGGTGATCCTGGGACGGAGGATCGATGGACAGTGCCTTCAATCTTGGCGTCCCATTTTCAAAACAGCAGGAATGACAGAGATTCGGAGCGCCCGCCGTTCACGCTCAGGTCGACCTGGACTCCGTCCTTGGACACACTGCCCCCCAGAAGTCCAGGGCCTAATGGCAAACACCCAAGCTTCCACCACCCAATTCAGCCCTGCCGGCTGGGGGCGCCCTTCTCAGCCAGAAGGCGGGAGCCCGCAGCCCTGCAGGAACTGAACGAAACATCAACATCATTATCAAGGCCCAGGGAAGGGCAGCACCGTTGTTATCATGAAGAGAGAACAATACTTGTAGGGAAGAAGAAAAAAAATAGAAGAAAATAAAATCTAATATAATAAAACACCTCTTTTTTATTAAAAAAAAAAAAATTGGATGGAAAAATTAATAAAAAATTAAAAAGAAAAAAATAAAAAGAAAAAAAAAAAAATAAAAAATGGCAAACCTTAACCAAGGCCGAGCCTCCTTTCCTTCTTCCAAAACCCCCAGGAGCCGCGCAAATGGAGCAGGGCGCACCTTTCTTCCCTCGCGCCGCCCCCCCGTCAGGAACGGTGGCAGTGAAACCTACCCCACGCCGGAACAATATATTTTTTTTCCGAACCCTCTCCTGAAAACACCCCCCCCCCCCAAGGAGAAAAAATGATTATATCCACAAAGTCTCCACATTACACGTTCCCTCCAATTCAATTTTATTCGCCCTGGACACTGACAGCCTGTACACAAACATAGACATAAATGAAGGCATCCAGGCACTTAAAAACATATTCTTCAAATTCCCAAACAAAAAAAGACCAGAAAAGGAACTTCTTCAGCTCCTTGAAATTAATTTGAGACTAAATGATTTTCAATTTGACAAAACATACTACCTACAAATTAAGGGAACACCTATGGGCAAAAAATTCACACCAGCCTACTCCAACATCTTTATGGCTGAGTGGGAAACATCAGCATTGCCATCCTGTGAATAAAAGCCTTTGCATTATTTTAGGTACCTGGATGACATTTGGGGTGTTTGGCACCATACGCAAGAGGAATTTGAGGGAATTCTTCAATGTGCTTAACCAACACAATCCGTCCATCAAACTGAAATCCACCATAAACAACACATCGGTGGATTTCCTGGACACAACCACATTTAAAGGGGAGAAATTCAAGGCCACCCAGAACCTTGACATCAAGGTTTTCTTTAAGGAAACTGACTCCCACGCATTACTACATAGGAGCACTTTCCATCCCAAACACATATTCAAAGGCCTGCTAAAATCCCAATTATTAAGATTCACCGGGGAGATTTCCTGGAGCCACCAGGACGCTGTTCCGGGCTCTCTCCACATGGGAATACCCAGGGCTTACAGACGACAGGCCCTCTGGGAATTCCTCGAGAGAAAGCCTGTCCAGGCTTCCTCTGTAATTCCCCTGGTGACCACATCCTCCTTCCCGGCCACCCATCCCATCCATCCATCTTCTATCGCTTGTTCCTCCACTGAGGGTCGCGGGGGGACTGGTCGCCAGCCAATCGCAGGGCTAACACAGAGACAAACAACCATTCGCTCTCACACTCACACCTATGGGCAATTTAGAGTATTCAATCAGCCTAACCCCAATCATGCATGTCTTTGGACTGTGGGAGGAAGCCGGAGTAACCCGGAGAGAACCCACGCAGGCACAGGGAGAACATGCAAACTCCACACAGAAAGTCCCCAGCCTCCATCCCAACCGGGATTCGAACCCAAGGCCTTCTTGCTGTGAGGCGACAGTGCTCGGGCTGTAGAATCATCGCGGCATATAGAAAAGACAAAAACTTACAGGACCTGCTGGTCAGAGCTAAAATGAAGCCTCTCTCCACAACATGGTCCAGAAGCCGCGGAGAATTCTACAGATACAGAGTGTGGATATGGAGCCAGGTACATAAAAATGTTTTTAAAGGGGAAACCCAAGGAAGCCCCCACACAACCTTACCTGATCACTTGTGGGGTGTGTGGCATTCAATATGTTGGGGAGACCAAAAACACCCTTCTTTTGTGGTTCACCCAACATAGATATAACATCATTAGAAAAAAGGAGACCCACACCCCACTCGTGAGCCACTTTGTGGATCACGGATGGCTGTCGCTCCAGGCGACGGTCATCGAACATGACCACAGGTGGTCCACCATCCAGCGAATCCGGGCTGAGTGACACTGGATCCTCAGGTTGGGCACACAGGTTCTAGGGGGCTTGAATTTAAAATAAGCCAATCCTGACCTGACATAAGAGATGGCCCGTGCACGGAACTCCAACGCCACTTCGCAGCGCCAGATTTGCTAATCCTAAAAAACCTAACCCTAACCCTTTGGATTTCATACAATATCATTACAAGGCGATTGAGAAAAGGGAAACATACAATTAGGACAATTGGACATTTCAAAGCCACTACTCACCGAGAGAATCACAACAGAATCTCTGAATGGTTCACTCATGCTCCACCCCCTGACCGGAGCCGTCATAAGTCCGGTCTGGGTGGTAGCTCATTCACTTTGACTGAAATTCAAACGAAAACAACGGAAAAACAATAGCAACACCCACTCCAAATAAACGAGCTAGGCCTGAAGAAGGTTAATTACGGACCAAAACATTGCACACGGCCGCCTTGACTGGCACCACCGTGAGGGGACCATCCATACTCCACTTCCAAACGGTCGCAGCGGATATGACGTGGGGGTTCCCCGTAGCCGGGATCCCCGCAGCTGGGATCCCCGCAGCTATGCATCCGTTGCGAGGATGCATAGCGGATGGGAGGATCATTACAACCCTCCACAACAACGCTTTTTAAAGCGAGGCTTTCAGACACAATTTTTTGAACCTGAGGGACGTTACGCACCCCCACAAATTCAAATAATGCACAACGCGCGCCCCCATAACAACAGGGGGAGCGCTGCAGGGAGACAGCAGCAGGAGAGGCCGAAATCTACGGACCCAGATTTTGGCCTCAAATTGCGCATCATATTCAAAATAATTAAAATCCTCCACCACCTCAAAATTGCATCAGCGGAGCAGTCCCCTCCCACCATCAAAAAACTCTCCACTAATTTGGCCAATACAATAAAACCCTCAAACCCAAATTCAAAAACAAAACTTTTATTAGAGGGAAATGCACGAAATTGGGAAATAACCACCATGATGATCCTCTGGGATCATTATTTATATGAACTGGAGGTGGAGCTGGGGGCGCTCGCTCAGCTGTCTGCACAGGGATGGGAGGGACCCTTCCAGATCGCCTCCGTCTGGGCAAAGCGGGACCTGGGCAGACGGCTCCATGGGGAGACTCTGGAGCAGGCACAGGCCCAGATCGTCGCCAGAACAGGAGGTTCCAGGGAAGGTGAGGGGATGACTGGTCCTCCGCCGCCATCTCCCTCTCTCTCCTCCCCTCTTCCTCCTGCTGCTGCCCCACCTCCCTCACGGACAGCTCAGAACACTGCAACAACAACAACACAGGTGGAAAAACACACAGTTACAGTGGAGGTACATCAACCACCGAGGCACACTGAACTGACTCCCACATCACCTGCTCCACCCAGGACCATTCAAAAACGGTTGGTGGGCACAGAAATGGAGGAGTCAGGAGGATGGTCACCTGTAAGACAAGAAAATATCCTACACATCTCAGCCCAGAACAACCCACCGCAGCCGCAGAGAGCAGCTGCAGAGAGCCCCCCGCTTGGCCCGCTTACCTGCCACGACAACTCCCTCCCCTAAACTCAACTCCTGCTGCGTGCAGTGGAGACAGTCCATTATAGATACTCCAATAGACACCGACCTGCTCATTGACCTCGGGGAGCACAGGCTGGTGCCTTTGTCCACACCAGTGGAGGGCGCTGGACAGATGGCCAGGAGGCTCCGGTCAGCTGTACAGAGCCAGCTTAAAATGGGTGTACCCCTCAACAACCCTCCTCACCTGAACCCGTGACACGCAGAGCCACCAGACACGTCCACACCAACAACAAAATGCAGAACTGGGGCCTGAGTGTCAACAAGAAGTTGTTGATTCTGGGGGACTCTAACATGGGCAGAATCCCCCTGTTCACACACGACCAACTGCAGGTAGAAAGTTACCCAGGGACAAATTTCAGACATGCGGAGGAGATCATAAAAAAGGCCACAAGCTTCACAGAAGTGGAGCAGGTCATCTTAGCTTTTGGCCTTAACAATCGCTCTCAAAAGGACAGACTCACCTCGTCTGGCCACATGAGGGCGGCAGTTGAGGTGGCAGACAACCGCTTCCCGAACGCCGCGATCTGGGTGCCACTGGTCAACTTTTCCAGCCTTCTCCCTGCAAAAGAACAAAAGAATCTTAGTTTTTCCTGATTTGTGTATTGAGAAACTTATCTCACTATCCCTCCCTTAGCTCCTCATCTCTTTTCCACACTCAATGACGACGTTCATTGGACTAAGGCCACAGCTAGACCCATGCTCCAACACAGGATGTATGGATATGGATCATGGGTAGCCATCGCTTCAGGCAATGGTCATCGAACATGACCACAGGTGGTCCACCATCCAGCGAATCCGGGCTGAGCGACGCTAACCCTAACTTGAATTTAAAATAAGCCAATCCTGACTGGGCATAAGGGATGACCCGTGCACGGAACTCCAACGCCGCTTCGCGGTGCCGGAGTTCCTAATCCTAAAAATCCTAACCCTAACCCCCCACCTGAACCAGGGTCTGTAACCCCCCCCCTTATGCTTAACCCCAACCCCTCTACCCCCTATCCTAACCCTAACCCCAACTCTAACCATAATCCCAACCCCTTGACCCCCTACTCTTCCCACCAGAACCAGGGATGGTACTCCACCATCCGCTACACCTACCCCCATACCGGGACAATGGTCGACCAACACATCAACCTCCCTGACACCCCCAAACCACATCTTCTACCACTGGTCTCCACTTTCTGCCACAGTACACTGGGCCTCCTGTCAAGAATCAAAGACCATTTCAACAAGACCCAACCATCCAGAACCATAAGGTTATCTCAGCATTCTCACCCGCCGGGTACACGGCTTCCTTCCATGTTGTTCCATGAGGGGTCTTGTGAACCAGTCTTTGTAGGACCCTTCACTTAGGACCATTCTGCTTTGGGAGACCCTACCAGGGGCAAACTGCCCCAGACAGCATAGCTCCTAGCCTCATTAGAGTACACAAACTCCTCCACCACAATAAGGTGATGGTTCACGGAGGAACAATGCACCGAACAACAGTTCAGAGTACCAGCCCTTTTTGGAGGACCTAGGATGGACACTGGATAGTGTCCCGACTTGGGGACTCCATCGTTCTGCTGGGAGACTTCAACACTCATGTGGGTAACGACAGCATGACCTGGAAAGGTGTGATTGGGAGGAACAGCCTGTTCAATCTGAACCAGAGTGGTATGCTTCTGTGCTAGTCGCAATTAGGCCATAACTAACACCATGTTCAAGCATAAGATTGCTCATCAGTGCTCTTGCCACCATGATGGCCTGGGCCATAGCTCGATGATTGACTTCATAGTCGTGTCAGCTGATCTGCGGCCATGTGTTTTGGACACTTAGGTGAAGACAGGAACAGAGCTGTCAACTGAACGCTACCTGGTGGTGAGTTTGATCAGGTTGGTGGGGGGGGTCACTGCGCGGACCTGGCAGGCCCAAAGGCTTAGTGAGGGTCTGTTGGGAACGCTTAGTGGAGGAACCCATCAAGCTGGTCTTCAATTCCCACCGCCAACAGAACTTTTGATCGCATTCCATGGGCAGTGGGGGACATTGAGTCTGAATAGGCCATGTTCCGCTCCACCATTGTCGAGGCAGCTGTCACGATTTGCGGCTGCAAGGCCGCTGGTGCTGGTTGTGGCGGTAACCCCCGTACCCGATGGTGGACACCAGAGGTGAGGGGGTCCGTCAGGCTGAAGAAAGAGGCCTACAGGTCATGGCTGCTCTGTGGGTCTCAAGAAGCAGCTGACCAGTACAGGTTGGTTAAGCGGGCTGTGACCAAGATGGTCATGGAGGCAAAATCTCAGGCGTGGGAGGAGTTTGGTGAGTCTATGGAGGAAGACTTTCAGTCAATACCGAGAACATTCTGGCAAACTGTCCAGCGCCTCAGGGGCAGCAGGCGGCAACTTGCTCACACCATGCTAGATGTGCGTGGGGAGTTGCTGAAGTCTCCTGGGGCAATTGGGCAGTGGAAGGAATACTTCCAAGAGTGCCTCAATCCTACCAACATGTATACACAAGGAAGAACAGAGTCAGGAGACCAGGAGGTGGACCATCCAATCTCCGGAGCAAAAGTTGCCAAGGTAGTGAAACAGTTGCCTGGCGGTGGAGCTCCGGGAGTGGATGAGATTCACCCAGGGTATCTTAAGGCTCCCGATGTTGTAGGGCTGTCAAGGCTGACACGCCTCTGCAACATTGTGTAGACATCGGGGGAAGTGCCCTTGGACTGGCAGAACAGGGTAGTGGTCCCTATTTTCAAGAGAGGGAACCAGAGGGTGTGTTCCAACTACAGGGGGATCACACTCCTCAGCCTTCCTGGGAAAGTCTATGCCAGGGTGCGGGAGAAGAGGATTCGGTTAATAGTGGAACCTCTGATAGAGGAGGAACAATTTGGGTTTTGCCTCGGTTGTAGAACCACGGATCAGCTCTTTACCCTTGCCAGGGTGCCTGAGGGGAGTTGGGAGTTTTTCTAACCAGTCCACATGTGCTTTGTGGATTTGGAAAAGGCCTATGATTGGATCCCCAGGGGCACCCTGTGAGGGGTGCTCCGAGAGTATGGAGTTGGATGGTCCCTTGTTAAGGGCTGTCCAGTTCCTGTACCAAAGGAGCAGGAGCTTGGTCCAGATAGTAAGTCAGACTCGTTCCCAGTGAGGGTTGGACTCTGCCAGGGCTGCCCTTTGTCACTGATTACCTGGTTACTGGTCACCTTTTAAGACCAGAGTTAAAACATACCTGTTTGAAAAAGCTTATTGTAACTAATTCTGTAGTTCAGTTATTATCATAGACAGACAAATTATCATACTTAGGGGGTCGTCTAACTGTTAGGCCACATCTCAGCTATGCTGCTATAGGCCAAGGCTGCCGGGGTCCGGAAACATGATCACCTGACAGGCCTCTGTCACCCCACTGGGTCATGGTTTCCTCTCCTCTCCTCTCCTTTCCTCCTCCTCATCAATCAGACTAGTTATGCGGATTCCTTTCTGCCCCCACCCCCCTCTATTTATTTATTTACAGGTATCTCCGCCTTCAGAGCTGCATGATGACATCTGGCCCACTGATCCATTGTATAGTGTATTTTTCTATTTTTGTGTGTGTTTCTGTGCTCTGTGCCTCTCATCTCCTCTCCCTCTTCTCTCCTCTCCTTCTCCTTCTTCTTATCCTCTCCCTCTCCTCTCCTCTCCTCTTTCTTTACCCAGCTGGCCATCAGCAGGATCCCCTACATGAGCCTGCTCAAGGTTTCTTCCTGTTAAAGGGGAGTTTTTCCTTGCCACTGTTGCTTGTCTGGGGTTAGACCCTGGGATTCTGTAAAGCATCTTGAAACAATTTTGATTGTATAAGATGCTATATAAAAAAAGATTGATTTGATTTGACTGGTTCTGTTCATAACTTTTATAGACAGAATTTCTAGGCGGAGTCGGGGAGTGGAGGGTGTCGAGTTTGGAGTAGAATGCCTTCTCCGAGTCGGGGAGGAGGTCCTGCTGCAGGTGGAGGAGTTCAAGTATCTCAGAATCTTGTTCACGAGTGAGAGTAGGATGGAGCCGGAGATCGACAGGTTCATCGCAGTGGCATCAGCAGTGATGCGGGCACTTAACCGATCTGTCGTGGTGAAGAAGGAGCTGAGGCAGAAGGCGAATCTCTTGATTTACTGGTCGACCTATATCCCAATCCTCACCTATGGCCATCAACGTTGGGTGATGATCAAAAAGAATGAGATTGCAGATACAAGCAGCTGAAATGAGTTTCTTCAACAGGGTGGCCGGGCTCAGCCTTAGAGATAGGGTGAGAAGCTCAGACATCCAGGAGGAGCTCGAAGTAGAACCATTGCTTCTCCACATCGAGAGGAGTCAGTTGGGGTGGCTCGGTCATCTTGTCAGGATGCCTTCCAGACATGTCCCACCAGGAGGAAGCCTTGTGGCCGGCCTAGGACTAGGTGGAGGGATTATATCTCTCTCCTGGCTTGGGAGTGGCTGGGGGTCCCCCTGGAGGAGCTGATGAAAGTGGCCGGGGATCCCTCCTAAAGCTGCTGCCCCCGCAACCCTGACCCGGATAAGCGGAAGACGAGACGAGACAAGTCGATATATCTGGGGTGTGATATTGGCTGTTGGCATTAAGACGTTGTAATTGTCCTTGTCTATTTTTTCCTAATCTAGTAATGGCTTTAATAGAGTCTTCAGTTTCTTCTTTTTTCCTCTGTAGGATCCTTCTTTAAAATTTCATGTCTTTTTATTATCCTCCGGCCCCCAATAAACACACCCATATAACCAACCCACAGACATCATCACAGTAACATCATGTGATTCCTCTGATGAAGAGTACAGAAAAACTGATTTTAGGCTTCGATACGTCACCTTTTACAACTTAAAACATGGGTGTGGGGAGCTCGCTTTACTGTGTTATTTCTCTCTCTAATTTTGGTCAAACCTACATGTTTTTTATTGGTGTCTTATTTTCTTATCAATAACCTTTTTTGGTGGTGTCAGTTGGTCCATCCCCTTGTCCCACGATCAAATATACCAATTTTTTGGATGCACTGGTCTAGGCCCCCTGCAAGGCCTAACCCTGTCTAACAGATAACAAATATAGACATTACAATATATAAATAAAATCAGTACTCTCCAGCTGTGCATTTGAACTGTGACATGGCTCTGTTCAGATCGTGCTGTGTACAGAAACTTCTAATGCTCCTTTCCAGCATTGCAAAATAGCCATCTGCTGCAACATGCAGGAAATTCCAATGTGTGTCAAACCACTGTTGAACAAATCAACCAATTAAACCAATAATGTGTGGTTACTAATGCACATGGATCTATTGCACCATATGTGTGTGTGTATGTATATATATATATATATATATATATGTGTGACAGGGTGTGTCCTGCCCTCTGTACAGGGGATGCCTGAGGTACCACCTTAATTAGTGGGCGGGGAGAAAAGGGGTATATAAAGCACCGCCTCCTGCTTGCACTCAGTTGTTTCCCCTTCGACGACGCTACAGCGTGGTGCCGGTGGCTCGACTCTCAAATAGTCGACCTCTGCAGCGTGAGTGCAGTTTATCTGGGCTGTTCACCCAGTTGAACCTGCGTCCCAGAGCGAGCACGCTAATTGGCAACACCAAGGTAAATGCGAGCCGCGCTAACGCATACTCCCCCTGTGATCACTACTTAGTGTGATAATTATTGAACAGGTGCTTGCGACTGTCGCGGAGGGTTGGTGTTTCCTCTCGCCGCCCTTCCATCCAGGGCGCTTGGCCGTAAGGGCGCATGCGCTAACGTGCGCTGGGCAGGTAAGGCGCAGCAATGCGCATCACTGACTCCCCCGCTCACTCAGCGGCTAAACCGATGCTAACGGGGTTGTTCTCACTGCAGTTGGCTGCCGGCTGGTGTCAGTGGGTCGCGTCGCCCCAGCGGGACCTCTTGCGGAGTGGTGACGCCACCAAACAGTCGGCACAGGCTACCTCGCTCACTGGACCCACTGCTGCTTTGGCTCAGTCCTTTAAGTTCGGGATTCTCTCGCGCTCTCTCTGTGGAACGGCGACGCGCCATAGCGGCGTCGCCGAGGCGACCACAGAGCTAACGTTTCGTTTTTAGACTGTACATAGGGTTGTAAATAGTTTCACTGCTTTTATTATTACTCCCCCTTTTGTTCTTCTTTGTTTTCTGTTTTGCCCTTTTGGTTGATTGTTTGGGTTATTTACGTGTGCGCGCGTGTGCGGTGTGTGTGTGTGTGTGTGTGTGTGTGTGTGTGTGTGTGCGTGTGTCCGTCGCGTTTATTCACCGGTTTAATTGTGTATTTTCTTTGTGGACAGGTGCTGCGGGCCACGGCGGGGACCCAACCCCTGGTGGAGGGCGTTTCCAGCACACCCGTCGTGTGTGGGGTTTGTGTGCAGTGGCACGGGTGTCCTTGGTTTGTTGTTTCCCCCCCCATTTTGGTTTACCTGCCAGTGGGGCCCAGCCCTGTCCACCCCTTTTTTAAGAATTAATTGTTGCGCAGCAATTGTCAAATAAAATAAGTGTGCACCTCAATTTCGTCTCTGCCGCATAGTTGGAACCGACCTGTGCGTGCCTGGTTGGGCAATTGTGCTGGTTAATTCCTGGGGTGAAATTCCCCGGGTGGCGTTGTCGCAACCGGTAGACCTCCCTACACCACCTCGCCACATCTTGGCGTTGTCGGCAGGACCCCCCCACATTCAAAAGGGGCAGAGACCATTTTTTTTGGTTTATTGTTGTCTGTGAACTAGATTTCTTTTTTTTGATTTTTCTGTATTTCTTTTGCTTGTCTCCCTTTTATTCGGTTTAGAATTTAGACAGCGGTAACTTGAGCCAAAGCAGCAGTGATCAGTCCAGTGCTTACAATTTCTATTGTCCGGTGCAATTCCCTCTTCCAGGTAACATGGAGGAGGAGATACAACAGCTTCGAGAGTTGGTGCTACAGCTTAAGGCAGACAATGCTCAGCTTCGCCAAGAGCGCGCCACTTCTTTGGGTGGTCCTAGTGGGTCCGCATCAGCTTCCCCTGGTCCGACTGGTTACGCCTCCGGTGCCTCAGCTCCTGTTGCTGAACGGTTGGTTGTCATCCCTAGAGACCGTAAGTGCCCAATGTTCAGCGGGAGGTCGGGAATTGGTATTGCGGAGTGGGCGGAGGAGGTCCAGGCCTGCGCGCGTGCTAGGTACCTTCCAGCCGCAGAGCAAGCCCAGTTTATGTTTGACCACTTGGAGGGAGAGGCCAAGGAGGAGATTAAGTTCCGCTCTCGAGAGGAACAGAGGGATCCGGTGCGGGTGCTGGCCATCTTGAGGGAGTTGTACGGTTGCAGTCAGTCCTACGTCACTCTGCAGCAAGACTTCTTTTCACGACATCAGTTAGAAGGTGAGTCACTGCAGGAATTTTCATTGGCCCTGATGTCTCTAATGGCCCGTGTGGAGAGGCAGGCACCAAACGGAATCCCGAACGCTGACGTGCTTCTGAGAGACCAGTTTCTGGAGCATGTGATAGATGGTTCCCTTCGTCGTGAGCTAAAGCAGCTAGTTCGTCGACAGCCCACTATCACCCTGCTTGAGCTGCGTGGCGAAGCAATCAGGTGGGGAGAGAAGGCCTCCCAGGGGGCACTCGGGGGTCGAAATGCTTCACTGCCAACCGCGTATGGTTTCCAATGTGGAGTGCAGGGTCACCCCCATCAGGTCCGGCAGGCCAGACCCCAAGAACCAGGCTTGGAGGCTGTGATGGATCTCTTGCAGCGTCAACAAGAGCAGCTAAACCAGCTAACAATGACAGTAGCTGCCTTGCAAGCCCCTCCTCCCTCAGCCCCAATCTCTCGTTCAGGCCCTTTGATTTGCAGGAGATGCCAACAGCCCGGCCATTTTGCCCGCGAGTGCGATGGGGAGCGGGTTCCTCCCCGCCGGCGCGTGAATTCTGCAGCCGGCTACAACACCCAGGCTAGGTCCTCTTCTCAGTCGGGAAACTGAAGCCCACTGAGTTGCCGAGCCACAGCTCAGTCGGGGGTCCACAGGCTCACCGTCACCCGCTACAACCAAGCTAATTGCTCCCTGTCCTAATATTACTGTGTTGATTGGGGGCATTAGTGTCGAGTGCTTGGTGGATACTGGGTCCATGGTGTCCACCATAACCGAGAGCTTCTTTCGGGTCCAGTTTGGGTCTTGGGGCCATGACCGCCTCCAATCATGTCAATGGCTGCAGTTGCGTGCCGCTAACGGGTTGGCCATTCCATATGTGGGGTATTTGGAGTTGGATGTGGAACTGTGCGGCAAGGTGATTCCATGTTGTGGCATCCTCGTGGTGAGGGACCCTCCTGGTGCTTCTTCGTCCCCCGGAATCCTTGGGATGAACGTAATTCGTAGGTGCTACCAAGAGCTCTTTGGGGTGTTTGGGTCATCCCTCTTCGAGTCACCCTCTGTGTCGGGCGCACCGGGTCCAGTTGTGGCCGCCCTTCAGAAGTGCCACCAGACCGCAGCCCAGCCTATCTCAAACCCTCAGGGTGACATTAGGGTCCGTGGGGGGCAAGTAGTTCGGGTACCTGGCGGGATGGTGAAACTGGTTGCTGCCACCTGTTCTGAACAGTTTGCGGGTCAGAGCGTCTTGTTCGAGCCCCTGCAGTCAGGTTTACCAGCCGGACTGTTGGCTTCCCCATGCCTGTTGAGGGTTGTCCGTGGCACCATCTGGGTACCAGTCGTCAATGTGGGAGAAGCAGGGGTTCTTCTCTACCCCCGGGTCAGACTTGGCGTTGTGAACACTGCTCAAATTGTCAGCTTGCCTGCCGGGATAATAGAGGTGGGGTCAACTACAGTCACGCTGGCCTCCCAGTCAGCCGCCCCATCTGTACTTGACAGGATAGGGTCATGGGACGTTTCAGCCTTAACTGAGCTGGAACGAGCCAGTGTTCGATCTCTGCTTGACCAGTACAGTTCAGTTTTCGCGGCCAATGATGGTGACTTGGGGTGTACCAACCTGATTTCCCACGAGATACCCCTACTTGATGATGTTCCTGTGCGGCAACGGTATCGTCGCATTCCTCCTTCGGAGTACGAGGCAGTGAGGGTGCACATTAACCAGCTTCTTGAGTCTCAGGTCATCTGCGAGAGCTCCAGTCCCTATGCCTCACCTATCGTGCTGGTGAGGAAGAAGGATGGCGGCTTGAGGCTGTGTGTGGATTATCGTCTCCTCAACAGTAAGACCAGGAAGGATGCCTTTCCACTGCCTCGTATCGAGGAGAGCCTGGACGCTTTATCGGGGGCCCGCTGGTTTTCGACTCTTGATCTTGCCAGTGGGTATAATCAAGTGCCGGTGGCTGAACAGGACCGTCCCAAGACCGCTTTTTGCACCCCCTTTGGCCTCTTTGAGTTCAACCGGATGCCTTTTGGCCTTTGCAACGCGCCAAGCACCTTCCAGCGGCTGATGCAACGCATGTTCGGTGATCAGCAAGGTCAGTTTCTCCTGCTTTATCTTGATGATATAATCATCTTTTCATCTTCTGTGGAACAACACCTACAGCGGCTGGAAATGGTGCTCCAGCGACTACAGGGACAGGACCTTAAGGTCAAGGCAGAGAAGTGCGCATTTTTCCAGGAGCAGGTGTCATACTTGGGCCACATCATCTCCAGCCAGGGCGTCTCGACCGATCCCAAGAAGATCGAAGCTGTGGCTGGCTGGCAGCATCCTCGTCACATCAGTGAGTTGCGGTCCTTCTTGGGGTTCGCCAGTTACTACAGGCGTTTTGTCGATGGCTTCGCCAAGATGGCTAAACCCCTGCACCAGTTGGTGGCCGACCTTGCTGGCACCAAAACAAAACGGGGATCCGGCAAGGCACTGGGGTCTGCATGGACACCGGAGTGCGAGGAGAGCTTCAATGCCCTAAAGGCAAGGTTGGTGTCCGCCCCAGTACTGGCTTATGCGGACTTTTCGCGTCCCTTCATTCTCGAAACTGATGCTAGTTATAGTGGACTTGGTGCGGTACTCTCTCAGGAGACGGATGGCTGCGTGAGACCGGTGGCTTACGCGAGTAGGGGCCTCCGGCCCACTGAGCGCAACATGTCCAACTATAGCTCCATGAAGCTAGAATTCCTTGCGCTCAAGTGGGCCGTGACAGAAAAATTTAGGGAATATCTGTTGGGGCACAAGTGCATTGTGTATACGGATAATAATCCCTTGAGCCACCTTCAGTCTGCCAAGCTGGGAGCGGTCGAGCATAGGTGGGCTGCTGAGCTTGCTGCTTTTGATCTGGAGATCAAGTACCGCTCCGGGCGCAACAACCGGAACGCAGATGCACTGTCGCGGCAGTACACATCAGTCCCCGATTGTGTCTTTCCATCCTTGCCGGGTACTTCTGTCCCGAGTAGCTTTCAGCCAAACATCCAGCCTGCTCCTACGGTCGGCGCCTTGCAGTCCTTAATCTCTATCCTTCCATCTCACTCTCTGTCTGACCTTCGTATGATACAGGAAGAGGACCCTTTGTTAAAGGAGGTGTTGGTGTTCTGGCGACGGGGGTCTCTCCCTACTCCGGCAGAGAGGAGGCAGCTCTCGCAGCCTGCAGTCGCACTGTTGCGCCAGTGGGATCGCCTGGTCGAAAGAAACGGAGTGCTTTTCCGAAGAGTGTTCCGCTCTGATGGTGGGGAAGAACAACTCCAACTGATTTTGCCTGCGGTGCTCAAGGGGGACACCCTACATCAGCTCCACCAGGAGCATGGACACCAGGGCACGGAGAGGACCACCGAGCTGGTTCGGCAACGCTGCTACTGGCCGGGAATGTCGTCAGACATTAAGAAGTGGGTGCAGCAGTGCGAACGCTGCCAAGTGGCAAAGGACTCGGGGCAGGTTAGCAGGAGTTACATGGGCCACCTGCTTGCATCCCGACCAAACGAGATTTTGGCAGTCGATTTCACGTTGCTTGAACCGTCTCGTAATGGCTTTGAGAATGTCTTAGTCATGACTGATGTGTTCAGTAAGTTTACAGTGGCTGTTCCCACTCGGGACCAGCGAGCGGTGACCGTAGCTCAGGTCCTGGTCACAGAGTGGTTTTACAAATATGGTGTTCCAAGTCGCCTACACTCAGACCAGGGCAGAAGCTTTGAGAATGGGCTGATTTCCCAGCTTTGCGTTTTGTATGGGGTCGCCAAGTCCCGCACTACTCCCTACCATCCGGCCGGGAACGGGCAGTGTGAGAGGTTCAACAGGACACTTCACAACCTCCTGCGGACATTGCCGGCTTCCCGGAAGCGGGACTGGGCTTCTTGCCTTCCGCAAGTACTCTTTGGATACAACACCACACCTCATCAGAGCACTGGTGAGTCACCGTTTTACTTGATGTTTGGGCAGGAGCCCCTCCTTCCCATCGATTTTCTCCTGGGTCGTGTGCCAGACCCGATTCCCGGTGAGGTGCAGGACTGGGTAGTAGAACACCGAGCCAGGCTTCGTGTGGCATTCGAGGGTGTTCGTGAGAAATTGGTGGTCGCAGCGGGCAAGCGCAAGGAGAGACACGATCGCTTCGTCCGGGACGCACCCCTGCCAGTGGGACAGTTGGTGT
This sequence comes from Lagocephalus sceleratus, assembly GCA_911728415.1. Taxonomy (NCBI): domain Eukaryota; kingdom Metazoa; phylum Chordata; class Actinopteri; order Tetraodontiformes; family Tetraodontidae; genus Lagocephalus; species Lagocephalus sceleratus. The sequence goes on from CAJVRN010000233.1 coordinate 159,251, forward strand.
ACCTAAGGGACCATGGCGTTAGAGGGCGCCATAAGATTCAAGATCTCTGGAGCTCTGTTGTCCACCAGGTGGTGCGGGCCCCTACTGGCGATGGTGTGGTCTATACTGTGGCACCTGTGGGTGACCAGGGTGGGACTAGGAATGTCCACAGAGATATGTTAAAGGCAGTTGTCCAGCCCGAAGTCGTGGCCGTTCCTTCACCCACTTCTCCATCCTTGCCTCCACCGGTTGCCTTTATGGACGACTCCTCCAATAGCGACCTCTGGCTTCTGGTTTCCGAGGCTCCAGCACCATCCATTGCTGTACCATTACCACTTGGGACCCCTCGGGCCTCCTCTGCCACGGCTGCAACAGCACCCATAAGTAGCGCACCCGTAGGTAGCAGCAACCCATCACCAACCGTGCCCCCAGCTGACTCACCTTGCGGTGGTCCACAACCTCTGCGTCGGACCGCTCGTACAACTGCCGGCAGTCATTCAAACAGGCATCGCCTCCCACGGTCAGTTAACTCACAGGAGGAGGGTGCTAATCGACCGCCGGACTCCACATCCAATTCCCTAATGGCAGTGTTTAGACCTTGGTGCTAAGCTGGCCCTGTCTCTCGTCGGGTCGACGATCCAAAAGGTGGGGGTGGATGTGACAGGGTGTGTCCTGCCCTCTGTACAGGGGATGCCTGAGGTACCACCTTAATTAGTGGGCGGGGAGAAAAGGGGTATATAAAGCACCGCCTCCTGCTTGCACTCAGTTGTTTCCCCTTCGACGACGCTACAGCGTGGTGCCGGTGGCTCGACTCTCAAATAGTCGACCTCTGCAGCGTGAGTGCAGTTTATCTGGGCTGTTCACCCAGTTGAACCTGCGTCCCAGAGCGAGCACGCTAATTGGCAACACCAAGGTAAATGCGAGCCGCGCTAACGCATACTCCCCCTGTGATCACTACTTAGTGTGATAATTATTGAACAGGTGCTTGCGACTGTCGCGGAGGGTTGGTGTTTCCTCTCGCCGCCCTTCCATCCAGGGCGCTTGGCCGTAAGGGTGCATGCGCTAACGTGCGCTGGGCAGGTAAGGCGCAGCAATGCGCATCACTGACTCCCCGCTCACTCAGCGGCTAAACCGATGCTAACGGGGTTGTTCTCACTGCAGTTGGCTGCCGGCTGGTGTCAGTGGGTCGCGTCGCCCCAGCGGGACCTCTCGCGGAGTGGTGACGCCACCAAACAGTCGGCACAGGCTACCTCGCTCACTGGACCCACTGCTGCTTTGGCTCAGTCCTTTAAGTTCGGGATTCTCTCGCGCTCTCTCTGTGGAACGGCGACGCGCCATAGCGGCGTCGCCGAGGCGACCACAGAGCTAACGTTTCGTTTTTAGACTGTACATGGGTACAGTCAGGGTTTACAGGGTTGTAAATAGTTTCACTGCTTTTATTATTACTCCCCCTTTTGTTCTTCTTTGTTTTCTGTTTTGCCCTTTTGGTTGATTGTTTGGGTTATTTACGTGTGCGCGCGTGTGTGTGTGTGTGTGTGTGTGTGTGTGTGTGCGCGTGTGTCCGTCGCGTTTATTCACCGGTTTAATTGTGTATTTTCTTTGTGGACAGGTGCTGCGGGCCACGGCGGGGACCCAACCCCTGGTGGAGGGCGTTTCCAGCACACCCGTCGTGTGTGGGGTTTGTGTGCAGTGGCACGGGTGTCCTTGGTTTGTTGTTTCCCCCCCCATTTTGGTTTACCTGCCAGTGGGGCCCAGCCCTGTCCACCCCTTTTTTAAGAATTAATTGTTGCGCAGCAATTGTCAAATAAAATAAGTGTGCACCTCAATTTGGTCTCTGCCGCATAGTTGGAACCGACCTGTGCGTGCCTGGTTGGGCAATTGTGCTGGTTAATTCCTGGGGTGAAATTCCCCGGGTGGCGTTGTCGCAACCGGTAGACCTCCCTACACCACCTCGCCAAATATATATATATATATATATATATATATATATATATATATATATATATATATATATCCCAACAGGGTTGTACCAACAGGGTTATGGGTTCTGCAATTAACTCAGTAGCCAGTGGATCCAAATTCTAAGGACAAGCTTTGAACTTTTGAAAAGGCACAAGTTTGAAAGAAAAAGAATATTAACAGGGGGAAGGAAGCATTACACTTTACTTTCAGATAGTGATGGGCAAATGATACCGAGGCTTCGGAGTCTTTGTGTCTTCCCGAAGCGGAGTGATTCAAAACACTGTGTCAGAGCTTGTATCGAAAAACCAGTGTCACATGACCGAAACAGTGTAACCCTAAACAGTGATGACGTTCGAAGCTTCGAACGTCATCACTGTTTCGCTTTATTGCTTCAAAATGTTTTGAAGCCTTTTCTTTGTAAAAACATGTCAGGACAAATAACCTTTCTGCTTCTGTGAATAATAATTCCAAATCAAACATACAAGTCCCCAAATGACAAACTATTATCTTTTCCTTAAAAACGCATCACACAAACAAAAACAATGGTTCTGAATTCAAACACCATAATCATTTGCAAAGTAGGAAGGATATCTAATCCTGTTGGGGACTTTTGGTACAGTAAATAAATCTCAGTGTTCAATAAACACTGAACCCTTAATATAATCCACATTTATTCTTTAGGTTAATCTTGAATGTGTTTTAGAGTAAGGGCGGGAGTATCTGCATATTTTATTGTATATGATATAATTATTTGGTATGAATGAACAAAACACCTGGATGACCACACAATGAACCTTTATTGGTGTCATGGGATTGAAACAGTGTCAGTGCTTCAGTCGTGCTCTTTAGAGGTTGCTATGGCTTCAGTTGTCCACCAGATGTCATCATTACTGAAGTCTCGAAGCTTTGAATCTTTTTCGACACAGTTGTTAGGAAATCCTCAGTGCTTCGTGAGGCTTCACTTGCCCACCCCTACTTTCAGACTTAAAATCAATGTTTTTGAAATGAAAATTTAAAGAAGTGAAGAAATAAAGAAAGTATCCTCCTGAAATAAAAGGTTTATAAAAAAATAATAATAATAATAATAATAATAATAATAATGATAATAATAATAATAACACAATGTGTTTGTCGGTTAGGTTTACAGAAAAAAAGACTAAAAGAAAAAGCACTAGAATCAGATCTCACTAAATTCTAAAAATGTCTTAGGATTGTTAACATTTTTGGTGGTTTTAGATAAGCAAACGGTTGGCAATTTGTCCATTTCGAAACAAAAGTGACAGTCATCACGTCAGTAGAGCTCTAAATCCTCCGGACTGGTTATTAGTACATTTTCTGTAACTTGGTGCTGTAATCACGATGTAATGTTAATTTTCAATTGGGTTTTGCACTGCCAAGTTTCTTCTGCACACTTCTACCTTCACTCTAACATGATAGTATAGCATTTCCATGTAGAAATGGGTGGATGCTGGAGTTTTTACTTAACAATTGTCCAATTATTGAAGTGTTTTAAATAATAGTCAGTGACAACACTGATGACATTAATCAAAAATCATGTTTATTGACAACTCAATTGGTGTTTTAACAAATAAATAAGCAAATAATGAATGTAACAGCCAACAGACATAAATCCACCACTACATGTGGTTGGATCTTGCCTTTACTGACATCATCAGCTATGTTAAAAAAAAAAAATGAAATAACATAAAAAGGAAAAAACCATACATACAGCACTGTTTTTGTGTAATATGGATATTTATTCAAAAGGAAGACTTATCATCCAAAATAGGAAATCTCGAAACAAAGACATTGCATCTAATCATCCAAATTATAACTTTTCTGGAAATGCAAAAATGTGTTAAGGGCTAACTCAGTCGTACACAAACAAACATTCTCACACACACACCCACACACACATAAACACACACACACACACACACACACACAACCACCAGCATCATATACATCATGCCTCTTGTATCAGATATGTGTGTAGATGTGTATGAGTCATGCTCTGTGTGTAGGGTGCATTTGTAGCCATCAAAGGCAACAATATATACATACATTAAAATGTTTGCTGATGCAGGAAAACACCCAAAAACATGAATTTCAAGTTTGAAAATCTAAGTTAAAAGAAATATGATCAATTAAAGTGGAATGAATAATTGTAAGATTATGCACACCTTTTACTAAACATAATTTAAGATTTAATTTCATTAAAATGTAATTAATAATGGAGTGACTGACAGCTTTTGGGGAAAAAGCTGGTCTGATGAAAGATTGAAAAGAAAACAACTGCTGTTTGCTGACATCTGATGGAAGATGATGGTTACTGCACTACTGAGGTGAGTTGAATTTACATATCCCAGGTGAATGCCACTGTACCCTAACCACTGTACCAGTCTGTTTTCAAACTGTAAATCTACAAGAGGGCTGTATGGAGGTGGTATAAGTGGCTCAAACTACAACACAGCCTATGTTTGCAGATCAGAGTACAGGGGGGTCAGATGGACAGATGATCTGTCCCCTCATGAGAGAAGTTTGTCAGATCTTATTGTCTCAAGCACTATCTACATTTCCAATCATTTCCTCATGCAAGCTGCATGCCAGCACATTAACTAGAACAAATGACGGGACAATAAATTACAGGCAAATACAGGTCAATTAGTTTTTAAAAGACACTAGAACACACTATGTTAAGTATGAAGTGGTTATGTACTTCTTTATTCACAGAGCAGAATTTGACTGGAGTTGAATAGAAATCTGTGAGACTGAGCCCATTCGACCCACCCTCTGGTCTGCAGACATCAAGAGATTGAAAAGATGACGAATGCTGTTGAGAAGACATCAGATAAAGGGAATATTTTTCATAACATCACTTTTGTCTTTTCGTTGTGTGACAAATGTACAAACACCCTTCAAATAGTGTTTCCAACAGCTGCTAGATCCAACAGAAAAAAAGTAAAAGAATTAAACCAATAATGACAGACAGAACAGACTTTGCTTCTGTTGATGTGACCCTTTACAAGACAGCTAACTTACATATGCTAGTCAAGCTTGCATTCAAAATAGGATTAGAAATAAGATTGATAGGAGTAATCAGCAGTGGAGGGGGGGGGGGGCATGATCCCTGAATGTTCCCAACAAGGGTTTACAAAAACAATCACAGACATTACTGTCTACGAGTAGACTGACAACAGCAAATGGATTTTTGTTCAAAACACTTCCCAACAGGAAAAAGGGCTGCAGTGAACCAACGGTGTACGTCAGACAACCTATGCGCTACTTCTACAGTACATGGACTGCTGAATGAGGCCAGCAAGGAGGATCACACATCAATCAAGGGGAGTCAAATGTGATGGAGAGATAAAGAGAGAGAGCGTTCAGGATGCAGGAGGAGTTTCAGGATGCAAATGGATGATTGATTAAATGATGAAAATAGATGGATGAGCCAATGCTACACAGAAGAAATTATTTTCTTCAATGCAGACTGAAACATAGACAGAAATTCAACAATCTGCCCATCAAGTGGGATCTTGGCAAGTGCACAGTCAGGAGCCCAGAGCCTCTTAAATAGATTAAAAATCCTGTTGAGCCATGTATTGGAAATCAAATCAATATTTTTACCTCTCCAGTAGTGATTGTTCCACTTTCTTAGAGAAAGTCATGTTATCACTCTTAAAACTGCTTTAACAGCAAGCGATTAAATCAAGATATGCAGTGTGCTGCGGGAAAAGAACAATGAATCAGTGAAATGCCAAACCAGCATAAATGTTGGAAGCAGTGACATTCAGAAATCACCACCAATCATGCCAATAGCTCTGTTTGACCAAGTTCTTCTTGTTCTTGTCTTTATTTTGTTTTGCTACACTTTGAGATAAAGGAAGAAGAGAATAACCAAATAGCATTGGAAAAATTGAATGTCAAAAGAGAAAATTGATGTTGAAAAAGAGCAGAATCCATAAAAAATAGGAAAAAGAGATAAAATTAATTCTTCATACATTGCATGTATGTTAGATTAGTTTTCATCACAATGTCATTTTTAAAATGTTTTTGCAGATATTGTTTTTTTTGACTGCAATTCCACACATGTAGTTGAAGACAGGCAGGCTTCTTGTCTTTTTTTTAACAACTATAGAAGTAACTGTAATGCAGCAACACACTGTTTGACATATGGAAGAAGACTGGTAGAAGAATGTGAGACAGGAGGTAGAGTGAGGACACAGAGTGTGTATTTACAGCACACTAAACATTGTTTGTTAAGTAAAAAGAATGCTATATACTTTTATTTATATATATATATTTATAAATGTAGACTGGAGCTCCTCAGCTGGGTAAGTAGAGATGCTGTTCTTGCATGAGTATTGCATGTTGAGCGTTGCTTTGTTGTTTGGTTAAAACACCTTGTGTTAAGTTTTGAGAATTGGGGAAGCATTTTGAAGACAAATAGATTAGTGGAGTGAAGATTAAGAGAGAAAACACATGTTTTCAAGGCTTTGCTTTGGAAGCATTCTTCTACCACAAGTTTACAGATTTACAGAAAGACTACCTCATTAGGTGGAGAAAACAGGGATAGAAAAGAAAAATGAATAATAATGTAACTTAATCATGGACTCAATGTTAATGTAAATGTAATGTAAATGTAAATATACCTAACTTTGCTGAGGTGCTGATGCTGGAGAAGATGCTTGTGTTACAGTATTTCAGAAATGTTTATTAGGAGGCTCCAGTGAGATAAAGTGAGTCACTACAAGCATTCAAGTCTGTCTGAGAAGAGTATTCCCCAACAAAACTGACCTCTACCGTACATATGTATGTGTGTATTTTTGTTTCACTTTGTATTTTTTTCTATATCAATGCTACCATTATCTCCATATTTCTTGCATTATCCCTCCAACTGAGTGAAGAACTGAAAGACTGAAAAACTAGTGGAAGTGTTTTTATTCCCCTTTCGCTCCTTCTGCTCCACATCACATTCTTCTTTTCCTTCTTTCCTCCTCTTGCTCCTTTCCTCCAACACCTGATCACTGTCTAGATGAAGTACTCTTTCTTGTCCTCTCCTCCGGAGGTGCCTCCCTCTGCATTGATGATGGCTGTGTCAGCGTCGGGGGCATCATCTGAACCTTTTGCCTCATGGGTTAGATATGTGCCTGTGAAAGGAGAAAGACGCAAAAAGGTCATCATATATATATATATATATATATATATATATATATATATATATATATACATATATACTATAAGAAGAAAAAGAAAAAAAAGGAATAAATATTAAAATATAAAAAAGAACTTAAAAGATCATCAAAAATCTGCCCCCCATCATCACCCTTCACATCAGTCTCATCTTAAAGCAACTCCATTGGCTCTCCATCATGAGGAACAGAGCATTCAGCTGCTCTTTACATTCAGAGCTCACAATCATCACCTCCCTCACTCTTTTCAAATGCAAATCCAAATTCATTTGTCGAACGTTCCATCGACAGGGAGCTACAGCATAGAAGGCCTGGTCCCCCGTAGTGGTGTTTTTCTTATTAAAAGTTACAGGAAAAATATATTAGTTTTACTACAGTTTGTTGAAAATCAAAGATTTTGAATTTTAAAATATGTAAGCCAAAGCAGAAACATTTACAAACTCAAAACATTAAGTCCTAAACTTCAAAATGTTGAAATAAAGTATTCTCATTGGTGTTCCTGGGTTGCTCTCTTTCTGGGGTTTCTAAGTGTTTACACTCTGTTTGAATGTCCAGATGATGTATTTTCCTTTTTGGTTGGAAAATACATACCTGCTGTCTCTTGAAGTCTTTACTTATTTTTGATGGTAAATATCTTTTTTCATACACGCATCTACATTGTCATGTAATAAATATAAAGCAATGTCACTGACATTTGTGAATGCTGGTGGTACTGATAGGTTCTTTTAATTTAATTTCACTGCTTTATTTTGCATTTAGTTTTAGTTTTGTGTATATTTATATAATATATTATATATAGTATAATTCGTTAGTTTCAAATTTCTGACACAAAAAAGTGACAAAAAGTTCTGTCCTTGTTGTGTTAAATTGTAAAAAAGTTGTGTTAAATGTCATTCTTATTTGGTTTGGTCCTGTAGGAACTCAACTGTACCTCAGCTCTGTTTCTCAGATGTTACTGCTCAACTGTTCTATTGTCCTGTTCTGCCATCCACAGTAGAAGAATACACCCACATAAATATCAACTGTATCAATATTTATGTGGGTGTATTTCAAACTATGCTCATGAATGCTCATGAATGTGTGTGTGTGTGGGGGGGCTACAATGTGAACAGTTGACCTTTGTGTCTGATGAGGTATCTGCCAAAGATGATGAGAAGGCAGAGCAGGATGAAGACGATAACAGCCACCACCCCTCCAATCACAGCATGGTCCACTCCCGAAGGACTTGACATGGCTGTGGGATCTTGAGAAGATGGGATGGAAAGAGAAGAGAGATGAGAGAAGAGATTGTTTTTATAGTGAAAAAGCCCAAATATAAGGATATTAACAGGATTAAAGAAAATAATTACAAACCACCAGGCATTGAAAAATGGTGGGCAAGATGGTGGAAAGGGTAGCAGGAGAATATTAGTGAAAGAGGAGATGAAAGTGATGAAAGAGATCAGAAATAAGAGGGAAAAGAGGGAATAATTTGATGATAGGAGAAAGAAGATAGCAAAGATGGCTTGAGTCAGTACAGAATCTGCCAAAACAGTAAAAACTTGGACAAACCACCAAGAAAGAAAACTAAAATGCAAGAGAAAACACCTCACCATTCCCTCCATTACATCCAAATTTTCAAAACAGCCAGTCTACAATAATCTGAGGCTGAATTTGAAACCTATGACTGGGGGTGGCATTGGAGTCCCAGAGGCTTAAAGGCTTAGAATCCAGCCTGACAGAGAGAAATGTAATAATTTCTCTTCTAGTTCAAGCAGCTTGTGCTCAGCTGACGTTCATGTTTTAGATGAATGCTTCATATCATTTTATCTAGTACAATTAAGAAAAAAGAATCATGTTACAACCCTAATATCCCCCATTTAATACAAAAAGCTATGAAGTAAATGAACTTACTAGAATAATTTGTAGTAGTAACCATAACATGTTTATTTCTAAAATTTCTAAAATTTATTTTGTACGTAAACCTAATCCATTTAGCCGAGCACAAGTCTGTGTAAAAAGCCTGTGTTTGACTCAAGTCATCAAATAATAGTGAATTTTATCATTTTCAGTTCAGGCCCTCAGAGGATAATCGATCCATGTGTAAATAATGAGACACATCATTTATTTTACCTGGCTTTTCAAACACTCTGTGTCAATGTGAAAGTCACTCAATTACACAAGGATTAAAGCAGTTGATCAAAGTATTTGTCATTCTTAAACGTGTCAAAAAAATACTTTAAAACAATAGGAAGAAAAAAGAGAAGCCGCTTGACCCAGTCAGATGGAGAGAGAGAAGTGTTAGAGGGACAGAATCAGTCACTCAAACCAAACCACTGCAGCTGAAGCAGGAAGACGGTGGTGGTGGGAGAATGCCAGCAAGGACAACCATACAAAGCTGTTCAATTTTGGAGGAAACAGTTACATTTCAGAAAGGCAAGTCCATGACAACAATCATCCACGGTTAAACATACAGAGCACAAAAAAGAGAGGAAGGAAGGAGCTGAGCTCTATTTACAATGACAAACACATTAAAGACACACTGGCTGAGCAATGAGGAAGTAAGGTTGGCATGCTGACGAGGCAAGACTAAGAATTAGCCTATATACCCTGCACACAAGATCCTCAAAGTACCCGTCAAAGCATTAACACCCCTCACATCACATCACATACATACACACACACACACACACACACACACACACACACACACACACACACACACACACATACTGAATTTTGTTTAGAAAGAGTGACAGAAACAACACAGACACAAGCACTGACAGACAAGCACAGTTAGAACCAAAGACAGAACCACAGCCGACCAGTGGAAAATTATACCTGCAATGTAGTCTGCAGCATCTTCAGGATGAGTGGATGAGTAGATGGATTGTTGGATGTTTAAATTGATAGATGAATGATAGATGAAAGGAAGGGTGTTTAGATGAATTGGGGATTATACATCAGAAGGATTGTGATCAGGTATTATTAACAGAAAGAAAGAGGAAAACAAGAAGAAGAAAAACAACACCAACAGTTGCGACAAGGCCAGATGAATGCCACCTTTTCCTTCATTGTGTGTTTCTTCCAGTTTTTTGAGTGTGTAACTACATTAGTGTACGTTTGTAGAACTAATGCAGACACTTTGATTGCTGAAAAATGCAATATTTACTAATAAGACACTTTTCTCATTTCCTCTTGGAGTACCAGTTTGTCCGTGTTTGTGATGTTTCTTCTTCATGTAGTACTGTTGCTCATGGAGTTCCACAAGGTTCTATAGTTGCACCAATTATTTTTGCCTTGTACATGCTTCCCATAGGAAGCATTATTCAGCAGCAGGAATAAACGTTCATTATTCCTCTGATGACGCTTGTATTTAACCATGAAACTAGAGGAGTCAGAGCAGTTAGTGAAGCTCCAGGGTGGTCTTAAGGACAAAAGTTTTGGATGAACTCAAATTTCCTTCTTATCCAGTATCCACGAGGTCTTTTTTCCAATTGTGAAACATTGCTAAGATCAGGAAAATATTGACTCAGATGCTGAAAAGCTAATCCTGTATTTGTTACTTCTAGGCTGGACTACTGTAATTCATTATTGTCAGGATGTTTAAATATTTCTTTGAAAAGCCTCCAGTTAATCCAAAATGCTGCAGCTAGAGTTCAGACAGGTACCGACAAAACAGATCACATGACTCCTCTCTCTTCATTGGCTTCAAACTCAAGAATAGATTTTAAAATCCTGATTTACAAGGTCCTCTGAGGGCCAGCCCCATCCTATCTGTAAGAGCTAATAATACCATACCATTACAGTAGAGATCTCCGCAATAAGAATGCTGGTTTACTGGTGGTTCCAAAATCAGTACAATGTGATCACGGTCTTTGGCCATCAGACCCCCCATTGTGGAACCAGCTCCTTGTCCAGATGTGGGAGGATGACTCAAAACTCACCCTACATCTTTTCTCCCCTCCCCTCCTCTTCTCTCTCCTCCTCCTATCTCCTCTACTCTATTTCCCCCTTCCCTGCTCTCTCTCCTTCTCTACTTTCCTCTCACTGTATCCATCAACAGATATTGCTGACCCAATAGCTATATACTGACCTCTGACCCTCTCAGTTATGGCTTTGATTGCACAATATTATTAACATATTTGCATGTTGATGTATGTGTCTATTCTCTCCTCTTTCTGTTATTTCCCCTTCTTCTTTATTACTCATCTGATACTCAGCAGGAGGAACCCCCATAGGAGATTGGACCTGTTCAAGATTTCTTTCTGTTAAAGAACACTGTATATCTTATAAAACTGATTATCTATATGTTTTTTAATGGTAGGTTTACAAGAAGAATGAACTTTTTCTTAACAGACGCTTCCAATGTTGCAGTCAATTCTCCACAGGCCCAAAGGTTGATTCCATCAGCTGAGCTGAACTTTTCTATATTAACTCTGGTGCCTTTATCCATAATATAATAATGTATAGAACTTCATGTTTTACTCTTTGTTAAACATGACTCTTTTTTGTGTGTGTGTGTGTGTGTGTGTGTGTGTGTGTGTGTGTGTGTGTGTGTGTGTGTGTGTGTGTGTGACTCAGGTGGTTTTACCTGTGAATGTGTACACTCCGTTCAGCCGGATGGAAACTGAGGGAGTGATGGTGAAAGAAGAAGGGGAGGAAGAAGGAGTGGTAGTACTATCAGGGGGGGTGGGGGGTGTTGGAGTGAAGTCAGAATGGAGGGGAAGGTCAGGAAAGAGGACATTTGAAAGGGTAGTTGTGGAGAATTCATAGAGGATAGTGCCCATGCCAGTAAAGGAATATGTAGAGCCAAGAGATGAAGTAGTAGTAGAGGCAAGTTCAGTGACAAAGGAGGAAGAAGTGGTGTCAGAGCCAGTAGAAGATATGGAGGTGGGATCAGAGCCAGGAGAGGGGGAGGAAGGACTGGTATCAGAGCCAATTGAAGAGAGAGAGGTGGGATCAGAGCCAGGAAAGGGGGAAGAAGAAGTGGTATCAGAGCCCAAAGAAGAAATGGAGGTGGGGACAGAGCCAGAAAAGGAAGATGAAGAGAAAGATGACAGAAGGAGAGTTGGAAAGGTGGAAGAGTCAAGAGAGGGGCTGGTGGCATCCACTGATTCTGGGTCCGTGGGATCTTGATGGATGAGTGGATGAGTAATAAGGGGTTAGGGTTAGTGAGTTACATGAGGAGTTGTGGGAATGACATCGAGCAAGCAAAGCGCAAAAATGGCCATGGTTTGAATGGAAGTGAAGGGGAAAAAGCACCACAATGAAGAAAAGCGGTTAAATTAGCAAGCGGTGGCAGTGGCAGAAATGATGTCACAGTTGGGTGAGAAAAAGCAAAATGACAAACAAAAACAGGAGGAAAAACAAAAAATCAGAAGAGAAATAGATGGAAGTACAAGCAACAAACCACAAAAATTAATAAAAAGAAGATGAAGAAGTGTAAAAGAGTAACTGCTCTGTACCAGGTCCTCCATTTCCACCACACATTGCTTTACTTTACTTATCTAGTGTTTACCTTGCACCAAGAGGATGTACTCCCCCTGGCTCTTTCCTATTCCATTGTCTGCCAAGCAACGGTACACTCCATTATCAGATTTGTTGAGCATCTCAAAATTCAAGAAAGGACCCTCAGCTTTGGCCATTGGGGGGAGCTCTCCATCCTTCTTCACCCAATCGTAGGAAGTGGGCCTAAATTGAAAAAAAGACCGATATTCATTAATAGCATTCAATTGAGTATTCAGATTGCAATTACTCTCATTTTAAGAACAGAATCACATACCTGAAACTGAGAAATACAGGGGAACATTCACATGATGATAACATATGTAATATATAATTACAAAAACAAAATAATAAATAATAAACAAAGAAATCCATGCATCTATATGATATCAGGAACAGTATGTCACATCATTTATTGTTAATCAAAATTATCAATTCATAGAGGGCTGAATTCACAGACTCCCCGTGTGGTTCATTTTGCTGAAATGCCATTGCAACTCATCATAATACTCAGTAGTTTGTATGACTCTCCAAATACTTGGATGCAAACTTGGGGCATACTCCTAATGAGAAAACAGGTGTGGAGTATCCTGGAGCTCCTGGGCAGTCTGAGAGGCAACCATGGGAGCGATGGACGGACCAAAACACCATGCCCCATAGGTGTTTTTTTTTTTTGTTTAGGCAAGCCTCCAAGGCCAGTCAGTGGTATCAATTCCTATGTCTGTCAAGAACTGCCTGCATATCCTCACCAAATGAACCCAGGAATGGGTTCCAGGAGGAATCTGGATCCTCAACAGCATATGGTCTGACAACATTTCCTAGGATTTCATCCCAACAGCTAATGGTAGACAAGGTACCTAGCAGCATAGTTCTGTGCATAGATATGCCTTCCCAATCACTGAACCAATACCAAAACACATTGGATCCTTAGGCCACCCTCATGAAATCTATTTCTGATATTTTGGTAAGAAATGGTGGACTAGCGGTCATTCTGTAAGCCCCATGGCACTGCCAGGACCAAGGACCATTCCTGATGATGGGTTAAGAAGCGTTTACAGCCCTGACCAGCTCTCCCATCCTCTCCTCTCCTACCGCTCTTGTTTGTGCTCTTATGACTATGCTGAGAAACATAGTAAACCTTCAGGGAATGGCATGCATTGATGTCTCCATCCTGGAGGAGACTCCAAGCTCTGTAGGGTCTAGGTATTGCTGATGCTATCCAAATGCACAACTAATGAAAACATGATAATCACTATGGCCTACATCAATAAAACCATTCATGTTCTGGATGCTTTCTCATTGTTGCCTCTAATGCACCTGGTGTCAACTCCAAGGCAGCTGACACAGATTAAACAATCTCCCTTTGCCTCTAAACTGAACAGAGACAAAAACTCCAGCTGATTTTATTCACTTTAATTGTGTTTTATGATTTATATATTATTTTTTTAAATAATTTTGCTTGGTCTCTGTCATTGCTCATATTTAATCTAATTTATTTGTTTTTTTCTGATAACTGTTATTTGCTTGTCTGCAAAATAAATGACACTTGCCTCAGTGTACTCATGAGTCTAAATAAAGGAAAGAAAGAATGTTGGTCTTTGGCAGGGCTGTCCTTTTCTCCAATTCTGTTAATTATTTTTATGGACAGAAGTTCTAGGGGCAGCCAGGGGCTGGAGGAAGTCCAGTTCGGGAACCACTTTCATGTCTGTTTTTGTGGATGATGTGTTCTTCTTTGACCAGAAACCTCAGCATGTACTAGCGTGGGTTGAAGCTGAGTGCAAAGTGGTTGAGATGATGATCAGCACCTCCGAGTCTGAGATCATGGTTGCCGACTGGAAAAAGGTGACTCGGCCCTTCCAGGTCAGGGTAGAGCCCATCCCTCAAAAGGGATGGAAGAGTTTTCAGAAGTGAGGGAAGGATGGAGTGAGATTGACATGTGGATTGGTGAAATGTCTGTGATAATGCTATTATTGTATCAGTTTGTCATGGTGAAGAAGGAGCTGAGTTGAAAGGTGAAGCTCTTGATTTACATGTCAATCTATGTTCCTACCCTCTGTGGATATTTGGGTCAATACTGAAAGAACAAGACCCTCGAATACAAGTGGCTGAAATTAGTTTCCTCTGTAGGGTGGAGGGGCATTCCCTTGGAGATGGTGGAGGAGCCCGGGAGTAGCTCTGAGTAGAGCCGCTGATCCATCACAAAGGGAGGAGTAGCTCATGGGGCTTGGGCATCTGTATCAGATGCTTCTTAGAAGCCTCCTTTAGAAGGTGTTTCAGGCATATACTGTGGAAGACCCAGGACACACTGTGGTGACTATGTCACTCAGCTGGACTGGGAGCACCTTGGAATCTTCCTAGAGGAGCCAGAGGAAGTGTCTGGAGAGAGCCACCATGACTTGTTACCAAATGAATGAAAGATTTAATTGAATTTATGCTATAAAATAGAAAAATCATTAGGTGTGTTGTGAAAGGTGTGCTTAACCCTAACCCAATTTTACCTGATTGGTACTCTAAATTTCCACTGGAAGTGCCTGTGGCATGCAGCACTGCACATTGCATAGCAAATATGCCCCCATTCTAGTGAAATGCTATTTCCACAGTCAGCGCTGCACCACATCTCTGGAGCAATCGAGAAGTGCCACGGCATTCTGCTACATCATAAGTACACTCCAGAGTGCATTTCCACATTGTCCACATTACACCAAACTGGAAACACACACACACACATCTGGTAAGATCTGGACTATGAAGTTCCATCCATCCATCCATCCATCCATTTTCTCCCGCTTATCAGGTCGCGGGGGCAGCAGCCTCAGCAGGGAAACCCAGACTT
Organism: Lagocephalus sceleratus; assembly: GCA_911728415.1. Lineage (NCBI taxonomy): Eukaryota > Metazoa > Chordata > Actinopteri > Tetraodontiformes > Tetraodontidae > Lagocephalus > Lagocephalus sceleratus. The sequence continues at coordinate 174,704 of CAJVRN010000233.1, forward strand.
CCCTCTCCCCAGCTACTTCGTCCAGCTCCTCGGGGGGATCCCGAAGCGTTCCCAAGCCAGCCGAGAGACATAGTCTTTCCAGCGTGTCCTGGGTCTTTCCGGGGGCCTCCTACTGGTGGGACGTGCCCTGAACACCTCACCAGGGAGGCATCCTAACTAGATGCCTGAGCCACCTCATCTGGTTCCTCTCGACGTGGTGGAGTCGCAGCTCTACTCCGAGCTCCTCCCAGATGGTAGAGCTTCTCACCCTATCTCTAAGGGAGAGCCCAGCTACCCTGTGAAGGAAGCTAATTTCAGCCGCTTGTACCCGCATTCTTGTTGTTTCAGTCATGACCCAAAGCTCATGACCATAGGTGAGGGTAGGAACGAAGATCGACCGGTAAATCGAGAGCTTCGCCTTTCGGCGCAGCTCTCTCTTCACCACAACAGACCGGTGCAGAGTCTGCATTACTGTAGATGACCCTGGGGTGCTTAAACTCCTCCACTTGGGGAAGGGTCCCCTCACTGACCCGGAGACTATGAAGTTTGTTTTTTTAAAATCACATCACATCACAACATATTGTGTTTTTAAAGCAAGGTTCCTGAGGAAAGATGGAAGAGTAGAAATTGATAATTAAATTGGAAGTCTTTTACACATCCTTAGTAAAAGGATAGAAACCCAAAGAAAACAATATAGTGTAAAGTAACAGCAGTTTTTGGTGTTAATATTATGTGTTCAACTAATTGGGCCTGTTTCACACTGTGTAAGTAAAGTGAGTAAATTGCAACAAGATTTTTCTTATATTTCAATAAATATACTTTTTTCTGACTTTTCTTTTTGGTGGATTGGCTTGTGATGTTTCTAATGTGAAATGTGTGTATATAATATATAATACTAATCATACTGTCATGATGTAATTGCTTATTATTAAGCCTGGATTATTAAAGTGCTGTCCTCTATTTCATATTATTATATATATTGGGCTGGAAGAATATATTATATATATATATATATATTATATTATTATAGAATATTTTTTAAAATGAGGTGGGAAAAAAATGTATGATAGGGATCTGTCATAAAACGACTGAGGGAAATCAAAAGGAAGGGAAATAGGGCAGATAGAACATAGATGGGAGGAGACTTTACTGAGATGAAGACAAAACTGCAGAAGATATGAGACTAAATGAGATGGAAGGAAAAAATGTAGACAACAAACTGACAAGACAGGGTGAAAAGCTGTGGCAGAGAGGTAGAGTTGGAGGAAAATCAAACATGCAGGGCATAATTTTGAAGAAAGTGACAAAGAAGAAAGAAGAAGATACCAGCATATAGATGAGCAAGTTCAGTGTATGGATGTTATAGCTAACATGTTCCCTTACTAAACTAGTTATGTAAAAATGGAAGTCCTAAAACATCATATATTGATTAGAATAAGAAGTTGGGACAGACCTGGATGCACTAAACTGATTACAAGTGAAGTTTTCTGAGATCTATCTCCTGTTGCTGTCAGGAAAGATTCTCCAGCTGAGTGAAAACTAATGAGAATCATCATCTGCTTCTTTCCTTCCAGCTACTGAATAACATGAGAAACTCCGTAGGAAGCTCAATGTTTCGAATATGTTCCACATACTGTATACAGAATAAAAGCTAATAATACTTAAAAGAAATTATGTTTTGTTCCTTTGTCCCAAGGAAAAATAGAAAACAAAAAAGTGAAACATATCAGTGTTTAGTTGTTACCTTCCAATATTAAATAATATGCATTGAAATATTATGTTTGGGGTGGGAGAATGAGAATACAGGGCACGCTGTGTTTTCAAGAGCTGCTATCTCTTTCTTAACAGATTTGGTAAGAAGCAGTGGTTAATGTAAATCTGTGGTAAATGTTCTATATTTCCAATGCTGCCTCTGGGCAGGTCACATGTGTAAGAAAATTGTAATTTCAGTGTGTTTTTATCTGGGTAAATAAAGGTTATAAGTAAATAAATACATTTTAATTAATTAATTAATTAATTAATTAATTAATTAGATTAGTTGATTAATCTATACATTGATGCATATGACAATAATTTTCAGCAACAGCTGCAATGGATTTCTGAGCAGTAAAATTTAATTTCTGTATGGTAAAGGGTCAGAAGTGCTGTCAATTAAGCTAGAGGTGAACCACAGTTACACCAAGAAATGCCAAGCATCAGCTCTACAAACAAGGCAACACTCTCCAACTCAATATCAACAAAACCATAAGTCACGCTGGAGCATGCATGCATTGCTGACTACAGATGAGTGTGTGGATAGTGCTGCAGGAAGAGGTTCGCACAGGCATATATACTGACATCACGTTGACTGTGGAAGGCCCTGCCTAAAATGCTGCCATCTTGGTCCAGGGCTAGCAGAGGCAGCATGAGGCATGAAGAAAAGATCCACTATTCAATCTCAAAGTACAAATATTTGCTGAATTCTGGACCAAATTCCAAACATTTTTTTAAAAATTGCACACATGTTGCTATTATACGGGGTGTTTGAATATTTCTTTTAATTTCTGGTTTAACTACACATATACGATTTTTGTAATCATCAGCAGACAAGCTTCTGACAAACCTGAGAGGAGGAACCAAACACCTTCAACAAAAAGGGTGGCCTCTATAAGTGGTCACCACCTACAGATGTGAACATCACGCTGAAGACTACTTTCACATTATGTTTCCCAGGTTTAGCCAGATAGCATAGACTGGTGTGTGAAGGAAGACTCCAACGATTGATATCTGATTTTATTGGATTAGTCTCTCTCTCTTTCAAACACACACACACACACACACACACACACACACACACACACACACACACATACACACACACACACCCCTGATCAGCAGATCTTGCTGTCTTCTCTGCACCACCCCCCACCCATTTTAACACACAGCTCCTCAGCTCATGACTAAGGGAATGCTTTTATCTTGAGCTGTGTGTTATAAGCTAAAAACATTTTTAGAATAGATTATCTCGTTGAAGCCAAATTCAAAGTATTGTTTGACTTTACACATTTTATTGTACCAAACTGGGCTGGTAGACCTTTGCAAGTTCCGTAAAGAACCACTTGTGTATCAATTGGTGTGTTGACCTGATAGTAGATGAATTGCTACTTAATTGAGAAGAGTTATCCTTGATTTTTGTTAGATTTTTGCTAGCCTAACAGTAAAGTATATTTTTTCATTCTGTTAAGATTGTGTTATGTTTATGTGACCATACAGATAAATACATTTCTATCCTAGCATACCTCCTGACTTCTTTTACTCTTTTTTGTAATTTATTTAAATAAGATGGACCTTATGCCTTGTAAGCCATTTTTTTAGCAGTCAAGAGTCTTCAAGTTCATGTTTGAGGGATTTTCATCAATTTTTCCTCAAAAAAGCCATTTGTAGGAATCATAATCCAGATACAATAAGGGGTTGGATTGCCCATAATGCAGTCCATCCATCCTATCTTGCTGCCCTCCACAGGGTTCCTCTGTGTACACAGACATAGGCTTCAGTTTCTACAAAAACAAAACAAAACAAGACAAGCCCTACAACATACAGAGCCATAAGTTAGTCAGGGTGCACTATTCCACTATTCCACCCCTGTGACTAAAGTCATTGTGGAGTTGCTTAATTGCCTCAGCATTCTCAACCCCTGAGAAGATAAACATCCCCTTGTTCTCTAGCTGCTTCCTCACTTTTTGGTAGAATTGAGGAGAGCCTTGAAGAATTCCTGCCAGCCCCTGTCCATCTAACCTTTCTATTTTCTGGGGATCAATTAATCCTACACTTGCTGGAGACAAGATAAGCTTGTGTTGACCCCACACAACATTTTTTTATCATTGCTTTTTCATATTGCAATGATAACAAATGTTTACATTAACAGAAATACTCCACAGTTATGTGTGATAAGATAGGAAAGGTGGAAAGATGGAGAAAGTAAGGGAAGAAGAGTGACAAGGTGGCTGGAGGTTCATGTATAATGCAGAAAGACCAGGAGAAAGAGTGTATTTGTGCAGGTTTGTTTTAAAGATGGGGCCCTATATCAGTGGAATGTACAATGAGCCATTTTCTAGGAACAGTATAATTTGTTTGATGAACTGAATATTTTGCCATGTTATTACTAAGTCGACATGGTTCCTTCACTTGCCCTAGCTGGCTAGGTTTACTAATGTCAGAGATATATATCTGCAAAACCATGTGGCAGTTTCTATGTAAGAAAACGTATTACTCATATGAGTAATATATTATGTTATGTAATATGTGTATGCCTTACTCTGGGTTACTGTTGCCCAAACACTTGAGATTAAACCCCTCCCCCTCCCTTGGCAGGTCACTGCTGGGCAAAATCTGCACATTTGGAGAATCTGAAAGAGAAAGCAAAGAGAAAAAGATGAAGTAAGTGAATGAGGGCACAGACACAACTGACATCCTGTCGTATTCTCATTCATCTGCATCGACATCCTGTAGGTGTCACTGTCTTGCTGCCTCCCACAGTGACATAACTAATTACACAACTACATTTACTGCTCAGGAAACCAAGCACCACTGGGTGGCAGCACTAACACAGCATCCAATGGAATTCCATTTATAGTTTTCATTTTAGATGATAACTGGCTTTTCTGATGAATACTGACTGGACTGTGGGAATGTATACCAGAAGATCAAGGTTAAATTTCTGTGAAGACATTTACTACTAGTAGCAAAAGTAAAATCAGCAAGGCAGACATTCAACCTCAATGGGAAGACAATGCGCTGCAGAAAAGAGAAATGCATGACAAGAGTTTAAAAATACATGTAGCACACTGAGACTTCCATTTCCTTTGCTTCCCATTTGATGCCTCAGCACCCACTCCCTCCCCGTTTGACTCACACAGCACCCGCAGAGCCTGGGCACTCTTCTTGTTCCCTGAGGTCAGAGTAGCATGGTCAACGGCACACGTGATGAAGGAGTTGTCATCACTGCGGCTCACCTCCAGGGTGAGCTTGCTGCTCACTTTGTATGTAGGATCATCCGGATCAGATTCAACCATATCTGGACCACCTGAGACAAAGAGCAGAAGAAACATTTGAGAGAGTCAAAGGTGGGTGCCTGTGTATTAATCAAAGACTAGAGTGTCACAGATGCAGGAACTTAAACATAAAAAAGCAAAGATTCCTTTGATGAGAATAGGATGCCCCTTTCAAGTTCTTCAACATGACACAGGAGCAGTTGCCTCATTTCTTTAAGTGTGTTAGGGTGCTTTTTAAATGTTCCCGCTGACTTGTTTTGATGCACACCAATAATCTGTATTACTGTTACACATCAGGTTTGTCACAATTTTGTTGATAGATACATCAGTCTTTTTATTCCGATGTGTACATATCAATAATCAATTTTGAGAAGACATGGAGCTTATCCAACAAACAAATTCTCAGAATCATTTCATGAGAAGAGGAAAAAGAATTTTACTCTAGTGCAATGTGCCACTTCTCCACATACATTTGTTTCCAGTAGTCTTTACATTACAACCTCAGGGAAAAACAAGAGTTGGATAGAACAGTTTTAAAAGTGCTCAGATTCTGCAACAACATCCAGTCTTACTCAGTAGGAAACATGCCAGAAAACTGAAACTTTGACTCAACTCCCAGAATGCAACACGAGGCCTGGTTGTGATCTTCTGTGCTTAGGGACAGGAGAGAAGTCAAAAACAAATATCCAATGTTCCTCATTCAGCTTCCTTCACGCTCACTGGCTCCCAGTTGCTTAGAAGGCACTCAGATGATGCAATTCATCACTGAGAAGGGAGAACCAACACAATCCAAGAACTCAGGTTTTCTATGCCAGATCAAGATGATCTTCAGTATCTTAATGGCAAAATACTGAGGGCATTTTTTTGTGATTTTCATCTTGTGAGTAATGAGGTACAGATTTTCATATCCAGTCTTTAATTTGCAGCACTTTCCCTTCATTCCATTTTCAGTTATTTTTACAATGTTGTCAGTTTAACCATTGTATTTGCATGTGTCTTATTATCTCCTCTTTTTGTTCTTTCCTTCCTTTTCCTCCTTTAGTCCTCTGTCCATCAGCAGGAAAGTCCCCCCACATAAGCCCGGTCCTGCTCCTGGTTTCTTCCTGTTGAAGGGCAGTGTTTCTTTCCACTGTTCTGATTGGAAGTGTGGCCCTGGGTTTCTGGAAAGCACCGAAAGACTACTTTGATTGTAGCAAACGCTGTATAAATAAAGATGAATTGAATCGTAAAACTTCACTGTGTGCAGAATTGAGGCAGAAGTGGAGACATGCAAGTGGAGTCAGACAGCATGAAAGCATAAACACAGAGCAGACAGGCCAGTGCACACCGACCTCTGTTGTAAAAGAAACTATCAAAGCGGCTGGTGAGAGTGTGAAAGTGGTGGGTGAATTTTGGAAAGCGGACCAGAACATTGTCACTCTCTCTACAGCATCGCTCTGTCAGTCTCTGTCTGTCTTTCTCTGTCTGTCTCTGTCTGTCTATCTCTGTCTGTCTTTCTCCATCTCTCTATTTCTCTCTCTATATCACTCTCTCTATATATCTCTCTGCCCCCCTCTCTCTGTCTCTCTCTCTCTTTGTGTCTCTGTCTCTGTCTCTTTCTGTCTCTGTTCCTCTTTCTGTCTCTCTCTCTCTCTCTGTCTCTCTCTCTCTCACATACACAGGTGCATACATTTTCCATCATTTCCATCTTTCTTTCACACTAATATCACAATATAAAAGAGTGCTTCCTCCTCTTTTTCCACCCTCTTCCTAAACAAAAACACCGCAAATATCACTGGATTTAATAGCATTTATTACTATACCTTTATTATCTTTTTATTACCATAACTAGTCGTCTGAGCCACAGACAAAATGAGTTTACACTACCAGTGTGATGTAATCATTTCCCTTTGATGAGTCTTGGGGTCCCTGTCCTCTCTCTGTCTCTCAGCAGTTATAAATAAAGACTCGCTCTCAGTTTTACTGTAGACAGCAATCTAAAAAGAGAGCAAAAATACAAACCAAGGAATGAAGACAACAGCTTTGTTTATCTACCAACTCCTATATTCATATTTCCTAAGATTGCGCATTTGAGGTTTAATAGGAGTTGTTGAATCAGGGTCCGTAGAACTGACTCAACATATTCATTAAGAAAAACATAAAACACAATTAGCCTGCATATGTTTTCTCCCAAGACACCTGCAATGCCTTCTAGCTCATAAAATCATGTTGTCTAAGTTGTCTAAGTAAAAATTATTTTAAAAATTTAAGGTTTAGTTAAAAGTCCCTAGTAAGTACTGGACTTCCCAATATATATATATATATATATATATATATATATATATATATATATATATATATATATTATATATATATATATAAAATAAAAAAAATCTAAATCTTTTCCTCGCCCTCCTGGGTGGTGCCTCCTTCCTTCAGATTCGGGTCCTCTACCAGAGGCCTGGGAGTCTGAGGGTCCTACGCAGGATCTTAGCTGTTCCTAGGACTGTGCTCTTCTGGACAGAGATCTCCGATGTGGTTCCTGGTATCTGCTGGAGCCAGCTACTCAGCTTGGGTGTTACTGCCCCTAGTGTTCCTATCACTACTGGGACCACTGTTGCCTTCACCCCCCACATTCTCTCTATCTCCTCCTTCATCCCTTGGTACTTCTCCAGCTTCTTGTGTTCCTTCTTCCTGATGTTGCTATCACTTGGGATTGCTACATCTATCACCACCACTGTCTGCTGGTGTTTATCCACCACCACGATGTCAGGCTAATTGGCTACCAACATCTTGTCAGTCTGGATCTGGAAGTCCCACAGGATCTTGGCCTGCTTGTTCTCCACCAATTTCGGGGGGGTCTCACACCTGAACCCTGGGACCTCCAGCCCATACTTAGTGCAGATGTTCCTGTACACTATGCCAGCCAGGTGGTTATGCCACTCCATGTATGCCTTGCCTGCCAACATCTTGCACCCTGCTGTGATGTGCTGGACTGTCTCAGGGGCATCTCCACACAGCCTGCACCTGGGGTCTTGCCTGGTATGGTAGACCCTGGCCTTTATTGCTCTGATGCTTAGGGCCTGTTCTTGTGCAGCCATGATTAGTGCCTCTGTGCTGTCTTTCAGTCCGGCCTTTGCCAGCCACTGGTATGTCTTCTCGATATCAGCCACTTCCTCAATTAGTCGGTGATACATTCCATGATAGCCCCTCAGGTTCCTCCTCCTTGGTGGGCTTCTGTTGCCTGAGGCATTCACTCAGCAGTGGGTCAGTTGGGGCCATCTTCTTGATGTATTCTCAGAGGCTTGTTGTTTCCTCCTGGACAGTAGTTTGGACACTTACTAGTCCTGGGCCCCTTTCCTTCCGCTTTGTGTACAGCCTCAGGACACTGGACTTAGGGTGGAACCCTCCGTGCATTGTGAGGAGCTTCCTTGTCTTGATGTCAGTGGCTTGTATCTCTTCCAGTGGCCAGGGTATTATGCCAGCAGGATATCTGATTACTGGCAGGGCGTAGGTGTTTATGGCCTGGATCTTATGCTTACCATTCACCTGACCTTTCGAATGACATCCCGATGTCCTTGCTGTACATCCTAGTGAGGTGAATCAGGGAGTCGATGTCACGCTCATTCTTGACATACAGCTTGATGTCATCCACGTAGAGATGGTGGCTGACGGTTGTTCCACTTTGGAACTGGTACCCATAGCCACTCTTGGTGATGATGTGGCTGAGGGGGTTTAGGCCTATGCAGAACAGCAGGGGGGGACAGGGCATCTCCTTGATATATGCCACATCTGATGTTCACCCATGCAATTGGCCTGGAGTTGGCCTCCAGAGTCGTGTTCCACAGCTTCATGGAGTTCTTGATGAACTCTCTTAGTGTCCCATTGATGTTATACAGCTTTAGGCACTCCAGTATCCATGTGTGCGGCATTGAGTCATAGGCTTTCTTGTAATCAATCCAGGCATTGCACAGGTTGGTGTGGCACATCCTACAGTACTCATGTCATGATCCATGTGCCTGCTGATCTTAGCCACTATGATGCCTGATAGGAGCTTCCATGTGGTGCTGAGGCAGATTATGGGCCGGTAGTTTACAGTGTTGTGCCCTTCTGGGGGTCCATCATTATGAGGACTGTCTGGACTTGGGTTAGCCACTCTGGGTAGTTCCCTGATGTTAGCAGCTGGTTCACTTGTGCTGCCAGGTGTTCATGGAGTGTAGTTAGCTTCTTAAGCCAGTAGGCGTGGATCTTATCGGGCCCTGGTGCTGTCCAGCTCTTCATTTTGGACACTCGTTGTTGGATGTCTGCTAAGGTGATGACTACTAGGTCTTGTTCTGCAAGTTGGCTGTGCTCAGTCTGTAGGTCTTGCAGCCATAGGGCAACAGTGTTGTGTGTTGCCTCTTTCTCCCAGATACGCTTCCAGTATTGTTCGCTCTCAGCCTGGGGGTTGCCACTGAGAGTAGACCTTTGCTGGGTTGGTGGAGAACACCCTATTTATTCTCCTTTCCTCTACCTCTCTTGTGTACCTCTTTAGTTGGGTAGCCAGGGCTGCGAGCCTCTGCTTAGCAGTCTCCAGTGCCTCAGGTATGGACAGCTTGTTATACTTCTTGGGCAGCTCTGTCCTTGGGTTCACGCCTCTACTCAGCTCTGTTAGGAGGCTGACTTCTCTCCATGTCGCCATGATTTTTACCTCTAGCCTTCTCCTCCATGGGGCCATTTGCTCCTTATGGCTTTTCATGCTCTTCATCTTATAGCCAAGCATCTGTAGGATTACTGTTGCTGCTGCATACATCAGCTGTTTGGTCTCAGTGATGGTAGTGGTAGGGATGGTTGACAGCGCCATGTTGATGTCCTCCAGTAGAGATTGGTCTGGTACTTTGTCTGTAAGCCTTGGCAGGGAGGTAGTTGAGTTCCCCCAGGACTTGATGATTCTCTCTCTCAGTTCAGCTGCCCTTGTCCCGATTCCGTCTGTCATTGGGGCTTTATACCCAATATCGATGTTGGGGGCTGATAATGAAATTACCCCCATACTGAGGGGGTGAGGCACCGCCATGCCTCGTTAATCTCTAACTGTGATAGCAGCTTCCTGTTGCGGATATTTGAACACTGAGCTAAGAGCTGCTTCTTAGTTAGTGTGGATGTGGGGTTTTGAAGCACCTATTTCTCCCACATCCTCAGCATATACCCTCTCTTGCTGGGGTTACTCCCATAGTTGCACTCCATCAGTACCACATTCTCTGCCCTGCTCCATGAATGCCTTGTTCTTGTTCCAGTAGACAATTTGACATCAGGTGGCCCTGGTTCCCTGACCACTGACGCGGACCTTGTTGACCCGGGCGACGTCCGAGTCGGTGCGACTCTATCTGTTAATGTTCCGCTCATACTGAGGTGTTGGTATATATGCATAAGGGACTGCCTGGATTCGAACCGGTAACCTTCCACACCAAAGTCAGTGGCGTATAAATTACCGCAGCATCTTATGCTACATTCATATTCCTTTTTGGGGCAAGGTTATGTTTTTATTTTCAGTTTCACAGTACCATTTCTTCCCTCAAACTGGCCTGCAGCAATTTCAACTAAAGAGGTGCTTTTACATCATGAATTTGTTCTATGTGCTCTACATGTATGATAAATGAAGAAAACTATCCTCTTCTATCATCCTGCTTTTCAAAATAATTACATGAGTGAGTGAAGTGACAGAGTGAAGCCTGAGTCACAATATTGTTCAGCAAATCAACTGAAGCCAGCCAGGCAATTGTTACAGCAGGAGCAGAATAGAGCAGAAAATTCTTCCTGTTGCTTTCAACAGGCCAGTTGACTCTGAATCTGGAGATTATGCTTAACCAAGTAGATGAATGCTCCTTTGTTCATAACAAATAGAACCACTTCGAACTACCTGTAAACTTACTCACAAGAATATACACACATGCAGTGTTTGTGATGAAAGATAATCTAACCAGCCCAATATCCACCCACTGCCGCTACATGCTACTGTGGCAGCAGTTGGATTTATCTTTTAGATGTAAAATACCAGGAACGTGTGGCACCACGGGGCTATACTTTCCTTAGGTTGAGACTTCTCACGGCTCGGTGCAAACACATCATCGTTTTTTTCTTGTGTGGTGTACAACAACTACTGTATGATTGTTGTAATTACTCTTTTATCGATGTGACACTTGGCACTCAACAATGTTGCACTTTCAGTACTTCCTGAAGGCAGCTGTTAAGAACTACCAAAAGCTAAAGCAATTTTAGAACTGCTCATTTGTTACTTTTTTTTTACTCTAGATCAATCTAGGCTTAATTCCAACAATATATTGCTATTCCCTCTTATCTCCCACATTGCTCTATTTGGATATGTGCACATGTTTTGGCCAGTGTTTCAGCTTGAAGTACTCACCATAAATCCCCATTATCCCCAGTCCAGTACATCCATGTCACTAAATGATCCTATAGCTCTTCCTAACAGTACAACTAATACAGTCAGCTTTTAGCCTTTCATCCTTATCAATTTTCACTGCCTTTCCTGTGCTCTTTTTTCCTCCCTATGCTCCCCTTCAAATCCTCTTTCTGGATTTCTCTCTCCATTTCATCATTCTTCCTTCTTTCTTGTTGCTATCATGTCTCCTGTTCTTAAAAAAATGGTCCTGCTTTGCTTCATCCTGTTCCCTAAGTCTACAGTCACACAGCTGCCTGCCTTCTTCCTCTGTGCTTTTCTTAATTCCACTTTTGTTTTCTGCAGGCACTCTCCAAACACACACACACACACACACACACACACACACACACACACACACACACACATCTTCATCACTCTGTTTTCCCTGCAGCCCTTCGCTGTCACTCTTCCTGCTGTCTCGTTCTCTCTCCCTACATCTGTGCCACCCTCACGAGCTCCGGTCTTTCTTGCTCCTCTGCTCGTCTTGTAGTGTCAGTGAAGTTGTCAGAGACACTGTGGTGAGCAGCAGTCCATGGGCTCAGCCTTGAGATGCACACTCACAAATACACACACACACACACACACACAAACACACACACACACACATCTTAACAATACATAAATAAAAACATTTGACTGAGTGCATGTGTGTGTGCATGCATGTGTGTGTGTTTGTTTGTGCATGCATGTGTGTGTGTGTTTGTGGGTATGTGTGTGTGTGTGCATGCCTCCGTGTGTGTTTGTGCGTACGTGTGCGTGTTTGTGTGTCTGTGCGTACGTGTGCGGGTGTACGTGTGTGTGTGTGTATGTGTGCCTCTGGCAATGACTGATTGGTCTCATATTGCTGCTGACATCATTTCCATCAGATCATTTTCTTTAAAGAGTCTTTGGATGTCTTTGACCTTCAGATATGGACCCTAGACGACTGCAGAAACATCCTGCTACCTAAAGTTAAACTTGAATTTTCATTAGAGGGAACTAAAAGGATTTATTGCTACAGCTACAGCTTTAACATTTTAAAATAATAAATGTAATTATTTCATAATTTTTTAATTTTTAAATTTAAGCGGTGTTGTTGAGGAATGTAATGGCCCTACTGTTAAAGGAGACACTCTGTACACTTGTCATCAGACACTCTGGCTCTGATGACAAGTGTAAAAAAAGAATGTTGCGTCCTGAAGTGAGCCTGTATCATGAGAACAAGCGCCTATTAGCTCAGCAAGAGTCAGCTCATCATGGACAGACACTCACAGAAACATCTCTGTTTAGGCTGTGTCTTGAGGAGCCCTCTGCCACATGACTATTCAGACACAGTCTTTCCGGTCAAGGCTAAAAAAAGAGTTTACTTAAAGTGAGAAATAAAACAATATTTACTCAAGGCAACAGGTTTCTGATCAGAAGATTTCCAACTACAAGCTGCTTAATGCCTCTGGAGAAAACCTTCACAATCAGTATTGTTGATTCCACAGTGATGAAAAAGCTGTTTATGGAATCCAATTACACATCACAGCATGGAGAAAAATCCACGATATACTGAGAGCAAGAAAACTATCTCCACTACTGGAAACTATTACAAGTGCATCTCCTAAGAAGTAACACTCTGCAAACTCTTTTTCTGTTCCTATTGGTTTTCATTTGATTGTACCTGAAACAGATATTCTGTCTTGACAGAGCACTGCTTCTCTGCACTTTCTCTTTGTAGCTTCAATTATTCATTTTCAACCATAAAAGTAGTGCATTGATAGAGTTAAAAGTGAAGTTAAACTCTATCAATGTTGAGGCATCAGGACAGAATCTGGCATTTTTGAATTATAAAGCCCCAGAGTAGCATCTGACATCAATAAATCCCTCATATTATGTCATAGTACATTAGTATATTTCCAGAACAAGTCTTAAAGGTTGCATTAGCATTTTGTTACTAATTACTAACAGGAGAGCTTTCTCCACAAACTGTTAGTATCTTGTCTCCTGAGAGAATGATGGAACGCTCTGCTCACTGACGCCCCCTACTGTCCATAAAAGATCAAAGAAATATGTATCAGCTGGTGTGAAACTACCTACTCCCCAAACCACAACAGAGTGAACCAATCAGAGGACTATAGTTCTGTACCACTCAGGTTTCAAGCTAGTCGACGTGAGGGGTCAGACAACTGCTATATTTATTGGTTCAACATTACTGACCTCACTTTACTGATAAAATCTTAAATGCTGCATTTAACACAAAGAAGATCTGGTAGGACATCTGCTGGAGAGCTTTGCAAAGATAGAGCGGGTGTTTTAATTTTAGTGCAAACAGAGCAAAAAGCCAAAGAGCTGCTAATGATAGCAGATGGTGGAAAAGTGACAGAATAAACACTTCCAACATGTTTGTTTGTTTGTTTGTTTGTTTTGTTTGTTTCTGGTTGGGTAAAGCTGAACAGAGAACCTCTGTCTGATGGAGACACAAGAAGCATCGAAGGGTTGAGGAGAACATGTTCTGAATTTAGAGAAATGCTGCTGCTGCCAACACTACTGTTTGAGTCAGAGGCTGCCAATCACCTCTTTAATTCTTGGGTTGTCTGGAAGGTGTTTAATTTGTCCTTGCTGCATCCTCACTGTGATTTCCTTCCTCCTCTACAGCCAGCTCTTCTTTTCCATCCTGCTCAGCCATGCTGACCTTATGCAAACATCTCTGCTGTGTCCATCTCAGTTGAAGATGCACAATATCGCTTCTCAGGCATCGTCAAACACTCTCTCTCTCTCACACACACACATACACGAAGACACATATATATACAGACACCCATACACCCATACATACATACGTACATACATACATACATACATACATACATACATACATACATACATATTATTATTATTATTATTATTATTATTATTATTATATTGTTGGAGTTAAAGAACCCTGGACTTCTCCATAACTCACCAGGCAGCTCCTGATCTTCCCGGTACCAACGCAGCTGAGCAGGAGGTTTGCTGCCAGTGCTGCTGCAGGTCAGGGTGACTGACATCCCCTCCTTAACTGGTTCCTCAAATCCAGAGAGCTGGGGTTTACTGGGTACGCCTACAAAGACAGGTAGACAAAATAATAGTTTTACAGTTGCAAAGCTTAGATTAGAGATAATGTCCAAGCCCAAAAGTTTATGTCTGAGCTTCTCCTATAAATGTTTTCAAAGTTTCAGGAAAACAGTGATATAATTGCAGTTCAGTTGCAACTGTGTGAAACGCAGCATTTCAGAGGCCCCAACTGAAGAAGATTAATGTCCCAGCGAAACTATAAGCTCCAGGGATGATACTCACTTGTAAAGAGTCAAAACAAATGTTTTTTTCTACATTCACATGTAGAGTTCAGGCCAATTTGCTGAAGTCTGGCTGGAGAATGAAACCAGCTTCTCCATGAAACTGCTCAGCAGAAGGACTTCATTCCTGTCAAGGTTATTCCTCTCTGTTCCTTCTGCGCCTTTTTCTACCTTGTCTTTTCTTCCACTAGTGTCCAGAATCAGTGAATCCATAAATTTAAATATATTTAAAATGTATGTTTATCAATAGTATACATTTAATATTGAGAAACAGCTCATGAGTCAGTATTATTGAACTTTTTCAATACTACAACACTGTTAGACACCAAATTTGCAGTTTTCATGAGCTGTAAGCCTCAAATTAAAAAAAACACTTGAAATATGTCAGTCTGTCTGTGATGAGTCTGTAGAATATATGACAGTCACTCTTTAAGTTGAATTACTGAAAAAAAGAAATGATGATGATATTATTATTATTATTATTATTATTATTATTATTATTATTGTTATTATTATTATTATTAGTAGTAGTAGTAGTGTTAGTAGTGGTAGTAGTAGTAGTATACAATAAATAGAAGAAAAAGAAGAAGAATGACAACATACATTAATCCATCTTCTGCCACTTAGTCCTCCACAGTGGGATGCATGTTCTGATTAATACATTTAGCTTTTTCTTCATCACAGCTCTTCATCCTCCATCTTACTTTCCATTTAATGGTTAATAGTGAACCACAACCCTAACCATACATTATTTAAAAACCCAGAATGACAATCAGCAACACATGCTACAAAGACAAATCACATCCTCTTGTTCCATTTGACAGATGGCCACAGCCACCTATGAGGGACCGTCAGGGACTTTATTCACAATTACCTCCCACACAGAAAATACAAGTGATACACTCTCACATATTCTAATGAAATAGATTGCATTGTGTGTGTGTGTGTGTGCGTGTGTGTGTTTCAGTAGTGAGTGTTTCAGTAATGTGTGAAAGAGCATTCCAGTAGTTTGTGTGTGTGTGTGTGTGTGTGTGTGTGTGTGTGTGTGTGAGAGAGAGAGAGAGAGAGAGAGAGAGAGAGAGAGAGAGAGAGAGAGAGAGAGAGAGAGAGAGAGAGAGAGAGAGAGAGAGACCCACCACACACCAGTCTATGCTATCTGGCAACAGCTAGATACAGAGTATGTGTTTCTATAGCATGTGTACACACCCACACACACACACACACACCCTGGCCATAGTCGAAAAATGCCATTAACTAACTAGGGTATGGATTAAATGTGGTAATTTTTAATGCAGAATTATTGGATGTAGTGCACTGGGTGCAGCATCTGCCTGGCACTAAAGCAGCATTGAAAATTAATGAGGGAATAATCGTGTACATGGATGACTGGTGGGAAAAGCCCTGTTGAGACACATATGGCTGTTTGTGTTTTTTGATATTTTACCATATATTTTCAATGGTTTGTCTCACTCTCAAGGGTCATGAAAAATTTACTGAATACAGAAACCCACTGTCACAGCTGTCAGTTACAATGAATAATAATATTAACCAATAGAAATATCATGAGTACTGAAGGACTGGAAGTAACAGAGTGATCCTCTTCATGAATCTAAAACACAACAGTTGACCTCATCCTTCCATTCCCCAGTCATACATCAGCAAAACAGCCGATTCCAGGATACCTCCACAACTGAGGTTCAAATGTGGGGACCTACTGAGTATCCAGGACAATCAGACCCCACTACAGCAGTGGGTTTTAACTTGGAAAATCCTTTAAGGAATTTACAAGACTGGAATGACTTGTATAATTCTGTTGAGATACTGAGGGTCAGACTAGCAGCTCTGTTGACTTTGGCACCTAATACGGATCGTGCAGATCAATTTCCAACCCTTTAGCTATGTAAAAATCCACGCCTTCTCCGCTGAGATGGCTGACCAACCCGGAGAGAATGAGGCTCACTCATTTTTTAATTATTTATAGGAGAAATGTCATTACAGATCATTTATTTCATCTGACCTGGTGACACAAACATAAGAATATGTGGTTTTATTTCGTAGTGGCTGCAGAAGAGACAGGCATTCCTGTAAACTGGTGTGTTCATAGTCCAACTGAGCTCAAACCTTCCAATTTTTAGACCAAAGAACACTGATTTGAACATTTGAACATTTGATTTAGGCATCAAGGAACCAGGTTAACTTCTAGGAAAAATTCATAATATATCACCTTTCATTTGACAGTGTGCCCCGAGTGGACAAGCAAAAAAAACATATAAGTAATCTCTTTAGACTTTTTTAATATTTGGTATTCTTCCTGTAAACTGGATTGGACCCTCCTGTGTGCTGGTTCTGGTCCAAGGGCTGAGTTGGACACCCATGATCTACGGTGTAGAGCTGTCAATCAATCTCAATATGAACACCAAGAAGATGAGAGACTCTGTGCCTTCCGACTTTAACAAGAGAGGAAACAAGCAAAAATCTGGACTATTAGTGTGGATTTTAGCTATTATCAAAAAAGGAATAAATGTTTTCAAAATTCTGATAATTATTAAAAAAGGAAATTTTCAGAATTTTGAAAACATTTATCATTTTCTGACTGTAAACTCTCAATTTAGTACATCGGTTGAAGACTAATTGTACTCTTACTTCTAGATGTCCTTTGCTTTTTAATGCATTTTTCCAGTTTTTCCACCTGCATACATGCTTGAACAAATGACCCACCTAGCACGGTGACAGTGGCTCGGGCGATGCGGACCGGCATGGTGAACAGGGAGCAGGTGTACTCGCCCTCGTCTGAGAGCTGCACCTCAGAGATGGTGATGGAGAGCTCGGTGGGCGTGGAGCGGTGAAGCTGGATACGGTTATCCCTCAAAGCTGAAGGAAGAAAAAACAGAATATGTCATCAAACATATAGAAAAGTTGATGGATACTTCACACTAAAGTTGGTCCATCCATCCATTTTCTACCATTTAGTCGGGGGGACTGGGGGGGCCTATCCCATCTGTCATTGGGAGAAGGTGGGGTCCACCCTGGCCTGGATGCCTCTGACACATGGACACCTGACAGGCCTCTGTCACCACACTGGTCATGGTTTCCTCTCCTCTCCTCTCCTCTTCTCTCCTCTCCTCTCCTCTCCTCTCCTCTCCTCTCCTCTCCTCTCCTCTCCTCTCCTCTCTTCTCCTCTCCTCCCCTTTCCTCCTCCTCATCGAGCAGACTAGTTATGCAGATTCCTGTGTAGTTTTTCTGCCCCCCCCCCTCTATTTATTTATTTACAGGTATCGCCGCCTTCGGAGCTGCATGACAACCTCTTTCCCGCTGACCTGTTGTATAGTGTATTTTTGTATTTTTGTATGTGTTTCTGTGTTCTGTGCCTCTCTTCTCCTCTCCTCTCCTCTCCTCCTCTCTCTCTACCCATCTGTCCATCAGCAGGAGGGTCCCCCTACATCAGCCTGGTCCTGCTCAAGGTTTCTTCCTGTTAAAGGGGAGTTTTTCCTTGTTACTGTTGCTTGTCTGGGGTTAGGTCCTGGGATTCTGGAAAGAGCCTTGAAACTATTTTGATTGTATAAGACGCTACATAAATAAAGATTGATTGATTGATTGATTGATTGATTGATTGATTGATTGATTGACAGACAACCATTCACAATCACAGTCACACCTATGGGCGATTAAGCATCTCCAATTAACCTAATCCCCAATTGCATGTTTTTGGACTGTGGAAGGAAGCTGGAGTACCCGGACAGAACAAGCACCGGGAGAACATGTGTTCTGTGTCTCCACACAGAAAGACCCCAGTCCCCATCCCATCTGGGATTAGAACCTGAAGCCTTCTTGATGTGAGGCGACAGTGCTGACCACCATACCAGTGTGCTACTGAGAAAAAGAGCAGGTAGAAAAGATGCTGTTACACCAAGATGACTGAATAGAGCTGAGCTGTATTAATCCTTATCAGGAACCCAAAAACAAGAATAAAACAAGTAAAGATGCAAACATGATACAGTATTTCAGCTATTGTGCCTGGAAAGGAGCAGGGTGATTTTTAACACAGAAGAATATGAATATGTACAAATTTTTGAGGTAAACATATAAAATGTAGAACGTTGCTTCTAATAGAGTTCATTTAATAGTAGTTCTCGGCATCAGCAGCGTTGGACTGGATTCATGTATCCTCCACATGTAAATGACTGTTGCCAAGTGCAGCCTGTCAGGGGTTATGCTCCACAGATGGAGCAGGAAGACAACGCTGAGGTCTTCTGTGAGTTTGTGCAGGTGAAGAGTAGGAAGTTAATTTCTGCGGCTCGTCTACATGTACCCGGGTTTCATACTGACAGTTTTTCATCCTCATTAAACTAAAAGAAAGGTGCACGTGTAGAGAACCTCTGTTCACTGGTGATCATAATAAAAGCTAGTGAAGGCCACAGCAGGTGTCTGACGCCTCGGCCCTCGTCTGCCGGGTTCAGAACATAAAGGTCACCAAATTTAGAATGCTGACTCCATCACAGCAAATCCATTCAGAAGCTGAAGCACTTTGACTGACAGTTGCTGTCAGAGTGTAAACAGAGGAAAATTATGTGAGCTAAACCTCCATTTTCCTCACACATAAACAACCTTTTTAAAATCCTATGACCCAGAAGGCCCTTTTATAAATATCAGTTTTTAAGGACCACAACCTGCGTTTATGTGTGGAAGACATGCCGCTGCTGTCAACAGCTCAGCTGAGCTTTACAACAGAAGTCTTTTTTTCTATCATTTACTAACTTATTTACTAGAATAATTTCAGCCTTACCTGTCTAACCCTAACCCTGGCCCTGACCCTTAAACCTGACCCTGACTTTAAGCCTCACCCTGATCCTGGCCTTAAACCTGATGGTGACCTAACCTTAACCCTAACCCATAAACCTGACCCTGACCTTAACATTAACCCTGACTCTGACCCCTAACCCCTAACCATGACCCTTAACCATGACCTTGACCCTTAAACCTGACCCTGACCTTAACCCTGACCCTGACCCTAGCTATAGCTGAAGGACTGAGGGTCCACAGCTCAGTCTGGTTCATCTGGACATGAATTGTCTCTCTCTACTCTCTGGGCTCACACTTTTAATTGTTTGTGTAATTACACACACTTAATCCTTCCTCTGTGTCAGAACCCACATTGAAATCAATTGTTTTTTTTTCTCCCACCTTACTACCTCACTAAAGAAAAAAGTTATATTCATCTTAATAAGTTGTTCACCAAAACAACTCCAGAAGCCAAAATAGTGCAGCTATACATGCTATTATGTTACTTGCATTGTGCATGCAAGAATATATGTTTTTAGAAAAACTTTATTTTCCTAAATATTGAGTTAAAGTGATCTCTAACCTGGAATTAAAATATGAACGCTAGAATAAATTAGTGTTGGCAAATATGCCTGAAATGTGTCTGATATAAGTTCACAACCTTTCAAAGATCAGAATCTGTCTTATGTGTTACTTTCATCTGACACAAAATGACTCAGGATGTTTCCATAATTGACTGATAGTTTTTAGTTTGAAGGTGTTTTTTTATTATTTGCAGTGTTTTGAGTTTCAGCTTTAAAACGAAAGAACAAAAGTGAAACCGACAGGTTATGGAAAAAACAATGGAAATGAGAGGAAGGATGCGACCAAACAGTAAAGAAGAAGCAAGAATAGAGAAAACAGAGAGAGAAAAAAAGGAATTGATAGGATGTGAGAACAAATGTGAAGGCAACAGCGGATCCAGGAGAAAAGGGGAATGCTAAAGAGTAAAAAACTGAGGGTGAAAAAATGAAGACTGAAAATAAGAAGAAAATGATTACAATGAAAGACTGAAATGGAAGTAGGGATGAAAGAGAGCAGAACAGAAGAACGTTAGGAAAAGGTGGTAGAATCAACAATTTTAGATCATTTTATTAAAAGTGGGTGTTTTTTTTCCATTAGGGATTAAGGATAATAAAATTAAATCTCTGACAATGCAATCTTTTAATGTGATTGCTTAGAAAAAAAATGCATAGAAAGCTGTCCTGAATTTTTTCAGCATATGAACATGTGACTCCCCAATAAATATGTGAGATTTGGGGTGAAGAGATAATTGTTACTGCAGTCTGAGCTCCACTTCACACCACATTTGTGTGCTTCCTGTTGTGATGACTAAAGCTGACAGGAATTTATCAAATGGACTGAACTACAAAATCACCTCAGAGACATGAATGCAAACAAGACTAAGAAAGACAAAGGCGAGACTAATGAGTGAGAAATGGGGAAAGATAAAGAGAAGAAAAATAAATTAATACCAAAACAAAGAGAGTATAAATGGCATGGAGAATTAGAGAATGATGGTGAGGGATGATGGAGAGGAAGGAGGTGGTGAAGGAGGTATAATGGAGACATAAATGGCTTTGTCATCGATGAGAAACTCAATGATGAAAGAAAGTGAGAGCAAGGGACCAAGAGAGGAGATGATGATGATGAAATGCAAAGAAATAAGCTCTTGTGTCTGTGACAGCATTGACCTCTACGCCGTGTGATTATGGTGTGTATAGGTACAATACCACAAGCACATGGTCTCCAAAGCTTGTTCAGCTTTAAATGATTGCTATTTTCTTTTATCACACACAGGTGTATTAAAAAGATCTTTTTCACACTAGTTCGGTTTCAAGCCTTTCTAGTTTGTTCCACAATAGAAAGCACCTCTGAAGGAGTAGCGAGAGCAGTAAGCTGTAAGTAAAGTGGTTTCAACTCAGTCCAATAGTTATTTTGTCTAGTTGAACCAAGTCTAACCTCTTGTTTGCTATTTCTGAAGGTCTCATTTGATGATTGAGAATACAAAGAACTTCATGTGAATGTGAAGTACTAGTGAGTTCAAGTGTTACAACATGAAGCTTTGTTATTTGTAAGATTAGTTGTAGTCTTTGTTATATTAGGTATTGTTTTGCAACATAAAATGCGAGTCAGTGTGTCAAAACATAACATTTATTATTGGATGGGAAGTTAAACTGCTTATTGGACTAAACACAGTTAGATGCAACACATTACATACCGTCACTACAGAACTAATGAAATATTTCACAACATGTTTTGTCTTGAAGGTATGTTTAATATTGCATTTTTTGATAAAAAATGCACTCCTAAATCTACTCCTTGACCATATGTAAATTGAGTTATGCTATCTTTTTTACTTCAATTTATCAAAGCCAACAGACCAGTACTACTGCATGATGTGGCACATTTAGAAGCTTTAAACTATCGCATTAGCTTGGAAATATTTCCCACTGTTAAACCAGTAAAGAGATTAAAAAGACAACAAGAGTTTAACAGAAAATATAACAGAGAGAGTCTGAAGGCCACAGGAACTGATGGACCATATTCAGAAACTCTAACCCCAACCCCAACCCTAACCCCCAGCACTCATGCTGAAAAACTTCAGAGGGAAGGTAAGAAAAGACAAAGAATGCAGATCAGCATCATTCAAACTTCTGAACTAGAAAGTATGAATGTGCTCTGTCACTTCATCGTCCTGAGCAATGAGATAGGAAAGAAGAAAATCATCCAAACCCACTTCAATGTAATAATAATGAGCAGAAGAATAAGAAAAAGAACATTTACATGTTTACTTATCCAGACAAAAAAAAATCTTTGTGTGCGTTTGAATAATTTGTCACTGCACATTGTTCTTTGCACTGTTGCACTATTATTTGCTTACTGTCTGTTTTTATTTTTCACACCAGCCACCTACTCATCCTCCACCTGTTCATCCAACAGGAACATAAACACAGGTTTATGTTCAGGTTTTATCACTAAACAAGGCCGCTGCGTTTGTCTTCATGAGCTACTCTCTGTGGGTTTGTGGAAGACACTTGGTCCATCACAGTCTCTCTCTCGCTCTCTCTCCCTCACATACACACACCTTGTGAGGACTTTCATAGACATAATGTATCATTCAGCCACTGGCCTCTTGCCCTAACCCTAACCCAGCTCTAACCTCAACCTTCAATCAGGTCTTCAAACAGTCCTTTGAAGTCTACTTTGATAGTAGAATGAGGATTTGTTGTACTCCGTACGTAGCAAATACAAGAAATCTCATACACGCACACACCATACACGTGTGCACTCCAGTGAGTCACACATTCTGGATGAGATAGGATTAGGGTTCCTCAGCTCAATAGTTTGTGTTTGTTCCTTGTCTTTGCATTTTAAATGTGCTTTGTCAGCTCTTTACCAAATTACAGCTGTTGTTTAGCAGATAAGCTCCAGAAATGTTTTAGTGACAATGGAACTTTAGCAGACTCTTCTTTGGCATGGGGCAACAGACATAATGGGCCAACCTTGATTTGGCCAACTATCCTCAGTGTCAACGTGTAGGCATTTTATGGACAGCCTTCATGTCATTTTTCCTGTGGTAAATCATTTAAAGTGTTAAATAAGAGGTTATCTAGCATGTTTGACCATTTATGGATTATTTTAATATGCACAGTGATATTTTAAAGCAGAACAACTCATCTTTGCATGTGTCTCCTTCCAAGATGGATCAGCAACCAACACTGAGACAGAAAAATTCTCCACTTTTGTTTCCATCCATCGTCATGTGTGTTGGTTTTCACAGTAGTGGTGAATGTGGACCTTGTGGGTGTGGTGTGACTTTGGATATTAGGTCTTATAATTGAACAGGTCTTTTTCATTTTGCCTCCATCTCAGTTTATTTATATAGCACAATTAAAACAATCCAAGTGACCAAAATGCTATAGAGAAATAAAACAGAAGGGATTAAAAACAAAAAAAAAATCATCTTCTGTCACCTTAGTTGTTTGGAGGAAGAGCCACTACCTTCCTGGAGCATGAAGGTGCCTGCTTATGTACACATTTTAAAACAAGCTTCCTAAATGTTCCTGTTCCCATTTTTGTGCTGACTTTCCACAGCCCTCTCTTTTGTCTTTGCTCTTTTTTCTGGCCGGTGTTAGTGTCCCACCTCAGGCTAGTGAAGCTAAGGCGCTACATCAACTAGCTGACCAGATAACAAACGTGGAGAAAAAACCTCCAGACTCCTTCAGTGTCATTCTTGGTGATTTTAATATCATAAACCTCACCAAAGAACGTTCAAAATGCAGAGAGCATACTAACACCCCACCAGGGACATGAACATGTTGGAGAACTGCTACAGTTTCAAAGGACACTTTTGGCAGCTATAGGTCTCTCGGATCCCTGTCTGCTTCACCTCACCATGGCATACAGGCAGAATCTAAAAACCACACACACACACACACACACACACACATATATGTGTTTGGTATATATATATATATATATGTGGACAGGAATGTGTTTCCAGTTCAGAAGAGCTGCTAGTCTGACGGATGCACGGACACATCTTTACAGCTGCAGGAGTTTACTGAAACGTCACTGGAAGCACCATAAATCAATGTAGCAAAGGAGATACAATGCTAACTAGTGATGCAGGTACAAGATTAAAAAATGAGCGAAAAACATCCTGGCAGTCAATAAAGGACTGCCAGGTTGGGGTACTGAAGGTATTGCCTTGCTACAGAAAATGATCTGGGTTTAAAAACTAAAAAAGGTTTTGTGATGGTGCAAAACTATTTTGATACAACACTCTTGTAAATCGACATACAACCGAGCTATCTGGAGGTGTTCGGGTTCTCTGGTTCAGTTTTAGTGAAGCTGAGACATCTACGGGCATTTATGTAATCAAATGCAGAAATTTGGTGTTCTGACCTGCATGTAAATGCCCTTGTGGCCTGATTTACTAAGATGTCTGATAAGGAGCTAAGAAAAACCAATTAAATGTAGAGTTCCAGAGTTATTTGCTCAAAAATAAAAACTTGACTACAAATAAACTGTATTAATTGTCACTGATGGACTTCTCGTTCTGTGTGGGTGTGTCTGTGACTGCAGAGCCCCTTCTCTCACCTGTATTCTGGTCTTTCTTATTGGGTAGTGAGTCGGCATGGCCTCTCCATCCAATAACCATGCCAGCCCCACGTCAAAAACGAGACAGTACATCAGAGGAAACATGCTTCAAATAAAGCTCGCTAAAAGCCCAATGAATATGGACTTTACCCACTTCAGAGCCCTGAAGGTCTGACCAGTAAGGCCAGAGCTGAGGGCCTGGAGCAGCTAGGAATGGAGAGGGAAGACCAGAGTGCAGAGTGCAAAAGACAAAATAGAACTACACATAGATGTTGTATCACAACTATGGAATGAACCTGGAATGAACCAGATGCAAAGAAACGGAGCACTTCCAGAAGTGCCAGGAAATGACAGCCATTTGGCGTAAAGCTGTTGTGCCTTCCCTTCAAACAGAATGTACTTAGTTGCAATCAGAATCACTGCACGTGTTCATATTTCTGATCTGCATTTTCTCCTCCCAGCTCACCTGGGCAGAAAGGCCCCATAGTTAAATATTCATTAAGGTCAGGAGGCAAAATGGATGGCACCTGTTGTTCTGCTCAACACAGAATGAGCATGGATGTGCACCAACTGTTTAGGGAACAGATCACGAAAGCTCCAGGACCTGGCGGTGTGGTACCATCGTGCCCGAGAGTCTGTGCTAACCACTGGGTGCCTGCCTTCAGTTAGGCTCTCCCTGTTTCAAATGCTCATCATCATCATCATCATCATCATCATCATCATCATCATCATCATCATCATCCCTGATGTCAGGGGGACAGCAGGCCTGTCCCCCTGACATCTGTGGTCATGAAATCTTGAGAGACGTGTTGAAGGACCTGAAGAACATGACAGGCCACCCGCTGGACCCCCTGCAGTCTGCCTACCAGTCAGCAGATGATGCAGTCAACATGGTGCAACACCTTGATACTCCAGAGCTCGGAATTCAACACAATCATCCTTGAAATCCCATCCATCTGTCAGCTTCCTGAAGGAGACCATCAGTCTGGAGCCCCCCGGGGCTGTGTCCTGTCCCCACTACACCAAAGACTGCACTTCAGGACACATGTCTTTGAAACTCCTGAAGTTTGACACCTCCATGGGTCTAACCCAGGAAGGTGAGGAGTCTGGAGATGGAGCAGCTGGTCCAATGGTGCATCTGAACCACCTGAACCTGCTCAATCTGTCAGGACCTGAAGTGGATGTCCCACATAGACCGTGTCTGGAGAAATGCCCAGCAGATGTTGTACTTCCTATGACAGCTCAGGAAGGGCTGAGCACCTCCGACACTGCCAGGCTCCTGTCTGTCCTGTCCTCTGCTCATCAGCAGTCAGGACAGAACCAGACTGGACCATCAGCAGAGAGGAATACCGGGGTCCACTTGCTCCATCCAGGACCAAGATCTATGTGGACCGCTCACAGTTTTAGCTCCTCCCCTTGGGGGGTACTATAGAGCACTGTAGAGAGTGGCAGGAAGTGAGGAAATGAGAAAATAAAGAGAGCACTTGCTGATGATCCCTTTGCTGCAACCCAGCCTTTGAATACCGGACATTTCTTGTATCTTGTTGAATATATATAAATAACAGATAGTTTAATTCTTATATAATCATATGTCTGTGAGCATGTGCAGAACAGAACAGAGCAAAGGATCAAATTCATTTTCGTACATGCAGACAACCAAGAAAACAAAAAGGATTCCGATTCTGCTGCTGTGTACAAAACATGTAGCTGCATCCACACATGCGCCACCCGGCCCATTCATTACTCCTATTTAAGAGGAGAGAAAAGCCAACCAGCTTCCTGCCAATCTGTATGGTTCCTCACATAATAAAGAACTTGTAGCATTATATTCCTGGGCATATTTGAGCTTCCTTGTGATCAAATAAACATAATTATATCTACATACAAAGAATAAACATTGTTTAAAACAAAAGGAGGAAAGGAGGCCTTTCTGCTGCTCATCACTGTATGTTTGTGGCCAGATGTTTTTTTTTCCCTTCACCTCAAACCTGAGACTCGATACTCCCCAAAGGTCCAACTGTTCTGATCTGGACACAGCAGCTATTTTCACACCTCCTTCTCATCCTCCTCCCTCAATCTTCCTCATGCTCTTTCAACTTCAGATATTCAGGATGGGGAAAATTTCTCTCACAACACACAGAGTTCACATACATATATTCCTTTTTCATCTACCTCCTGCCTCTTTGTGCCTTCCCAGGCAAGATTGTCTCAAATTCAGATTTCACTTATTGGCACTGTGGGGGAAATGTAGGCAGGAGACCAGAACCAGGGTTACATGTCAGTATTTTTATATATTTCTCTACTGCCGTCATGCTGGAATTTCTCATTTCAATTTTTTGGAACGATGCATTTGGATAAGCAAAACAGTTTAGATTTTATTTAATGAAACATGGTCAGATAATGATCAGGATGATGAACCTTCCTGCAACCTTTTCATGTCTTATTTTACCTTCCAGTCTCATTTTAATATTTTGACATATTAAAGCCAAAATCAAAGAGGGACACCCCCCCTCCACACATGCACACATGCCCATGCATGCATGCACGTGCACATACGTACACACGCGCACACACACACCAAAATGCCACACTTCTGTCGTCTGCATCTTCCCATGTGTTTCTGAATAGTTTCTGCAGCTCCCTGATTCTCCAAGTTTAGTGACTATTCCAAACCGTGTTCTGATGTGTAAGCATCAACTGATTCTGAAGTAGCTTGAAAACACTAAAAAGAAAAAGACAAAAAAGCAGGGGTGCATTTTTTACTAAAATTAAATTGAATGGAATAATTTTCATGTAACATGTATATTTATAAAATAAAAGTACCTATATTTGTACTTTTACACAAAATAAACACACATACACACACACACACATATATATATATATATATATATATATATATATATATATATGCAAGATATGCACATTGTATATATATATATATATGTGTATATATATATATATATATATATATATATATATATATATATATATATATATATATATATATATATATATATATATATATATATATATCTGCCACCTTCTTCTCATTCTGTTCTCATTAAATTTTCTCTCTTTCTATAAACCCATTTAGGGACCAAAATGTTTGTAAAATCAACTGGAAGCAGAAAATGAAAGGAATGAACCAAATTTGCCCAAGGTGCTGCAAAATCAAGCACAGAGGAATTAGTTCCACTCGAAACTTGAGAGAGAAATGTTCCTGATGGTTCATGAGCTTCAAGCAACCTGCCAATGAAACCCTGGCATGAAGCAATACAGCAGCACAAATATGGCCTCAAGGGATTCTGGGTAAATAACACCGACCTGTGACACATCCCAAGGATTATGGAAACAGCTGTTATAAAATGGTAAATTCCACAGTATATTATTACTTTCTAACCTTTATAACAAAAAAGGATGAAGGATCATGACTGCAGTGTTTAGTCCTTTTCAGCTCAAACCCTAACTCTAACCCAGCTGTCCTCTAACCTCAGCTACTGGTGATTATCAGGAGGTAATAATGCAAAGTTTCAGTGTTCTTTTTCTGCCCACGTTGGTTTATACTGAATGTAGCTGCCCCAATTCTGACAGCTGAAACTTGACACGATTGCTTTGACATCCCATCCATCCATCTTCTACCACTTGTTCTCCACTGAGGGTCGCGGGGGGACTGGAGCCTATCCCAGGGCTAACACAACAAACAACCATTTGCTCTCACACTCACAGGCAATTTAGAGTTTTCAATCAGCCTAACCCCAATCATGCATGTCTTTGGACTGTGGGAGGAAGCTGGAGTACCTGGAGAGAACTCACGCAGGCACAGGGAGAACATGCAAACTCCAAACAGAAAGTCCTCAGCTTCCATCCCAACTGGGATTCTAACCCAAGGCCTTCTTGCTGTGAGGCGACAGTACTAACCACCACACCACCGTGCCGCCGCGTTGACATCCCATTTTTATAAATGTCTTTGGTGATTACAGAAGCATGAATGCTGTCAAAGAAGCAAGAATATGGACAGGTAAAAATCAGATTTTTATGATGATGATACAGAAGCAAATGATTATAGGATTAGTTATTTGTATGTTTTCACATCAAGTACTTGTTCTAAGTCACGTTTTGGAATGTGCTGACACAGCTATCGAAAGAAAGATGCAGGAGGCAACCTGCCCAATCAGTAGTCTGTAATATTATTAGAGTTACATTTTCATCCTCATCTCAGCTCATTGGGAGAGTTCACTGAAGAAAAGGTTAGGGTTAGTTTTTGGGAAGTGCCAGTGGTGCCAAGAAGGCAATTCTCTATTAAAGCTAGAAGCCAGGAACGCATAATGCCATCCTCTTTTCCAAGTACATAAATCCAAGTACATCTGTTCTCTCACTGTAGCTTAAATTTGGCTCTGTTTACTCAACTACAATTCAGTGAATTCAATTCAAATGAATCTGATTTAATTTAAGGAATTCTATGTTTCATTTTACCACGAAATACATAAAACACGAAATATGTCGTGTTTTATGTTTTTGCTTTTTTTTGTGGGGGTTCAAAATGCTATAATTGTTCTTGTTTTATCAGACATGAGCTTTTCAGGAAATGTAAACATAAAATGATTTTCATCCTCAAGTATGGAGAACCTTCCTTCTAGTTCAGTGATTTCAATAGTTATGGTCAGCTTGACTCACAGCAATTTCAACAATTTTTATGTTAATCACACTCAAGACTGCTTCTCACCTTGTGTATTGTGAGCCTTTATCAAAGTGATTTACATTTTACACTTATTTTCACCACATTTGACATATTCCTACTCAATATCCTCCCACAGTCAACCACAATTTGCAAATCAGCAGAGATCTATTACCTTGCTAAATTGAACAGAGACATGGAGCCTGTGGAAAATGAAGGGATGGAAGAAAATAAATATAGAGACGTTGTGCCACCATTGTTTAACCACAGACTGTCAGTATATCTACTGCTTTATTACCTGCAAATTGTATAAAATAAGCATATAGGGATGAATTTTCAGTCATGTGCACCTGGACTATCACAGTAGATTAAAATAATTCAGGTGGGTGAATATTCTAGTTGATATTACAAATTAAAGAATTAAGTATCAGTTATGTTGTCACAGTGCAGAGTTTGACACTAGGGCTCGTGTCCAGGTGTTAGATATCACCGGTTGTGTAAAAGTGTGACACATAACATATTAATCCAAATGTAAAGATCCACAATGTATTTCATACCTACTGGCTAACAGACAAGCACATTTAAAGGAAATCTGTGGATAAATATCAATGAGTCTATAATAAGCCTTTGCATTCTGAAAAGAAAATAGATTTAGGGTCACATTAGAACTATATTTTTCCATTAAAGGCTGTGATGCTGATAAAATGCAAACAATGTTTCCATGTTATTATATCTCCGTAGCTCTCTAATATCCGTATAATGTTGGGAGCCATTTTCATGCGTTTCAAACCGTTTAATCTTCCATTATGTTCTTCTTATGTTTCTCCACATTGACCCATTTTCTCCAACACTTTGCCTCCCGGCTGTCTGTCATTTCTTAAAATAAGTTATCTACAATTAAAATGAATTAAAATATAATATACTGGCCGCCGGTCTAAAGTTTCAGCTCAGCTTTATCCAGGATTTATATAGTATTTTTTAGTCTCGTATCGATGTTAATAAACACAGCTGGGCTTTATGTCCCTTAACAATTAATTTCCTGGTTTGTTTTATCTGTATTTGAGCAGTTAGAGTTGCAGAACCCTCATTAGCTCTGCTCCACTGGACCACTGGACCCGTGCTTGTTTTCCCAGTTTTTCTTGCACTACTTTTCTTTCCTTGTTAGACTTTCTATTCACTTTTACATCATTTTAATAAAAATATCTCACTGTTAACATGGCAAACTGTCTCTCTCACTGCCCCACTCATGTGTGTGTGTGTGTGTGTGTGTGTGTGTGTGTGTGTGTGTGTGTGTGTGTGTGTAAAAACTGACTATGAAAGAACTAGTAGCTGTTCCAACATCCACAAGCACCATCTGCTGTCACACCTAGAGATTGGAGAGATGGAACACATGCTACAGCAGGGGGGAGCCAGGATGGAAGCTCAGGAGAGATATATCATCACCCCCACTCAAAGTTGAGTACCGAGACCCAGTAAAAACAAGCCTACATGATGCAGAGAGGCTTAACACTGACTTAGCAATAAGGTCATTACCAAGTTCAATAGAACCTCGATGGGGCCAGTTACCAAGCCTATGTGAAGTATCTCTAATCTGAAAGTCTACCAGAAGATGTGAGGGAAAATGGCACAAGCAAGTTTCTGTCTGTGGAAATCTTTTCTGTACTGGAAGCAGGAGGTCTTCAAACAGAGGTCCAGCTGGTACAGATGGGTGTTGTTCTGGTTGATCTCTTCAGCAGGTCATTGTGGAAATGTTCAAGCAATTTTGCCAATACTAATAATACCTAGAAATAGTTACAGTTTGTCTTCCAATTGACCTCCAATCCTAAATAATGGTGTATGTCTCAAAATAGCTGTCAATCAGATTGTCCAATCATCATGCAGAAGCCCAGTGTCCAGGTCAGCTGAGGCAGGTCCACAGTTCCATTTACCACCAGAGACACTGAGCATCTGGGGCTGGACAAAATCCTGGAATTTATTCAATGACCATTGAGTTTCACAGCAATGAATAAAACTGTTGTAGTTAATCACTAGGTTTTCAAAGTCAAAGGTCAGTGAGGACCAAGATCTCCTTGACAGATCAATGATTCTGTTGATTTCCTGTCTGTCATACTGGAATTGTGAAAATCAGTTCAACTGTCTTCTTATATTGTATGTCAATATTGGGTCGGCATTTCAAATACTCAGTTGATGGCACTATTTTGAACAGCAATCCTTTAAATCCTTTTGCCATCACCTTTTCCTCTCAGAGTCTATAGGATGCCATCTGCTGTGTAACTTGCAACACTGCAGTGAGAAAGGGTTGGTAGTTCCTCTTCATCGGTCTTCTACTCCTTCTTTTAGACTTTCATTGAAAAATTGGTTTATAAATTTTAATTGAATTAGTAGGGATACAATTATAAAATTAATACTGCATCACACTAGGTTCCAAATATGCTGGGAAAATATTCCAATCAGGGGTGCAGGTTTGGTGGGGGTGGAGGCACTCATGTATTTGCAATTGATGTGCCACACAAAGACTTATATAGACTGACCCAGCAATAATGAGTCATAGTTGGTGAAAATTTTACAAGACTGAATTTGATCATGTAACTTTTTGTTCAAATTATTGAATGAAATGTTGTAGTACACGGCTGGTTTCACTCTCACAGTTAACTTCACAATATGCAACTTTATAAGTGGAGCAGAGTGGCAATATCATCACCAAATGCATTCTGGGTAAAACCATCATCAGCTTTCACTCATTATCAGTCACTTGGCAGCAGAGTGCGAGCTATAGGTCATTTGAGTGATTTAACAACAACATTCAGCGAGGCTGGCGCTCCTTTTTCGACTCTTCTGGTCACCTTTCCAACCTCTGAGCACTTATTCTCCAAGTTGAAGCTGAGAAAAACCACTTGAGGAGCACGGTGAGACAGGAGAGACCAAGGGAATACATGAATCCATGTTGTCCATAGACAATGAACAAAAATAACATCCAGTACATCATGGAGGAGTTTGCGGAGCAGCTCGTCATTATTATTTATTTGCAAGACTCCGTGTTTCCTAATTTTTGTATTTTAATTTATTATTTTTCAATTGTGAGTCATTATGTTCCCTTGGGCAATCTATTCCATTTGCTTTAAAGGAATGTATTAATTAAAAAATAAAAAAGTCTACCATGGAACTTACTTGTTGATGATATCATTTTTTTAGTTTAAGGGCCCAGCCTTGTGACTAGTGTTCTAGTATTTTCTAGCATCTGCAGGGCTTTTATTCAGTCGTTTGAAGTGCTTAAGGAAAATAATGATTGCTCAACATTAACTACATTCATTTGTTTCTCTGGGGACCCCTGGGACCTCTTCAAAGACCTATGGGGGTCCTAGACCTGCTATTGATAACCATTGTTAAAACTACTACAATAAGTTCTCTCATGTGGGCTAACAGACACCAGTTGTCACTGACAGCTATACCAGTAGGGGTTTTGAGCCGATATAAATGGTTGCAAATGAGCACCATTTTTAATTAAAAAAAGCAGTGCCTACATTCAAATTGCCATATCTTCTTCAGATATTTTCAGATCAATATGTGTTAGACACCATGAGAAAGAAATCATATTTTCAGAATCTGTAAATAACTCAAAATGTCACTTGAGAGACTTGAGAGTTTTTTTCTGTGGATGGCCACATATTTCTCTCCAACGATTTAAGAACACGGAATAAGACTTGACTTTGTAATTTTTAAAGTAGTTGTCTTTTTTTTCAGATTTTGCAAGACTTATCGTTGGTGTTTAGAGTACATATCTCATCAAGGTTAATGCAAAACACCAGTTTAAAAGACAAACATCTAAGAGGCAAAGAATCTAAAGGGGGCCTCACTTCTACAACATGGTATATCTGATCTGAATGAAGGGTCTGTAGAGAATGTCAAAGCCACTATAGCGTTCATGGTGTGGACCCATAGGTTTAGAATTGTAAGATGCCTTCATTATTGTTTTTATTTCACTTATTTTCTGAAAATAATTTTGCCCATCAGGTTTGGCTTTGCTCAACCTCTTTGTTCATTTCTGGGTTTTTATGTATAGAATTGTGACTAAAATGGACAATGTCTGTCATAAAATGTCTGTAATAAAGATTTTCTTTGTGATAAAGACATCATTTATAGTATTTAATCTGAATCTATGTATTTGTAGTACTGGGAACTGGATGGTGTGTCTATCTGAGTACAGTAACAGTATTGTCCTATGGTTTGCTGAGAGAAGTTGTATTTATAACAATGAAGAGACATAAGCTGGCCTTACTGAGAAATTAAGATGTCTTTTTGTTTAATCCTCTTTTTAATCTACTTTGCCATATGCCTACACCAAACTAGAGACAAACATTGTTTCTGGTGCCTTTGACTTTTACACAAAATAGATTTCTGCTTTGACTGGCTGTTTCAGAACACCTCAATCAGAAAGAAAAACAGCCCTTTAGTTTATTTACATTGTTAATTGCTGTAGTGTGTCCTAAATCTCAGCATGTTATGGAACTACTCGTTCCTCAGTTTTGTTATATCAAATTGATGGAGGTTACACGAAAGGACATGTTGGGTGGTGTAAATTCCTCACTTAGTAAATCATGAAGATTGACATCTGACATCACTGAACCCTTAAGCAGCTTCACTAGCTCCCAGTCCAATTTAGTACAGTACAAATTCCTATCTATACATTTATGTCCAGCAATAAAGTACCTGTATAGTCTTCTCTACAACTTTCCTCTAGCCAGGTCCCTTAGCAGTTCCTCCTCCATCTACCTTTTTGTTCCCTCAGATCCTCATACTCCCTGTTCCCTCAGACTCATGTCCTTCATTGACCACTCTGTTCTCTCAGATCTTCCTCCTCCATCCACCTCTTTGTTCCCTCAGATCTTTGTTCCCTCCTCATTCATCACCTCTTCAAAACTGCCTACTCACTGTATCTCTTTTACCGTCACTGTTAAATGTTTTGGTTTCCTGCTTTTGTTTTAATGCTGTGGGTTTTTTTTATTTTATTCATGTGCTTGAGTTTCATGAAAGTGGCTTTTATATAAAAATGTGTATTATTGTCACATAGATGAAATAGGAGCTGGTGCATCCAAGTGAAAAACTTTCAGTTTAACATAACATTAAAGCTTTAACGGCAACATGGAGCTTCTTTGACTCATGCATTCTCTTGAGCAGTGCGCGTCGTCTCACCTCTCTTCTCTCCAAAGAACAGCGTCTGCTGTGCAGTGTTGGACCACTGAAGAGAGGAGTTGTCGTTTGCAGCCACCCGGCAGGTCAGCGTCACTGTGCCCCCAGCGGACACCGTCTCATCTGAGGTAACTGGCTGCAATGGATCTTCTTCTGGGTAAAGAGAGGGGAGGAAAATGAGAAGGCATTATTTGCATGTGATGGAGAAGTGAAGTTGCCAAGACACTGCCCTATATGAAAATACAAGTAAAAATAGATGCTCACACCAACACACAAATCAGATAAACTGACAAAATGCATCAGTTCCTGGCCCTCTCTCGCCCATCTCTTTCTCTGCCTGTCGGATTATCTATATATCTCTATCTGTCTTTCTGAAAGTAACAACGCAGCACACGTACCAATGCTAGCGTTGTGTCAGAGGGACAAAAAAAGCAAACAAATGACTGTCTGGTTACATGTCGGCGAGGCCAGTATAACAGCGATGAGTCGGGAGCAGCCATGGCATCTTGAGACTGCATGTGCTCAGGGACTTGTTGAGATGAAAGACCACAACTCTCGAGTCAAAGTGGCAACAAGAGCACTATCTTCTGCAGGAGGTGGTGGTATGCATGTTTTAGCTGGACAGCTGAGGAGAGTTGAGTCCCTTACATCAGAGATTTTGGAGACACTTCAAAATCAAAATCGTTTCATTCTTTGAAGAGCAAGTTGGATTTGATAAGTTTGTGATGGATGGCACACCCTTGATGGCAGCCAAGGTCACCACATTGCCAAGCTGTTGACTGACAAGTCCACTGAATATAATGATTTGCTCCATTCACAATGACATTGGATGGCTTAGAAAAGGAAACACATTGAAAAGTTTTTGTGCAATAAGAGAGCAGATCCTCCTCTTTCTTTGGCTTTCGCAATTGAAAAATTCTAGCAAGTTTCTCTCTGATGGGAAATTAGTTTAATGCCACGTCCTACCATTTAAACCAGTTGAAGGAGGAGTTGGAGATTCTTGTTGTGGAACTGTTGTGGAAAAATGTAATAATTTTAGCAGCAGCATCTCCAGTGAAATGGTGAGGTTTGTTAAGGGCCCTTTGTATCTTGGGGCAGATTTTGCATTGAGAGGAAAAACGCTGGTAGCATCATTGGATGAGGGTTTTTTACAACTGGAACTCATTGACATTCCGTCATCAGACGACTTGAGGCACTAATTGCAGATGGCAGGTTTTGAATGATTCTGGACCCATGTAGTCAGTCAAGGAAAATGTCCACCCTCAAGGGGTCATGCACTTTTTCTTCTAACAATATTTAGCTCAACATACACTTGTGTCATCATTCTCAAACAAGAATGCCATTAAAACTCATGATCACATCTCCATCACTGAGCAGCATCTGCAGCGCTGCTTACATATTGCCTCAACAGCATACAGACCGGACTGCTCTTGCTAAGTCAAGAAAATGCATTTTCTCTCATTAAATCGCAAATGTTGGGAAGAGGCAGTACAGACAGATAAGGAGGAAAAAAAGTTATAACAATGAGAGGTTAACTAAGGGTCGGTCACCAAGATTTTCTTCATGTTTGCAGGGATAAAAAGGCGATTATTGTTGACTACAGTTTGAAATGTTTTGCCTTGATAACGTGCAATGAACTGTAATGTCATTGTAATTAGAAGTATGCTGCATAATTCTGTTTTGTTGGTGCATTTGGAATTAATATTGTTTGTCAGTTAAAGGAATGAAAAGTCAAACATCTCATATGGCTCACATTCGGTGAATGTATTGCGACATACATGGCCATGATAAAAAAATACCATGCACTGTTATAATTCTGCTCTGTATCATACTATGCACTTTGGTTTTATTTTGTTGGTGGAGAAAAAGGGGATTTTGGCTGTCATTTAAACCAGTGCAATTTTAGGTATCTGTGACACCTGGACTGATTGAGATGCCCAATTTATGTTGAAAATGGACAAAGGTAAGTACAGTAGTAGTCCATCTCTGGATTTATGTGCACATGTTGTTTTGCATTTACCAAATAAAATATATTCACTCCTTCAGTATGTTGTTGTAATTTCCTTCTTCCTTTTTTTAACCGTGATTATTCATTCTACAGACTCTGATTTTGTCTCAGTTTCATAAACTGGCCCCAATTCCAAATGAAATGAATAGCCCTGATGTACACAATGAAATCAAATGGGAGCGATATTATGGAATTCAAGTATTTACCATGATAAGAATGGGATTGAAAAGGATCTTGGTACTCAATTACCTGACTCAGGAAGTGAGATGTATTTTAAAATCCACCATTGTTCATTGTGATAGGTTGCTTTTGCCACTGGACCATAGTTTCCAATGTCACTCCAGCTATGAATGCTTCAGATTCCCTTTCTTGGAAATATACCTGTGCTCACTCAACTTAATCTCAAGTAAAAGAAAAATACAGCATAACCAATGACAAGAGTAAGGCAGCAGAGGAGTCATCGTGTCATAAGATAAGCCCCAGAACAGTGTCATCACCCCACAAAATATCGTGAGTATAAATAGCTGTATTGGAACTAAATTCTAGAAAGAGAGGTTTATAGTCAGTGTTAATGCATGCTTAGTATGATGGAATGGATGGAACTGAAATAGAAAATACTTTTTTTCCTTAGGTGGAAAATCTGCTTCAATTAATTACAGCAGAATTCCCATCAAGACAGGAAAGGCAAATCCCCCAAGAAATGTTGCCTATAACCTGGTTTGCCCATAGGCTGGGATGATCCTGGCAGGTTTTAAAAGCACAGTGTTCCTGGATAGTCTCAGGCACACTTGTGTCAGAGTAAGCTGCTCCTTTGCACTTTGAGGTTCTTTCCTGCAGCCCTGACCTTGTGGTTAGTTATCATGATGGCGGTGGACTGAATGTGTGGTCAAGTGCACCACAGATTAGTGTCTCCTCTAATAGAGTCTCGTGCTAATTCTCGAGGCTAATCGCAGGAGCTCGTCTACTTGGCCTGAACACTTTGACTAAATTGGCTGTCCCACTGCATCACTCATCAAGCCAAGCACAATGAGCTGAGACAAGTTGGCCAAGATGGGTCCTACACTTTTGACAACCACTGAGTGGCTAAGAACAACTTTTGTTCTGTTCTCAGGGTGACAATTGTGCAGCTACTCCATTTCACTGGTGAAATAGTGATTCTTAAGAATAAAATACTCAAGTACATACTTTTAAATATACACATACATTCATCAAACTGGATACTTTTTTTATCATGCTTTTTTTTAACATTTGTATAATATTTAAATAAAAATTGACTATTGAGAACATTTTCTTGGTTAGTTTAAATATAATTATAGTATTATAACATGGTAATTGGGGTTTTACATTGTCAAAAAAAGCATCTTTGAATTAGAAATACATTTGAACTCTGTTATGTGTCATTTCCACTTAGTATGTGAGTCCTTTCTCAATAATGTGAATATTGGTGTATCTATTTAACTGAAAATAATGTTTAACTTATACTTATGAGCATTCAACATGAATGAAGTGCAATGCTGTCTCGCCCTGCCGGGTTGAGTGTTCCTGCAGGGGTAATTCTTTGGTAATATTTCATGTTGATGTAAGCAGTAATTGCATGGTTAGAAAAGAAGTAGCTGGAGTCCAGTGCTCTAATCACAAATGAGTTACTGTGCATGAGCACAGTGTATGACCTTAGCTACAGGATACAGCTGTTATTTTTAGCAGTGAAGCTTCTTATCAGAAGGGGTCAATTAAGTTCATACAGAGCTAAAACAGTTAAATCAGGCTAAATAGTCAGGAAGCAAAAACTAAAGGATGGACCAATCTATCCTCAGCAGACGCTAACACTGCTCTCCTTTCTTCTTTCATCAAATGCACTCCTCCATGTCCCCCTCCCCACCTGAAGCTGTAAGCCTGGGGAAGACATGGGTATTTAAAGCAATACAACTTACACATTCCCTCACTGGAAACAAGGGCAGGGGTAAGATGAATGGATATGGTTGGCAGAGGAGGTTGGATGATAAAACCAGGCTGAAAACTGTGTATGTGCGAGTATGTATGTCTGTGGGGAAAAATGAGAAGCCAGTGAGGCGATGCAGACACCGCGAGGAGCTCAAGGACCCTTTGATGGTGACAAAAAAGCCTGTAGAAGAAAGATTTGAACATCTATAATGGTAAAAGTAAATGAAAGTACCTGTAACTGCAGTCTGGGAGTGTCTTGTGTCGCCTTACGATTGCATTAAAACCACAGACAAAATGTTTGCATATGTAGCAGAGACTCCTGGAATTTAGTTCACTGTTGTGTTGATTCTCACACAATCAGCACATTGAATCTCATTAGTTCATTCAGCACATGAGCAAAAGTGTAAAAATAACTAATGTGAGGTATTCTGCTCGGACCGGATCTTCTCCTCTAGCAAGAGTTAAACTCACCACCATGTCAAACACAGGATCCACATAAATATTCAAAAACCATCTGTAACACAGCCTGGAATAAACACACACACTCACACACACAAATATACACACACACTCACACACACAATATACACACTCACACACACACAGACATGCTCTCTCAGACACACACACACACACACACACAAACACTCATACACTTTTCCACTCAATGAGCAAATGCTAAAATGATCATATAACCTCAGGAAACTTGACAATTCTTTCACGCCCTAACCATGAGAAAATCTAAACCACCTCAGCCATTTTAATGCTCATCCTCTTCTTTTCCTCCTTCTCCATCTGTCTCTCTCCGTCTTCAGTCCCACCTGTCCCTCCTCCTCTCCATCTGCCTTAATGTCCTCCCTTGTCCTTTCCCGTCCACACGTCTACACTCTTCTGTCAAACCTCTGCCTGCTCCTCCTTTCATTATTGCCATCATTGATTCATCCTTTCTGACTTTTTTAATTGATAAAAATCGCTGGTTTAAACTGTGTGCCAAATGAATTAGTGCACTGGCTTCAGGTGTGAGCTCACGTTCAGCACGTGTTTTGATGTGTTGCCTTTGTGTTTGTGCTAACATATTTGTTTAAGCAGTAAAACGATGCATCTGTGCAGGCATGACACAGACTGTCTGAGATGTTTGTGTGTGTGTGTGTGTGTGTGTGTGTGTGTGTGTGTGTGTGTGTGTGTGTGTGTGTGTGCGTGTGTGTGTGCGTGTTGCTGCCATGCCTGTGGTGTGTGAGCACGGATGCCTCTGTGTTTGTGTAATGGTCTGTACCGTACCATGCAAAATCAAATGGCACACTGTTGGATAGGTTTCCCCTCAAATGTACAAAACATTTCAGCAGCACCAACACACATGACTCTGCCTGTCAGCTCATGCTGCACCACAGTGAGAATACTTGCACATGCCACAGCTGCAAGCACACACACACACACACACACACACACACACACACACACACACACACACACACACAGGACTACAGGGGGACCTGCTTACAGAGCAAAAACAAGCTTATAGGGGGGCATGAGCAGGTAAAGGCTGCAGAAGACTAAATTAGATACAAGTGGAAGTAAAAAACTAACATGTGAACATGTTAATAGAAAGGACGCATCCTCCCCCACATCATTCATTAATGTATCCACAGCTGTATCATCATGTGTGTGTGCATGTGTGTCCATCATTTAAACTTAAGGACTATTTAAATGCTGCCCTTTAGCCCAAATACAAGTATTTGGACTGTAGGAGGAGCCAGAGCAAACCCACACAGACATGGAGACGTTATCTGCGCGTTAGAACATATGTGAACACACACACCTTTGTTATGAGTCCAAAGTCACTAATCATCAGTAATCATTTAATCAGCTGAAGTGAGTCCTCTGACAGCTGATTGGTCAATTGCTTGGCCATTTGTGGAAGAGTTTGGACACCCCTGCTGTTGCGGATGTGAGGAATTGGGGGCGTGCTGGGATTTGGCTGTGTATTTGGGATTTACGACCCACCCCCACCACGCACGACCACCTGCCATCTAAACACAGACAAACTTCTTCGTCCCTGTCGTTAGTCCGCCCCGCCGGTTAGACCAAAACAGCCCCCACCCATCACAGAATTCTTTCAACAACCTCCAGCAGCCGTAAAGCCCAACCCCTCCCCTCCAGCCTGTCAAACATAGTTAGTTCCTGGCTCCAAGGACCCCCCTCCACTGCGCACACAAACATCATTAGCATCTGAGCCCAGCAGCATCTGCAGCACCAGTCAGGCGCCAAACTGACGAAGGCCCCACCCTGCCACCGGACGGCTGCTATGGGAGGAAAGAGTGCATGTGTGTGCGTGTGGGGGGGGGTTAACTGGCTGAAAAGGGCAGCAGCATCACTGCTGACAACAGAAAAATCCTAATGATTTGACATGAACAGAAAGACAGAGCGAGCTGGGAGGGCAAGGAGAGAAAAACTGACAGCAAAGGGAGAGAAAAACAAGAGAATGAGAGCAGAGGTAGAGAGAGAAGGACAGGGCAGCAATAAGCATATCTAGATAGATGAGAGCAGCAGGAGTGATGACAGGTTGACTTAGAAAAAGGGCCAAGACAATGGGAGAGCGAGCAGGGGAAGTAGAGCGAAGAGGAAAGACGGGAAGTCAAAAAGGAGGATGGGAAGGTGAAGGAGAATTAAAGAATGATGACAGAGTAGATGAGAGTTTAGGCTCAAAAGCTGGCTGAGAGTGAGCGGAGCTGTGGAAGGTGGCCTCTCTTCCGTCGCTCTTTACTGGAATGTATTTAAGGACTAGTTTCCCTTCAGAGACCAAAGTCTTCTTCATTTACACATGTGGAACCATCCAGATGTTCAGGCTGAAAAAAACAGAGGCTGGACAAGGTAAAGCTTTGGTTATAGTTACAAAGAACAAACAGCTGAATCAAAGCCACATCAGTCAAAGTGACTAGTGCCACGATTCAGGCATTCCCAATATGGGTGGAGTCATCTGGATGCTTTAACCAACACATGGAAGTTTAGTTTACAACAGCTCCATCTCGAAATCTTTAGAAGGACTTCCCTTCAGGATCAGGTGGTTTCAGAGATGTGATCTATGACTGTCAGGCGTGTGTGTGTGCGTGTGTTTGTGCCTGCACGCATGGTCGGTCGCTCTGCTACTGCTAAGTAGTTTCATTGGGATGTACTGGGAATGACTCTGGTTTATGTTATAGAAGTAGCAGTTCCAGCTGCTTTTATAAAATAAACTGGTCGGACACAGACAGAGACAATTTCAAGAGGGGAAGCCTTTACTGCACCACATGTGGATTATAAAGAAGACTTCATTTAAAAGCAGGCTGTATCCGTCCGTCCGTCCATCTGTCTGTCTGCATATGCTCTCAGGAAGACGGACAGGATGGAATCTTTAATGCTTTGGCAAATGCACTGACTGCTGCTGCCAATAGACTACTTAAAGAAATGACTAGTTCATTAGCAGAAATCTGCCCTTTCACTGAGACCTGCGGCTGTGATGTGGAGCTCACTGCAGATCAGCAGCTCTTCTGGGGACTCACATTCCTGACTTACCTCACTATTAAAGTCATCATGTAGACAGCTTAATGCTGAACCCAAAGTGCAACAACCAGACCAGGGCCGCAACTTTACTTATAAGGGGAAGAGAAGACAAGCCGCAGGGGCCACGCCCAGCTCCTGTCGAGGAAAAACCATCCCCCAGCTCCCACAGGCCACAGACGGGAGCTGATTTATCGTTATCTGATCTTTGTGCAAGTATAACTGTGAATCTGCACGTCTACAAAATAATATAAAGATGCAAGGCTGGAAGGACCATTAAAACTGTGGCCATCGCCATGACAATACTCGATACCTTAAAAGGAAGTTTGTGTCTTATAAACACACACACACATCAGATAGACACACACATAGACTATTGCAGTAATCAGATTACTCCCAGTTATCAGATCAGATGAAAATGCACAGGGTTAGGGTTAACCCCTAACCCTAAACACATCTTCATTTGAAGTGCCGATGCATGTTCTTTGTTCCTCAGGATAAGGAATGGTTATATTTTGTGATATTTTTAGTGCATTGTGTTACACAGATATAAATGTTCATTTTGAGTTGAAGTTGTCATTCATACAATGAATGAACAAACATCAGCATTCCTGACTGGGAGAGGAAGAATCAGGGCTCAATCAGAAGAGGAAAAATCCCTGCAGGAGGATAAAGACTGCTGTCTGCACATGCCAATGAAACAACTAACCCAAATCTTAACAATTCATTCAGTAGACATTTAACATCAGTGGTGTGATGGAGGAAAGACCTCAATAACTTTCCTGTAAAGTTCAAGACCTACTAAGCTTCATTAACTATTGTTGTCTATAACTAGAATCCTGTGATTATTGGAACAAAGCTGACAATAAAACCAGACACAGCATTGTTAAATAAAGATCACATATGCTATAGTATAGTTCTATTACTATACAGTATACTGTATAAGTACATGTGTACTACAGGTATAGAGTACATCTATATGTGCAAACTTGCATATGTTCTTCAGCTTCTTAATGTACTGAATCAGAGCATCCAATGATCTACACCTACATGCTGCAGGTGTAGATCATTGGATGCTCTGATCTCGAACTCGGCTCTGCTCGGCCACCCGATGACACCCAAGCGAGCGAAATGTTGTTTCTACTTGCCGTGTGGTCTCCGTATTGTTCGGATGTTGACTTGTATATGTGTGCATTGTTTGTTGTCTGTATTTCAAATGGGGAATATTAATTCAGTTCTCGACCAAATTGGTGTTCGACTAGGCTTCTCGAACAAATTTCAGCACCGAGGTTTGTCTGTATTTGACTAGGAGTACCTCATGACTCCACGAAGAGTCACAATTGGTGATTGAGGAAGGTGGAAGGTTGTTGCTGAGCAACATATCCAGGATAAGTTTAGCAGGGCTACAGCGGTGACCTGAAACCTGAGCCTGAGTCAAGGTCCACTAATAAGTAGTCGTTTTCTGGGAACACCACAAATGCCAACCTGTGACATAAACGTGAAAGCAGACTAATCAGTCTAAAGGTCTCTTTAAAATGAAAAGGGCAGTAAAATAGGTGATTAATGGTTGACATTAGCCAAAATCAACACAAGCACAACACACACTGTCTCCAGTCTAAGATCAGCTGATAGAGTACAGAAGTCAAGAA
This sequence comes from Lagocephalus sceleratus, assembly GCA_911728415.1. NCBI lineage: Eukaryota > Metazoa > Chordata > Actinopteri > Tetraodontiformes > Tetraodontidae > Lagocephalus > Lagocephalus sceleratus. Next base: position 218,351 of record CAJVRN010000233.1, read on the forward strand.
GCATTAACTATTCTCACAAAAGAGGACATCATGGATGGATTCCAGCGTGTTCACCAAAGATGTGTGTGGAGCAGCCTGGTGGAGTCAGAATTAATCAATCACATTAATATATTAATAATATGTTAATAATATATTAATACAATTAATAAGTGCAGATATTGTCCACAAAAACATCAGTCTGGAAAATTAAGAAGTGACAAGTCAAGTTACAAGTTGACTAAAACATTTATTATACCATCCATTCATTCACCTATTAATTCATTCAGCACACACACACACTCTCACACACACTCTTTCTCTCTCTCTTTTCCTCTCTCTCTCCCTCTCTCTCTTTCTCTCCCCTTCTCTTTCTCTCTCTCTCTTTTCCTCTGTCCCTCTCTTCATCTCTCTCATATTTTGGGACGGTTGGAACGTTCATGACTTGATGTTTTGAACAAAGCCCATGTTCTTCAGAGCCCCTCCCCCTCTGTCACTCTTCATTAACACAACGGAGGTCAGTGGAGAGAAGAGGAGCAGAAATGAGTCAACAAAGGAAGTGAAACAATGGAGGCGTCCATGCTGAGGGGCGGGGCCACGCTGGGCCTCCTGTGGGCTGATGGAGACATTAGGCAGACTGTACCAGTTCTTAACTGTCATAGCTGCCCTCACCCTAACCCTAGCCTCCTGCTGACCCCTTTGACCTCAGAGAGGACGTTCTCCCCACATTCCACCAGCAGCCCTAACCTTACACGCTGGCTAATTTTTGCTGAATTATGTGATGCAGTAATAAAAGCTTCCTTCAGTGTACGTCACAGGTGTCAAACCGGTTCCCCAAAGGGCCATGTGGCTGCAGGTTCTTTTTCAACCCAGCAGCAGCAGCACCAGACTTGACTCATTTAATCAACTGATCTGAGTCTTCAGACAGATGATTGGTCAAACTGGGTGAGCTGGACTGGTGGAACAAGAACCTGCAGCCTCACGGCCCTTTGGGGAACCGGTTTGACACCCCTGGTGTACGTCCCTCACCTCAGCCACCCACCAGAGCCCCGACTACAGTTTACCTTCCTGTAACAGCAACAATACTACTACTTATAATAATGACACTACTACTACTAACAATGCACCAATGGAGAAGAGCCAACACATCTGTGGCACTGGTCCAGAAAAGCCCACTTCCTCTGAGAGACTGAACATGTCACCAGCACAGGCACAAGTGGCTGCTGTAAATCACTCACGCTGAAGTCGGTATTCAGTGCTCATACTCAGTGCTCAGAGAAGTATGGGACATAACAAGTCATGTTCTGACTATAAAACAGATCAGATGACACATTACTCTGATTGAATGGACGGTGGAATCACGGCTTCTATGAGGCTGATTGTGGGAAAAGTCATTCTGAAAAGAAACAATTGAAAAGTCCAAACATTTCTGTTTCCAAACTGTAACAGTCGGATACATTTATCACTGGGTGGAGTCACATCATCAGCTGGCTGACAGACATGACGCATACCCCTAGAGATGGATGAAAATGATAAAAACTCATTAATCGATTAATTAATTGCTCAGTACTAGAAGAGACAATGAAGCAGACAGAGACATGGGTGTTGGAGCTGTCCAATCCTGTCACCTCATGTTTGTCATCAGAAAACACTCTCACAACTCATCTGCAGAGAGCCAGAAGTGTTTTCTCACCTTTGATCCTTAAAGGAGTCATCAGCAGGAAATTCCACTTTTCCTGGTTAAACCTGTGTATCGTGTTGATCTCAGATGTTTGAAGCTGAGTTTTTTGGTTTGGCTCTTTGTTCTAACAGACTACCAGAGTTTCTGGTTCTGCTCCTGTGATGACATCACCACAGGAGGCCATCATCAGAAGCCCACCTGTCTTCTACCTGGACTCATCTGCTCAGCCCCATCAATGGCAGTTGTGTTGATGTCAGCTGATCTGCGGTTGGTTGTGTAACCTTCTGCTGTATTGTGTTGAGACCCTGAAGTTTGGGACTCCAGTGAGCGGAGGTGCCCCACAAGACCAGCAACTGTTGACGGTCATTGTCAGCAGGATTCTGTCACTTTTCCACTTTTTACTGTCTTTTTGTTCCTGTTTACAATAAGATATCCATATAGTTACTGGCCCCGCCCCCATTCTGGCTCTGCCAATCAATGCACGGATCATTAACATAATCAGAATGAACATCTAGAGCAGACAGTCTCACATGAACTCTCACAGGAGGAAGACACCGTATGAAAACAGGTCAAAATGAGCTCTACGTTTGATTTGAAATTTTAAAAATTGATACAAAGATAATTAAAGGAGACTGTGGAAAGATCAGCTGATGAGTCCTTTAAAAGAGAAACATTGAGATGTAGCCTCTGAATTAAATTGAACTTTAATAGATTTTAACCCTAAATTTCAATTTTATCAATGTTTATAGTCATGAGTCATGAATTCCTGAAAGATGAAGATTTTATCTCTCCCACCACACCATGGGAAACCTGTCACATGTCAGAGTGAAGTCCTCTGGTATATAAAATATAAATATCATTTTCTACCACTTATTCCTCCACAGAGGGTTGTGGGGGGGACCCATCTATCCCAGCTGAAACTGGGTGAAGGTGGGTCCACCCTGGACTGGTCACCAGTCAGTCTCAGGGCTCACCCTCCTGGGTGGTGCCTCCTTCCTTCAGACTCGGGTCCTCTACCAGAGGCCTGGGAGTCTGAGGGTCCTGCGTAGGATCTTAGCTGTTCCTAGGACTGCGCTCTTCTGGACAGAGATCTCTGATGTGGTTCCTGGTTCGAGCCAGCTACTAAGCTTGGGTGTTACTGCCCCTAGTATATATATATATATATATATATATATATATATATATATATATATATATATATATATATCCACATGAACTGAGAAGCAGCTCGTAGCTCAGTGTTCGAATATCCGCAACAAGAAGCTGCTATCACACTTAGAGATTGATGAGGCACAGCGGTGTGCCTCTTAGACGCTACAACTATACTACGGCAAGGGGGAGCCAGGATGCCAGGTCAGTATGGGGGATGAATTCATCATCACCCCCCCCATCATCAAGATTGGGTACAAAGCCCCAATGATAGACGGAATCGGACAAGGGGAGCTGACCTGAGAGAGAGAATCATCAAGACCTGGGGGAACTCAACTACCTCCCTGCCAAGGCTGATAGACAAAGTACCAGACCAATCTCTACTGGAGGACATCAACACGGCGCTGTCAACCATCCCTACCACTACCACCACTGAGACCAATCAGCTGATGTATGCAGCAGCAAGGGTAATCCTACAGATGCTTGGCTATAAGATGAAGAGCATGAATAGCCATAAGGAGCAAATGGCCCCATGGAGGAGAAGGCTAGAGGCAAAAATCATGGCAACATGGAGAGAAGTCAGCCTCCTAACAGAGCTGAGTAGAGGCGTGAACCCAAGGACAGAGCTGCCCAAGAAGTATAACAAGCTGTCCATACCTGAGGCACTGGAGACTGCTAAGCAGAGGCTCGCAGCCCTGGCTACCCAACTAAAGAGGTACACAAGAGAGGTAGAGGAAAGGAGAATAAATAGGGTGTTCTCCACCAACCCAGCAAAGGTCTACTCTCAGTGGCAGGGTGAGAGGGAACAATACTAGAAGCGTATCTGGGAGAAAGAGGCAACACACAACACTACTGCTCAATGGCTGAAAGACCTACAGACCGAGCACAGCCAACTCCCAGAACAAGACTCAATAGTCATCACCTTAGCAGACGTCCAACAACGAGTGTCCAAAATGAAGAGCTGGACAGCAACAGGGCCCAATAAGATCCACGCCTACTGGCTTAAGAAGCTAACTACACTCCATGAACACCTGGCAGCACAAGTGAACCAGCTGCTAACATCAGGGAACTACCCTGAGTGGCTAACCCAAGGCCAGACAGTCCTCATAATGATGGACCCCCAGAAGGGCACAACACCGTAAACTACCGGCCCATAACCTGCCTCAGCACCACATGGAAGCTCCTATCAGGCATCATAGTGGCTAAGATCAGCAGGCACATGGATCATGACATGAGTACTGTAGGATGTGCCACACCAACCTGTGCAATGCCTGGATTGATTACAAGAAAGCCTATGACTCAATGCCGCACACATGGATACTGGAGTGCCTAAAGCTGTATAACATCAATGGGACACTAAGAGAGTTCATCAAGAACTCCATGAAGCTGTGGAACACGACTCTGGAGGCTTACTAGATGAACATCAGATGTGGCATATATCAAGGGGATGCCCTGTCCCCCCTGCTGTTCTGCATAGGCCTAAACCCCCTCAGCCAGATCATCACCAAGAGTGGCTATGGGTACCAGTTCCAAAGTGGAACAACCTTCAGCCACCATCTCTACGTGGATGATATCAAGCTGTATGTCAAGAATGAGCGTGACATCGACTCCCTGATTCACCTTCTAGGATGTACAGCAAGGACATCAGGATGTCATTCGAAAAGTCAGGTGAATGGTAAGCATAAGATCCAGGCCATAAACACCTACGCCCTGCCAGTAATCAGATACCCTGCTGGCATAATACCCTGGCCACTGGAAGAGATACAAGCCACTGACATCTAGACAAGGAAGCTCCTCACAATGCACGGAGGGTTCCACCCTAAGTCCAGTGTCCTGAGGCTGTACACAAAGCGGAAGGAAAGGGGCCCAGGACTAGTAAGTGTCCAAACTACTGTCCAGGAGGAAACAACAAGCCTCTGAGAATACATCAAGAAGATGGCCCCAACTGACCCACTGCTGAGTGAATGCCTCAGGCAACAGAAGCCCACCAAGGAGGAGGAACCTGAGGGGCTATCATGGAATGTATCACCGACCAATTGAGGAAGTGGCTGATATCGAGAAGACATACCAGTGGCTGGCAAAGGCCGGACTGAAAGACAGCACAGAGGCACTAATCATGGCTGCACAAGAACAGGCCCTAAGCACCAGAGCAATAAAGGCCAGGGTCTACCATACCAGGCAAGAGCCCAGGTGCAGAAGTGCCAAGGGATGAAGGAGGAGATAGAGAGAACGTGGGGGGTGAAGGCAACAGTGGTCCCAGTAGTGATAGGAACACTAGGGGCAGTAACACCCAAGCTGAGTAGCTGACTCCAACAGATACCAGGAACCACATCGGAGATCTCTGTCCAGAAGAGCACAATCCTAGGAACCCTCAGACTCCCAGGCCTCTGGTCGAGGACCTGAGTCTGAAGGAAGGAGGCACCGCCCAAGAGGGTGAGGAAGATATTTTTTATACAATTAACCAAAACAAACAAATACTCCAGTAGCTTCTTCCCAACTCAGTGAAAGCTAATAAAATGTGTGTGTGTGTGTGTGTGTGTGTGTGTGTGTGTGTGTGTGTGTGTGTGTGTGTGTGTGTGTGTGTTATCTTTACTGGAAGTAAAGTCATTGTGTGGGAATTCTGTGTTTGCTGCTTCCAAACATGTTACATTTCTCCAGGGACCAGTTTGAGAACATTTTTCCAGTGTGTGTGTGTGTGTGTGTGTGTGAGACCAGGCCTCTTCCAGTCTTGGGCTGGCTGGAAGAAGTGTGTTAATGTGCATGGACTTGCCCTTTTGTTTCATTTCACACTGCTCATGTTGTCCTTTCTCTAATTTCCTCTTTTACTAATGACTTAATGACTGATATAAAATCTTTATATCTGTGATATTTTACATCTTTACGTGTTCACAAAAGGTTTTGACAGAAAGTGGTGGATATTTAATGACACATTTTGAGGGGGAGAAGAAACAAATGTAAATCAAAAGAGTATCCTTGGACATAATTGAATCAACCCTGCATGATCAATGAGCCCAAGATTTGCCTTTCTCTCAAATCTTTTACTTTCTTAAACACATTAAATTGCATTAACAATGGATTCTGGAGCATATGAGAAAGCTTCCATTCATTAAATATAAATATGGGTGACCAGTTGTTATTGTGTCAGTCTTATATATATTGACTACATTACATCAGTATAGGGCAAATGAAAAAGCTTCATCCAATGTGTAACTGCTTTTCTTGACTTTAGTAGTCTCATGCACCTTCCATTTTTTTAAACATACAACATGCTTTCTATCTTGATTTAGCAATTTCTTCTCATGCTCCCTTAATATCCCATCATCAGTCCTGATAGTCTATAATAATGATCATCAGGAGCTTCTAGGTTCATGATGAAGCATGTGGGAGATCAGCAGCTTCTGTGGTGGCTGACTCGATTTTTCCTCGTTTGATCATTTCTTTATTTTCCAAAGTCACATTATAGACATGAATAATCTTTAGGAAAGTGAAAGCATTTAAGCACAACATAAAAAAACTGAGGATTTTCTGTCATGACCAAGCAAGTGTGTTTCAGATGATCACAGTGAGTTTTAGAAAAGAATATGAAGCTACAGAGAAACGACTGGAGCTGTTTTGTCCTGCTGGTATCAACAATAAGATGCCAGCTGACTTTGTCCTTCTAGAGCCAACGGAACGGCTGCAGGCCTTCCAGCTATAGCACTGCAGCGCCGAGACCACAGCCCTGAAACTGTCGCTCTTTCTCCTTCTGTCTACTCTGTGATCACACTCACCCTTCCTCTCCATGTCTTTGTGCCCCCTCCCCACCACTGCAGTGGGTGCAATCCCCTGGGATCGACAGCAGGAGACCATTATACCAGCTCCTTTTCCCAACTCTCTCCTGATTTCATCATCCCTCCCTTCCTTTCTTCCTCCTCCTCCTCCTCCTCCTCCTCCTCCTTCATCTTCTCTGGACCTCCACTTTTTATTTAGAGCAAATGTGATCTTTTGTGTGCAAGCATGTACTTGGGTCTTCTAGCCTCCCCATCCCTTCCTTTTGCTCCTTCTCCTTTCCTTCAGTCAATATAATTGGCATTGCAGAAGTGTTCCCTGCAGAGTGTTCTAAAACAGAGGAGAGGAAGGGAGGGAGTGATGAAGGCAAAGAGAAGAAGAGAAAACATGAGTGGAGGACAGGAAAGCAGATAGCATGGTCTTCCATGAAACAGAAATGGACTTTAAGTTTTGCGAGAGGTGGTGGCATTGGACTGGGAAATTAATGAACGTTGGCAAAACATCTCACATGTTGCACCAATGTTGAGATGGGTATATCTTGACATTAGGGTATATAAGGGTGCCCTTGAACCTTTCAGTAGATCTGGATCCAGCTGCTTCCAGATACTCGGAATAAAAGCAGGAAATTCTTCATGGAAACCTCAGCTGTAGGATTTTGACCTGATGGGTTGTGTGTCTGTAGGAGACAGCAGTTTGTAAAAAACTGCAGATGTTGGTGTGATGAGGTGTCAATGAGCAGCCTGCATTCAGAAAACCTGATTTTCCAAAACTGCCAAACTCCCAGCATCATCCCAGCAGCACTTCATCTTCAGGAAATGCTCTTAGCAGCCCCAGGCCATGCCCTGTCTAGCCACCTTACAGGTTGGGACAGTGCAAAGATTGCTGACATCACAGACCGCACATGTGTAAAGATTATGACATCACGTGACGGCCTAATGAGTCTGGGACTAACGAGCTAATCAATCTCCTGCCGCCAAAATGAAATGTGGAGTCTGAATGTCACAAACGTACGGCTGCAACAAAGCTTCACTTTCATTATTTCAGCTCATCAATTACTTCTGCTTGTTTAATCACTCACGCGGGAACCAAAATGAAGACGGATGCCCACCGCTAGAGTCCAGCCTGGAGGCGCACCGATCCTGAGACAGTGGCGTCGATCACTGATAACACACAACAGCTGCTGCTTCTGGGATATCCAGAACTTTTGGTTTGAATATCTCCTCCAACTGGTGAGGGTAGCTCTTCTGACTTTACTGGAAGTAGCTGTTTCAGGGAAAATGTTGGTTTGTGTGCTCATCTTAAAGCTTCAAAAATCCACTCTCGTATGTTTTTTGAAAATCTTTATAGATATTAAAAATCTTACTCCAGAGCCAGTAATCCATCTGGATAAGAAACAGTGTAAGAAACAACAAACCAGCCTGAGCTGTACATTAACTGCACATTCAAGTTTAAGCTTAAAAACCTGTTTTAGCACAAAGGGACTTAAATATTGAAGTGGGTTTTAACAATAATGGTTATTTGGCTGTTGATTGGCAGAGCATTCCTGTGCTGTTAAAGGCCCAAAGATGCTTTTCTCAATTTGTATGTTCTCTCCTCTGCTTCTCTGCCCAGCTTCTTCTACCTAAGAAGGATGAAGAGGACTAAATCCAGAGTGTTGTGAGTAGACTCAAATTACATTCATAACCAGGTTCTGCTCTGAACGCTTCATCAGGAAGAGCACTGGAACCTAACCCTAACTGGAGGCATCTTGTATGTTGGGTCTTAATTCAGCATGACAACAGTTTCTGAGAATGGAAGAGTGACAATTAACCAGAACTTAATTACAACTACCAGAACCATTTCTTCTAATGATTATAATTATCACATTTTACAAAGAATCACAAATATTTCATGCAGATTTTTTTCAGAACAACCTTATAAAAATAAAAAACACATTTGACCTTCACTGGCTTTTCCTGAGCTGTTGCCATGGTGAAATGTATGTTTTATCATTATTATCAAATTGCTCCTTTGAAAAGAATCATGAAATGTGCTGTTGGTCACGTCTGAGTAGAACAACCTTCCAGAAAACAGCCAAATAATAATCACTTAACATAGAAAGAGGCTAAAGATTAAACCTGTGCTGGGACTCACATAAGACAATGAAGGGCCGCATCTACACGTCTGCTTCACTGAACCACAACAACTAACACAAACCTCAAAACAGCAGTTGAAATCTTAAACTGGACAAAAGTACTCTTTTTCCACTCTCTGCCAGGTTGTTGATGAAATGACTTAATTCAGGGTGCAATGGGTGCCATGAATCATCAATTTGTACAACAACCTCGAGGGCCACGTTGTGACCCCAGACCTGATGTCCGTGAAATCTTTTCAACTTGAACACATTGGCCTGTCTGCCTGTATGCTTTAACACTTAACACAATAGTTAAGCTTTAACACACGCAATAGTTTCACAATCTCAGTGAATTGAAATGCGAAGCGTTTTGGTAATAATGACTCATTTCAAAAAGCAAGTCTTCAGAAAAACTAAGGTTTTTCTTGTCAATATATCAGCTTTTCTTCGTTTCTACATTGCTGCAACTTTAAACATTACAGCAGCAGGGAATGTTTCCTCCATCAAGGCCAAATAAATGACTGTCTGAGCAGTGAGGAAAATGACCCCTTTTTCCTTGTCCATTCAGACACAGCCTCCAGAATCTAAGCTCCTCTGGCACTAAAGGGAGAAACCAGGAAACATCACACCACTCCACAATAGAAAGATGCTCTTAGGTATGTTGTTACAGTCAGACGTCTCAGGGAAACCTTTACACCTGCCCTGATATTTGAAAGTATTCATAGAAAAAAGGGAAAACAGCAAGGAAACGCAGGTACAGACAGGCTAAACTGCTCCTTTGACTGAAAACTCAAAACTTTGCATTGAGGAAGTTCCAATACATTAATGTAATACAGCCTTCAAGGGACTCATCAAACATACAGAGCCTGTATAAGGCGCTGATAGTGGCCGTGCCTCCAGCACCACGTCTGAATGAAGAGCAGATAAGGCTGCATACAGCTCATTAACTCACTCATATCTTCCACTTGTGCAGCTGTACCCATGCATTTCAGTTGGGATCGAACATGCCATGAGATAGAAAGCAACATCACAGATGCAGAGAGCAAGGGACAGCCATCGCACTTTAATATGCACCATTCAGAAAGGAGTGCACGTGGGCTAGGCAAGCACTCGCTGCTGGAGTCCAGTCGATAAACGCATCCTTTACAATGTTGCTGTCTGCTGAAAGAAGCAACAATTTAAAAAGGCACCAAACAACTGCACTTCCAACAGAAGATGTTCTAAGAACTTTCCAAGAGGAATCATGTGACTGCATGCACACACACAAACACACACACACACACACACACACACACACACACACACACACACACACACACACAGAGGTTTGAGCGTGCGTGGATGATGCATCACATCAGCAAGCAGAGCAGAAGGTCACATGAAGAGCACTGTTTGTGGAGGAGCTGCTGTGCTGGAGCTGTTGGAGGTTTAGTGTGACCAACTGGAGATGGTTCACATTCCCACACTTCCCACAGAAGAGCTGCTAATACTCAGCACTTTGTTCACATGGAGTTCCAGAAGAACCTTACACTTCACTTTAAAGGTGGTTGATCACCATCCTGGAGGAGTGTCATCCCTCACTCTTTCACCTTAGCCTTTTGTGAGAAGGGAAAGGAAACCACACTAATGCTCACGTGTGATTGTTAATGGTTACTGACATCATCAACATACACATGATTTTTTATTGATTCTTTCGCTGACTGATGTAAAGGCTGATGCAGATGATTGAGAAGCATCTAACCCTAACCCATCAGAACTGGAAGAAAAAATGATAGAAAGTGTCTGAATATTCTGACTAGCAGGCTAAGACAAAGTAAAGGAGTCAAGCATTGTGTGTGTGTGTGTGTGTGTGTGTGTGTGTGTGTGTGTGTGTGAAGATCCTCATGCAGACATAAGCAGCTTATTGAAGGAGCACATTCTTTTCTGGGTAAATCTCATTAATTGTGATTAGCTGTATATTTAGCCCTTCCACCTGTGTTGAGTCTAATTCTGTTTGTGTTCGTGCTGCATCAGCAGTGCAGTTGAAATGACTCTGATAGTGATTATATCGCCGTAACTGCTTCACATTTGCATAATGTCCTGTTTTTGATTGTGTCCTACACCTAAGGAGGACATCACAGGCTAATATGCTTTCCCTTCATTTTCCTAATTCATGCTCCATGCTCTCCCTTCCTCGTCCTTTTAACAATGCACCTTTTTGTCTTGTCTCACTCCTCTCTCACAGTTTTTCTTCATTTTCTCTTTGCTGTGTGCAGCCCATCATTAGTGTGCTTGCTTCCTTCTTTGTGCTACCCCTCCTCCTCAACCCCTCTGCCCTGATGCTCCTTCACTGTATGGATGTTCACACACATGCCTGTCTTTCTCCCACTGTCTCCCTCACCCTCCCTTCTTTTCTTGGGTAATCAGCTTATCCTATGTGTGTCCAAGCCTCTGTGTCTGCGTTCTTCCTTCTTTTGTTTCAGATTCATTCAGCAGGGAGATTAGAGATGCCTATTTGGCGCCTTTGTTTCCAAGCAGTGCAACAGCAGAGTTCCACCGCGCAGCCATGGCCTCCTCAGAAATACCGCCTTCACTCATCCTGCACCATGCTCAGGGTCAAGGGTCACATTTAGACTGAAACAAACACTGGAACTCAAGAGTTGCTCCATGGCAGACTGCTGGGATTGAATGACATCCTGAGCAGTTGAAATGATGACATGTTGACATGTTTTAAGGATGTCATCCTTCTCTGTCCCACATGACAGCAGAAATACTGAAGTCACGGTTCCTTTTTTTCCTCAGTTGCTTTAATTCCCTTTCTCAACAGCATGGAGGTAACCCAGCTGAGCAAAGGGAAAGCTTCAGTCTATCTATATGATTTGTTGATCCTAAACTCAATGTCTGTGTGAACAAAAAGCAATCTGTCAATAAAATGAATAGTGAGTTCATGGATGCAGCAAAACATGAAAGTCACTTTAGTTTCTAAGAACCTGCATTCCAAAGGTCATGGTTGACTACAGACACTCTGTTTCTGAGTCAGCCTGCCCATGCTAATCTTTCTCTTTCATTCATGGAGGACTCTCAAAACACCACCTTTTCCCATACTACTCAAATAATACAAAGTGTATTTTAATAACAGATGGAAGGTTTATGGGAGCGATAAGCTGTTGAACAGTGTGGTGTTATATCACATAGTGAGATCATGAGGCAGAAATTTAACGGTGGAAACAGAACCATAAATTCTTTATGTAGCAGTTGCTACATAGATACTTTAATAACAATACAATCTAAAACCAACTGCACAGCTCAATAAAAGACCAGGCTGCACACAGGAAGCAAAAGTCAGCAGCCTCTGTACAGCAATGTGCTTTTAACATCTCTGTTATTCTAAACAATCCCGTAATAATCAGTGCATCAGTCAGTCACCTCAATCAAAAGTCAAGAAGAAACTCAAAATTGATTTGCTTTGATAGTCAATCAGGTGGGAAATTTAAGCCCCATAGCAACACACATCTCCAGTAGATCCAACCTCAGGCTGTGTCAGTGTGAGAGTTACTGGGCTTCCCCGAGTAATCTGGTTCCCTTTCACAGTGCACAAACATGCAGAGCAGCTTGACTGGAGACTCAATATCTTCTCTATTTAAATTCAATTCACTCAGACTTTGGTTTGATTCAGACTATTCTAGCTTCATGAGCAGATATTTTGAGCAAATTCCAGACATGATAAAATCCTCAATGAGGTGTCTTCATGGCTGTGGTATGACCCCCCCCCCATCCCCCTTCACCTAATCATAGCAAAAGTGATGCCTCATCAACAACAGACAATAAGCCAGTACGTCATCTGCTCTTTGATTCAGGGCTCGCCTGCACTCAGGGGGACCCCCGACACTCAGACGCAATCAATAGAAATGCTGAGCCTTGCAGCATTGCACTTGCAGCCTCCAGCAGCCCACCACAGCACTGATCCCAACAACCACACTCAATTACAACCTCTGTCACAGAGATGGGGCTAACAGGACAGGGGGTGTGGCTACAGTTTGGGGAGGGGCCAGAGTCAGCAAATGAGATGGACATGGTTACTGGGTCTGTCTAATGTGCCAGTTTACAGCTGACAGCTATGCAAATGCAGGACGTCTCATTTCCTCAACCCTGTTGGTGCATATTCTAGGAATATTCCTCATGCATGACATGCATACATAGAGATTCCCAGGAACCTAAATTGACTACTTTCCTTCTCACCTGTGATTGAGAACTCTTCTACAATTCTAATAAAAGTCTGGTTGCTTTCGACTTAAAGCACTTTAGAAAGTGATGGCACCACTGCACTGAAAAATCTCAAGAGCACCACTTTCAATATCCAGTTGTCATTTTCCATTATTAAGGTGCAAGCAGGCGAGACTGGCCTGCTTTGATTCACTCTGGGATGGGGTGGAGAAGAACTGCTTCAGACTGTAGTGGAGCCATGTCTCTGAGATGTGATGACACCAGTGCAACCATGGTGTGTTGTTCCTGCTCATAGTCCATTTCCCCCCTCCCTGTGAAGAAGTTTCACCGTAGCCCCTCATGACTAGACCTCATGACCCTTTAATCAATCAGCCACGGCCTTTAATTAATCAGTATGATTGACAGGAGAGCAAATTTAGTCTCCGAATTGAATCTGTTACAAACTAAAGCCAGACAATCATGTATAAAGCTATAGCGTTGCTTTGAATTAGACATTTTCATAGGACTCAGTTTTCACATCTCTAACTGAGCAAGGGGGCATGCAATGATCAGCCCCCGCCAAGAGGTTCCAGAATGAATCTGCAGAAAAGTAATGAGGGCTTCCTAGCTTTCTATTGAAATAGCACCTGTCGTTACCTTACTGATCCCAGCATGATCCCCAGTGCTAGGTACACGGCCCCTGGCCCCATGTACCTCAGCTTGTTGACAAGTCACCGCTTATCAGTCAGCATTAACGGGACACCCGCCATCCAAAAGCACCCATCACTTTCGTTTGTTAACTTACTGCAAATTAGCCAAATGCCCCTCACACTGTAGCACACAGGAAGTCTATAGTAAGCAACAGTACCGCACACACAGGAAGTAGGCACTGGGCCAGTGCAAAAAGAACTCGTCCTGTGGTGGAACAAGCCCCGTTTTGTGGTGAAAAAAGCACAGGTGTGAGACACACATGCAAGTCTATAAGTTCTCAGCACACTATAACTGCTCCGTGGTGATCTTTGTTGGTTTGTTGCTCATCATGGTAAAGAAACTATGAAGCACACTGCTCCTTATCAAGAATGACACCTCCTGGTGCCCGCGATCAGACTGTGATGGCCCAGTGGCTGATGAGAAGACCTCACAGCAGTTTCGACATGCAGTTGGTCGAGGAGCTCCAGCAGATGGTACGTCTGCACAGATGCCCCAAGGTAACTGGGTCAGTGGTACAGAACCGGGGCATGGCTGGCCAATTGTGTGGCTAATCTGTGCTCTTCTGAGAGGCTCTTCCCCTTTACAGCGCATGGCTGCACATCCAGCCTTAGATATGGATGTCAAATGGCTCACAATTAGAGTGAGCCCGACTCAGCGGCTGGCCTGTAGAGAGCCTGCTCATAGATAAATCCTAAAAATCCGACCTAGTGCTCCTCTTTCACCCACAAACAGCAAAGAAGGGGCTGGGGGTCAGTACATCTGCTGAAAGGAGCCTTGGGTTTCAAATGAGTTAAAACAATTACACTTGACTCCACAATATATTCACTTCATCTGTGAATGAGGTGAAGCTCATGTCTCAGCACACACCATGGTGGTCTCACTACAGACGGACAGAGCGTCTCTGTACCAAACAACATCAGTGCGACCATGCGAATGGCCGCACCTTGATCTCCAAATCATCAACATGTAGCTGTTCTCTGATTAACACCGTTCGTTTGTGAAGAAAAGACCAGAAACTGTGGAAAACATGAAAAAACTTCATCAGACTGACCTGAGTCTGAGGCTCAGGTGTGTGAGTGTGTATGTGTGTGTGTGTGTGTGTGTGTGTGTGTGTGTGTGTGTGTGTGTGTGTGTGTGTGTGTGTGCTGTCATATGCAAACTCAAAACAATAGAAGTCATTTGTGTTTTTACATCTAACATGTGTGACGAACCAGTCATCTGTAAGGAATCACCACAGTCTCTCTTTAATGATTAAATGTGAACAGGTTGTCATGTTGTCATGGTGTAGTCAAGACAATGTAATAGTTTAGTTGTGGTGTAGTCATAGTGTAGTCATGATGTAGTTGCGTAGTCATGGTGTAGTCATGGCATAGTCATAGATTAGTTCTGGTGCAGTTGTGATGTAGTCATAGTTTAGTTGTTGTGTAGTCATGATGTAGCTGTGGTGTATTCATGGCATACTTGTGGTTTAGTCATGGTATAGTTGTGATTTAGTCATGGTGAAGTCCTTGCATAGTCATGGTGTAGTCCTGGCATAGTTGTGGCATAGTTTTGGATTAGTCCTGCTGTAATACTTGCATAGTCATGATATAGTCCTGGTGTAATTGTGGCATAGTTGTGGTGTAGTCCTGGTGCAATCATGGCATAATCCTTACATAAATGTGGTGAAGTCGTGGTGTAGTCCTTACATAGTTGTTATGTTGTTGTGGTGTAGTCCTTACATAGTTGTGGTGTTGTCATGGTGTAGTCCTTACATAGTTGTGGTGTAGTCTTTGCATAGTTGTGGTGTCGTTATGGTGTAGTCCTTGCATAGTTGTGCTGTAGTTGTGGGGTAGTCCTTGCATAGTTGTGGTGTAGTCCTGGTGTAGTCGTGGCTTAGTCCTTACATAAATGTGGTGTAGTTGTGGTGTAGTCCTTGCATAGTTGTGGTGTAGTCCTGGTGTAGTCCTTGCATAGTTGTGGTGTAGTCGTAATGTAGTCCTTGCATAGTTGTGGTGTAGTCCTGGTGTAGTTGTGGCTTAGTCCATACATAAATGTGGTGTAGTCGTGGTGTAGTCCTGGTTTAGTCCTTGCATAGTTGTGGTGTAGTCCTTGCATAGTTGTGGTGTAGTCCAGGTGTAGCCCTTACATAGCTGTGTGTCAATCTGGTGTTGTCGTGGTGTAGTCCTTTTAAATTGCGGTGTCATCATGGTGTAAGCTGAAGATGGGCAGCCATGGAGTGTCCTGCTTTCTGCTCTTGCACTGATTAGTGCAGCCGATGGTTTCCTGGGATACCTGATGTCTTTCTGCTGAGTTGACTCTTTTGTTAGCATTTAGTTAACTCTATCGCAGCATTATCCGACTGTTGGCCCCACCCAGCTGCTCCTAGAACAGCAGTTCCCAGCCGACAGGAGGACAGACCAGTGAGGAGACTTTCTCTGTATCTACTCCATCTGATTCTCCAGAAGACATTTGGCATCTCCACATTGGCACATCCATGAGGAACTTCTGTTCTATGCTGGTGACAAAACACTGCTCTTGAAACACAGGAGTGCTGAACAAAAGAGGAAGTGACTTCACTGCAGAATTAAAATGAGAGAATGGCCTTGAGGCATCTCAGTGGTCTTCATGCTTAAAGTCATCCTTGGTCTGTCAGCTCTTCTCTCCTCCTGAACACCTCATTGTTCTCCTCATGGGCAGTAGAACATAACACAGTGCTCAGCTGAAATCACTATGCACCTTCATCAGATGTGATGTGTGCGTGAACATCTGGACGAGCCTCAGTCACATCTTCTCCTGCTTTCACCTTTTGTGTGGGTGTGCAGACATGTACATAGAGAGCTTTTTTGAATACATCTTGTGAGTACAAATCAGGGAAGGTCTTTCATAAACCTTGCTTCAGGTACAACTTTCAACCAAATGCTGTGCAGCAGGTCTGAGAGGTGAAAATCCTCCTCCACAGGTTTCATCAACATGGAATTGGAAAAGCATTCCTGTTCGCTCTGGCTCTAGATCATCACAGAGAGCATCAGATCTGCTTTCCTCTTCCACTTTCTGCCACACCCATCTCGCCACTGGGCCCTCAGGCCTGGTGGGCGTGGTGAGGGTTCCTGCTCCTGTAGCCACCACACAAGCACAAGGTTCCAGAACACTCAGTTTCCTTCTGAGCTGAAGGTTCCAGGTCAGATGCGCATGAGTGTGAAGCAGCGATGAAGTCTTCATCTTCATCTTTGTTTTTGTCAACGTGCTGCCCTGAATATGGAAATCTGTCGTCTATTCAGGTCACAATGTTTCACTAATGTCTTATTCACTTTATACTTAATATGAGAATATCAAGATAACTCCAACACTGAGGTCCTGTGTGTGTGTGTGTTTGTGTGTATGTGTGCGTGTGTCCGTGTGCGTGTGTTTGTGTGTTTGCTTGTTTGTGTGTTTTTGTGTGTCTGTGTGTGTGCGTGTGTGTGTGAGTGAGTATGTGTGTGTTTTTTGTGTACGTGTGTTTGTGTGTTTATGTCTGCCCATGTGCAGATCATACATTCACAAACAATCATATGTTCACAAACAGCAGAAATTCCAGAGGGGTGTGTGTGTGTGCGTGTGTGTGTGTGTGGTGGGAGTGTCCCCTGGCCTTATTAACGCTTCTGTGATTCTCTTGTTCAAATACAGCAAACGAGGAAGAGCTTGAAGTGAACAGATGAGAGGCACCAGCAGAAGGTCGGGAGGTCAGGGGCCCCAGGGAGGTACAGACAAGCAGAAAGTGATGAGAGGAGCTCACCATAGTCGGTGCTGCTGTGAACAGCAGCGGCAAACAGGAGCGTCAATAGGCCGATGCTCCGGAACACAGAGGGGGCTGATGGGAAGGCCATGGTTGGGCGCACAGATCCGCCTGTGGTGCCGGTTCCTCAGAGGGGAGGTGCGGGAGCAGCCGAGAGTCACCTGCGGGGAGAAGCAGAGACGTGAAGAGAAAGACGACCAGACCAGCCTGACCACTAATTGTGTCGCCGCCATCGGCTGCTGAGTCAAGTGCTTGGCCCACCCATTACTCACGCACGGCTCCATGGGTATCCATCGATCTGCCTGTCACATCACTGGGAGAGACAGATCGAGGGGTGATGGGGGGGGGCTTATTACTGGGAATTTAATCTTTTGCTTCAACAAGCTGTGGGCTGAAACGGAACCTGCGAGGGAAGATTACTGCCAGAGGAGGAAGAGAAGAGATAGAAAACAAGATAGCAGAGGGAGGCGGACATGAGGACGCACGAGCCTGGAGACGAACACGCGCGTACATTCGCTCTCTAGTTTCTCATCTGACTTCAAGTCACAGAAGCCAGCTTCGCTCCGCGCTGACTGGATGCTGCCTGCGGGACGGGCGGGCGACGGGGCGGGGACAGAGGACGAGGGGTGGGTGTGGGACGGGATGTGGGCACTGGGAGGGGTGGGGGGACTGTGTTTATCGGGCTCCCAAAGCTTCCCTGTTGAGTGATGGCGACAAACGAAAACAAAGCTGGAGCAGGCGCATCCAGGCTCCGGGGCGTCACAGCAGCAGAAGTCCGGGCGCAGCTCCGCTGCTCCGGACCGCAGCCGCGTCGGTGAGATGCGAGCGGCGTCTCCGCACTTCACCGCAGGAATACATGACAACGCGACTTTGCGCTCAGATTGCTCAACACAACGTCGAGCGTAGAGAGAAGATGAGGGTGCATTCACACACACACACACACACACACAGATTAGATCACACACGCGCGCGCGCACACGCAGCCACATTCCGGGAGACGGAGAGGCGTCAGCACTGACAGGTGTCTCCTCCGCCCCGCAGACTCCATCATCCCAACCCTCAATTACGCAAACTGCGAAGCAGCGAGCGCACACACCGTTCGAGCTGGCGCTGGTTCCCACTCGGCTCCGGGATCGCTTCCCTCTGATGCGCAGCCGCTGCTCCGTCCTCGTCTTTAATCCTGCTTTTATCGACTTTGTTATCTCCGTCTCCAGACTCTTTGTTTTTCTTGCTTTTCCTCCTCAACAACACTCCCTCTCTCTCTCTTTCTCTCTCTCTCTCTCTCTCTCTGTTTGTCTCTCTCTCTCTACGGTTACCGTTCACTGCAGCAAAAACGGTCCGTATGAAAGGCGAGAGGGAGGGGACACGAGGGAGGGGTGGAGGGAGGGGGAGGAGAGGGAGAGGGAGCGGGAGCGGGGGGGGAGAGGGAGAGGGAGAGAGAGGGGGAAAGGGAGCGAGGGGAGGAGAGAGAGGGGGAGGAGAGGGAGGGGGGAGCGAGGGGAGGAGGGGGGGATTTCAATGCGATTTAGCATCAGGATAACGGGGCCAGTGGAGGGGCCTGCTGGCTGAGACAACATGAAGGAGATGGAGCAGATAGAGAAGTGTGATCTGACCATAAACCAGAAAATGGCCATCATGTCCCTGTAATAGTGACGAGAGGGCTTCTGACCTTATCTCACACATCTCCAGCACAAGCAGAGCCGCGCTTTATCTCATGATATGGAGCAGTAGTCCTGAAGACTATCACAGGTTCGAGGCTCCATATCGCTAAAGCATGCAGCAGCGTTCATCATTCTTATCAAGACAGACTGGAGACAGTTTTAACATTATCGGGCTGCTATTACTGTTCATTAACAGCCTGTCGGTGATTCAGTGGAGGCTGGCTGCTGCTGACTGCGGTTTATGAAGCATCATTACAGCGAGGCGCTTCTTCCTCTCAAGTTACTGGTCAACTTCCTAAAAGAATCATTTTGATGCTGCGTGCTGCTTCTGGACAGAGAGGGGAGGAGTGCTGTGTGTGTGTGTGTGTGTGTGTGTGTGTGTGTGTGTGTGTGTGTGTGTGTGTGTGCGCGCGCGCGCGTGTGTTCGTGCGTGCGTATGAGGGGGTTGAACTTGCCAGGGAGGATTAGGGATTAGTTTTGCTGGCGGATTAGGCTGTGTGTGGGGAGTCATGATGGGGTTAAACATGGATGGAGGCAAAACAACAGCCCAGTCAATTGTGGGGGGGGCAAAGTGACTCTGAATGGCGGCAAGCCCTGACGGGGAGAAATACAAAATGTTAACAGTCACATGAAGTAAGTGGAGGCTATTTTACACTGGAAACAGTAAAACTAGAGGAGATTTTCTCCAGCAGCAAACGTGATCTTCCTGTCAGGAAGCATCCTGCTCGACACCCTCTCTAGCAGAAACTGAGCTTCTGTGAATCAACTTGCTGTTGTGACTACACCTGTCCTTTCTATCAGCGTTAGAACGAAAAGGCTCCAGGCGCTCGATCAGGAGCCTTTGGAGGGATCGACGCCGCACTGTCCTGCTTTGACAGCATCTGTCTTTATTTTCAAATCTTCATATTAGACCAGATAAAATGAGACCTTTACAGTGCACACATCCCTGTATAAGGCGTTGTGTAGCGAGAGTGTTTCTCAGATGCAGCCCTGTCTGCTCTCGTCCAAAATGAGATATTCTGATGAACCAATGATTCTGCACATCTCTGCCGGGACTCGAACCCGGAGCCTCTGGATTAGAAGTCCAGCGCGCTATTCCATTGCGCCACAGAGACAACGTCCGCGCATCCTCAGCCCCTCGTATCCTCCACATTGGTCAGCATCAGGACCACGACCCTCCGACACTTCCCACTTGGGCCAGTAGAGGGTGCTGCCGTTGCGCAATATATTGTGGAACTCCCTCCACAACTGCGTTCACAATAGTTATCTCGTCTACATGTCAGGATGGTGATATTATCGGATAACAACCGCGAAAAGACAAATATTCCATTGTTATTGCGACAGCAATTATCGGGTAATGTTCTCTAAGCAGGAAATAGGTCCAGTGAGCAGCCCAGGTTTCAGTGACATCATACATGTAACTCTGCTGTGACTCTGGAAATAAGCCTTCCTCCTCTTCAGGGGCTGTGTGAGCAGACACTAAACATGTAGAGTTAGAATCATTTTCCTTTCAGTCACAACTGATGACTACAGCGTGATGCATACATAGCTTCGTGCTGGGAATCAACATGTCATGTAACACAACATGTCAGCCATCTTATGTGCTACAATTGAACTCAAGTGGATTCCTTTGATTTTTGAAGAAATGTCACTTGTCTTCTGAAAGAATTTTCTTCAGCTTTCAAATATTCTGGAGTGTCGTATTTTTCGTTTCACCTTGTCCGAATTACAACATTGGCAATAAAGGAGTCTTCAGATTCCTGACTGAAGATGTGAGCAACCGTGGGGTTCATGATGGCGAAGTAAGCTCCTGTACCATGACAAGTTTGGGGCAACAACCCACAGTTAGACAACAGCTCCATTCCCATACGTGATATTACAGAATCAATCCTGGCAGATGATCTGTAAGCCACCCTCAAGTCAAAGCTCTCTGAATGAATGATGTATGAATGATTTGCTTTCTGGTAGTTGAATCATAACAACTGGACTGGTTGAGTTTCACAAAGATGTTTCTCCTCTCATCCAAGAGGCTTCATCAGTTCTAACAGGCTGTTCCAGATACTTCTACCCTCCAGGAGCTGTTAACACCTCTGGAGTCACTTGATTGTTGTTTGCTCCGCCCCTCATTATGCGGGTCGTAGAAACTACCCCTGACACAATGGGATTCATTATCCAGGTGTGAACGGCTCCTTTCCTCCTTGGGATGTTCTTCAGAACTGTGTTGTAGACAGCAGAGAGGTGATGTCTCAGACCTCCACCTCTGTTCAATGATGGTCTTTCCAGTTGGACATACACTCACCGTCCACTTTATTAGGTACACCTGTCCAACTGCTCGTTAACACTTAATTTCTAATCAGCCAATCACATGGTGGCAACTCAGTGCATTTAGACATGTAGACATGGTCAAGACAATCCTCCTGTCCCTCCTGCAGTTCAAACCGAGCATCAGTATGGGGAAGAAAGGTGATTTGAGTGACTTTGAACGTGGCATGGTTGTTGGTGCCAGAAGGGCTGGTCTGAGTATTTCAGAAACTGCTGATCTACTGGGATTTTCACGCACAACCATCTCTAGGGTTTACAGAGAATGGTCCGAAAAAGAAAACATATCCAGTGAGCGGCAGTTCTGTGGGCGGAAATGCCCTGTTGATGCCAGAGGTCAGAGGAGAATGACCAGACTGGTTGGAGCTGATAGAAAGGCAACAGTGACTCAAATAACCACCCGTTCCAACCAAGGTAGGCAGAAGAGCATCTCTGAACGCACAGTACGCCAAACTTTGAGGCACATGGGCTACAGCAGCAGAAGACCACACCGGGTGCCACTCCTTTCAGCTAAGAACAGGAAACTGAGGCTACAATTTGCACAAGCTCATCCAAATTGGACAATAGAAGATTGGAAAAACGTTGCCTGGTCTGATGAGTCTCGATTTCTGCTGAGACATTCGGATGGTAGGGTCAGAATTTGGCGTCAACAACATGAAAGCATGGATCCATCCTGCCTTGTATCAAAGGTTCAGGCTGCTGGTGGTGGTGTAATGGTGTTGGGAATGTTTTCTTGGCACTCTTTGGGCCCCTTGGTACCAATTGAGCATTGTTGCAACGCCACAGCCTACCTGAGTATTGTTGCTGACCATGTCCATCCCTTTATGACCACAATGTACCCACCTTCTGATGGCTACTTTCAGCAGGATAATGTGCCATGTCATAAAGCTGGAATCATCTCAGACTGGTGTCTTGAACATGACAATGAGTTCACTGTACTCAAATGGCCTCCACAGTCACCAGATCTCAATCCAATAGAGCATCTTTGGGATGTGGTGGAACGGGAGATTCGCATCATGGATGTGCAGCCGACAAATCTGCGGCAACTGTGTGATGTCATCATGTCAATATGGACCAAACTCTCTGAGGAATGCTTCCAGCACCTTGTTGAATCTATGCCACGAAGAATTGAGGCAGTTCTGAAGGCAAAAGGGGGTCCAACCCGTTACTAGCATGGTGTACCTAATACAGTGGCCGGTGAGTGTAGATGGCTTCTTTTACTCCTCTCTCAAACCATCTGTCCTCCCTGGCCAAAACCTGGACATTGTTGTCCTCAGAGTGTCCTTTGTCCTTCAGGTGCAGGTGTACTGCTGAGTCCTGGCCTGAGGAGGTGGCTCTAAAAGTGACCTACGGCCATGAGTAAAGAACTGTGCTTCAAACACAAAGAGGCTCCTGGCACCAGTCCAGGGGCGGGAACACTGGCTCCTCTGGCCATTGCTGTTGCTAAATTCCAAATAAAAGAAAGACTGTGTGGCAAATGTAATAATGACCTTTGTCAAGCACCATGCAGCCTGGTTGACAACTGGGAAGCTTTTTCAGAAGAAGCCAGATCAACTATCACAACAGGCCTTTATACAGTATATTTATTTAATACTAATTAAATGGAGCCTCCAGGAGGCTAAAACAAACAAACACACACTCCCAAAGTGAGCCCAGCCCGCCTCCCTTTCAGCTCCTATCTTCATGGCTGCTGCTCAGAGGAACATGAGAGCGATGGAGGTTACCACGGAGAGACCAATAACGGTGTAGCCTGTACGGTAGACTTCAGGGATTCGGAAGCCCTTGCCAATATCCCACCACTGGAAAAAGGTGTCAACAAAAAAGGGAGAAAGCAGAAGAAAAAAGAGAATACATTTCACCACCATCACTTTGGAAATATACTAAGGGCCATTAGACAAACAATCTGATTTACCAAGTGGCGAATGCCATTGTAGGTGTGGTAGGACACGGGGAATGCAATTCCAAACTTGGCCATCCCGATGAGGAAGGGGCCGATCGACAGTGAGTTGATTAAGTCCAGGTAGTAGGGATAATTTCCTGGTAACACCAGCGCTGCCATGGCGAAGGCTGAGATGGCTACAGAGAGAAGAGTCAGACACTAATCACAAGGGCCAGCCCCTGAAAGCAAGCATCTGAGGGAGAAACCACACTAAATGCAACCTTGAACCCCTTTTGTCACGAACGGCAATCTTTTTCCCCGGAGCCAAAGAGGCTCTCTGTATCCACAGTAGCTGTTCCACCAAACAGCACTCAAAGCTTTCACCTTCATCTCTGTGCTACAGTCAAAACCATCTGTAGCTGCTTGACAGAAACCCAGCAGACCCCCAAGGACAACTCCCTCTTAACAGGAAGAAACCTGGGGCAGGACCCTCCCGCCTGCCCACGTTCTGTTTGGACAGAGATCGTCTCTGCCTGGATTAAAAAGGAGCCCAATAGGAAAAGAAAGTGACTGCTATTGCCAGAAGGAAACACAAGGGTACTGTCTCTTAATGTTGGGAAAAGTAAAATAATTCAGAAATATTGTACAAGTGTAAAACGGTATGACTCATACAATTCCTCCCTGCAGGTAGTTTTAGTCTACCTCTTTGAGGCTGTCGGTAGGTTTCATGAAACACAATTATTAAGATCACATGACAGAAAGTTCTTTACTGAACTCATTTACATAAACAATGTAGATGTACCCAGCTTCTACAACAGGGAGCGTCAAGGTCACACCACTTGTTCTTTACTTTAGCACAGAGCCAGAAACTGCTCTCAGCAAGAATCAATAGTGATGGAAAAAGACCTTTAATTAGCATTAATCAAAAGTCAATGATGGCTCTAGATAAAGTGCCCCTAAATAAATCGATTTTGGGATACCTCCACTGAGGCCCACTCCAGTCCCCCTGTGTGTGATGGACATCATCATGGGCACCGACCACCTGAAACACAAAGCATCATGGCAGATAAAAGATGTTCATGAAACAGGCTCCAAACCATGTGTTCACATGCTGGGGCCTTACTGGGATTATTTACTATCTAACTGGTTTTTTACAGGACATGTGAACAATAAAACAACTGTAGAAATAAACTAAAGGTAAAGACCAGCAGACACAAACAGACCCAAGGCTGGGGCCTGAAGATTCCAGACCAAACCTGGGCCTCTGCTGTTTAGAACATCTACAGATAAAGCACAAATGGTGTCCAGGACACATTTTTTATTTGCTGTATTTACCTCTTTATTCAGCACCCCTTCTCTCCAGTTCAGAAATACCCTGACTTGTGTTCTGACACCAGACACGGGCTTTCTGCTCACTGTGTCTGCAGCCAGCAGGTTATTTTGGATCTCTCTTTACTTGGATTTTAGTTTCTACAGCAGACTGCTGGGCTCCCAACAGTACGTGAGCTATGTGTGGAAAAGAATTCCCACTGATAAGACTGTAAGAAAAGAACAGAAGTCCTCTCTATAATATCAGAAAACAAACCCAAACGATTCACATACTTGTAAATGGTCAGATGAGGAGACATGGGTCTGTTTAGTCTGGCATTTTTAGACCAAAACTTGTTCATCTCCTCCTTGGCTGTTGTTCCCATCAGAGCAGCACTGCAGAAAACAGTCAATGGAATCAATACAGGAATTAAGAAATATAGTTTCACAGCACCCTTGAAGACAGACGACAGCAGAGCTTTCATTTGAGAGGGTGAATCATCCCAGTCTGACTTTTATTAGTGGCTTACTGGAGAAAGGGAAAACAGAAACATGAGGAACAGAAACATGAGGACATTTAACAGTTTCTCTGTCAAGAGCAGCTTCGTGCTTTTAACCAGCCTGTTGGGGCTCCCATCTCACGCTGGACTGGACAACTCACTGCCTGGAGAAGACACCGAGGTGTGGCCTGGAGATGCAGATGCCCTGTCGGACCAGCGTCCTGAAAGACACAGAAATGGTGGTGGTGAAGAGCATGGTGGTGGTGGTGGTGGTGATGAAGAGCATGGTGGTGGTGGTGAAGCGCATGGTGGTGGTGGTGGTGAAGAGCATGGTGGTGGTGGTTGTGAAGAGCATGGTGGCGGTGATGGTGAAGAGCATGGTGGTGGTGGTGGTGAAGAGCATGGTGGTGGTGATGGTGAAGAGCATGGCGGTGATGGTGGTGGTGATGAAGAGCATGGTGGCGGTGGCATGGTGGTGGTGAAGAAGAGCATGGTGGTGATGGTGGTGGTGGTGAAGAGCATGGTGGTGGTGAAGAAGAGCATGGTGGTGATGGTGGTGGTGGTGAAGAGCATGGTGGTGGTGAAGAAGAGCATGGTGGTGATGGTGGTGGTGGTGATGAAGAGCATGGTGGTGGTGAAGAAGAGCATGGTGGTGGTGAAGATGATGGTGAGTTTAGACGTGAACAGGGACAGGTCGCCCCTGCTGTCCAAGACAGGACGACAGTCGGCTCCCCGGACTCCCTGAGCATCAGTGTTGGTGCAGGCGGGGCGAACAGCTCGGTCAAAGTTTACTGTTACAAAGGTGAACCTGAAGCTAAGGAAGTTAGCTGCGAGCTAACGGACACACCAAAGACCGTCGTTTGTTCTGTTGTTGCTTTTCAGTTGAATGAGCGAACAAGTGAAGTTTATTCATCGATTAAAAACCCAAATAACAAAGTTACGTTCCCTGCTGCCGACCTGAGTTAGCCAGCGGCGGGGAGCCGAGGTTCACTATGGTTTCAGTATGAATCAAAATGATCAATAACCTGACGCGGCCGCCGCAGCATCAATAATCGGACACGAGAGCACACAAATTCAGCTTCATCCAGGCTCAAAACGAGCGATTTTACAAGCACTGACCTTAGCACTAGCGCCATGGCGACGGACAGAACCGGAAGTGTCGTCACCGGATGTTGTTGTGTTGGCAGGTTCAAGGTTCAAGGTGAGGTCACGATTCGCTTTCAATTGTTTTACTTTACCTTACTGACAGTTACACGCGCGACATTTAATCTAATAATAGTTTGATTATAATAATTATTGTTTTTAGAGAAACCCAGAGCAAGACCCCGAACTAGCAGAATGGCAGGTCCCTTTAACAGGAGGAAACCTGCAGCAGGAACCCTGTTAAAGAGTCTCCGTTAAAGTCCCTTTAGCAGGAGGAAACCTGCAGTAGGAACCCTGTTAAAGAGTCTCTGTTAAAGTCCCTTTAACAGGAGGAAACCTGCAGTAGGAACCCTGTTAAAGAGTCTCTGTTAAAGTCCCTTTAACAGGAGGAAACCTGCAGCAGGAACCCTGTTAAAGAGTCTCCGTTAAAGTCCCTTTAGCAGGAGGAAACCTGCAGCAGGAACCCTGTTAAAGAGTCTCTGTTAAAGTCCCTTTAGCAGGAGGAAACCTGCAGCAGGAACCCTGTTAAAGAGTCTCCGTTAAAGTCCCTTTAGCAGGAGGGAAACCTGCAGCAGGAACCCTGTTAAAGAGTCTCCGTTAAAGTCCCTTTAGCAGGAGGAAACCTGCAGCAGGAACCCTGTTAAAGAGTCTCTGTTAAAGTCCCTTTAGCAGGAGGAAACCTGCAGCAGGAACCCTGTTAAAGAGTCTCCGTTAAAGTCCCTTTAGCAGGAGGAAACCTGCAGCAGGAACCCTGTTAAAGAGTCTCCGTTAAAGTCCCTTTAGCAGGAGGAAACCTGCAGCAGGAACCCTGTTAAAGAGTCTCCGTTAAAGTCCCTTTAGCAGGAGGAAACCTGCAGCAGGAACCCTGTTGAAGAGTCTCTGTTAAAGTCCCTTTAGCAGGAGGAAACCTGCAGCAGGAACCCTGTTAAAGAGTCTCTGTTAAAGTCCCTTTAGCAGGAGGAAACCTGCAGCAGGAACCCTGTTAAAGAGTCTCTGTTAAAGTCCCTTTAGCAGGAGGAAACCTGCAGCAGGAACCCTGTTAAAGAGTCTCTGTTAAAGTCCCTTTAGCTGGAGGAAACATGCAGTAGGAACCCTGTTAAAGAGTCTCTGTTAAAGTCCCTTTAGCAGGAGGAAACCTGCAGCAGGAACCCTGTTAAAGAGTCTCTGTTAAAGTCCCTTTAGCAGGAGGAAACCTGCAGTAGGAACCCTGTTAAAGAGTCTCTGTTAAAGTCCCTTTAGCAGGAGGAAACCTGCAGCAGGAACCCTGTTAAAGAGTCTCTGTTAAAGTCCCTTTAGCAGGAGGAAACCTGCAGCAGGAACCCTGTTGAAGAGTCTCTGTTAAAGTCCCTTTAGCAGGAGGAAACCTGCAGTAGGAACCCTGTTAAAGAGTCTCTGTTAAAGTCCCTTTAGCAGGAGGAAACCTGCAGCAGGAACCCTGTTAAAGAGTCTCTGTTAAAGTCCCTTTAGCAGGAGGAAACCTGCAGTAGGAACCCTGTTCATTTGCACATTTCCTCTAGCCTATGTAAATAGTTTCTGCACTTACAGTCTAAGGCATTTAATGTAAAGACACCTCTGTAAAATATGTTTATAGCTCAACCTCATAACCTCCCATAACAACTACTGCACATATTGTATTTATTACTTATTTATCCCTACTTGCTGCTTCTTTTGCACTTCTGGTTAGATGCTAAACTGCATTTTGTTGCTCTGTACCTGTACATGTGCAATAACAATAAAGTTGAATCTAATCTAATCTAATCTAAAAAAGAGTCCCTGCAGCAGGAGGATGTGGCTTCAGATGAGGAGTGTGGCTTCAGAGGAGGGGTGTGGCTTCAGGGGAGGGGTGTGGCTTCAGGGGAGGGGTGTGGCTTCATGGGAGGGTGTGGCTTCAGGGGAGGGGTGTGGCTTCAGAGGAGTGGTGTGGCTTCAGAGGAGGGTGTGGGTTCAGATGAGGATGTGGCTACAGAGGAGGGGTGTGGCTTCAGAGGAGGGGTGTGGCTTCAGGGGAGGGTGTGGCTTCAGGGGAGGGGTGTGGCTTCAGAGGAGTGGTGTGGCTTCAGAGGAGGGTGTGGGTTCAGATGAGGATGTGGCTACAGAGGAGGGGTGTGGCTTCAGAGGAGGATGTGGGTTCAGATGAGGGTGTGGGTTCAGATGAGGATGTGGCTACAGAGGAGGGGTGTGGCTTCAGAGGAGGGCGTGACTTCAGATGAGGGTGTGGCTTCAGAGGAGGGTGTGGCTTCAGAGGAAGGTGTGGCTTCAGGGACCAGCATGTCAGACTGAAATCAGTTACTATAATGGTTCATTCATAAAATTCTGTCAGCAAGTGAGTGAGTGACTGACTAGGTGACTGAGTGAGTGAATGAGTGACTGACTGAGTGAGTGACACAGCGCTGCTTTCAGTGCAGTAATGTTAATGTGAGTCACGTCCGCAGCGACAGTTAATTTATTGAACATTGTGAATCACCTGACCTGACAGACTCAACTGTTCTAAAACAATATTGAAACTTCTAAAGATTCTGTTACCTTTAAAAAATAACAATACTGCTTCAAACCATCCATCCATAATCCTTCCATCCACCCAGCATCCATCTATCCACCCATCCATCATCAGCCACACACCATCCACTCATCAACCATCCATCCATCATCCATCCCCCATCATCCTTCCATCATCCATCAGCCATCCACCATCCATCCACCATCCATCCACCATCCTTCAATCTATCCATCCATCATCCATCTATCATCCACCAATTGATCATCCATCTATCAATCTATCCATCCATCATCATCCATCATCAATCCATGCATAATCATCCCATCCATCTATCCATCCACCCATCCATAATTTATTCACCCATCCATCCATGTTCCATTGTACCATCATCTATCTATACATCCATCCATTCATCATCCACCCATCCATCCATCCATCCATCTATCCATCCATACATCATTTATCTACCCATCATCTATATGTCCGTCATGCACTCATCCACCCATCCATCCATCATCCATTCATCTATCCATACACCCATCCATCATCCATCTATCTGTCCATTATGCATCCATTCGTCCATCCATCACCCTTCTGTCATCCATCCATCATCCATGCATTTATCCACCCATCAGATGTCAACCATCCATCGATCTGTCATCCATCATCACCCTTCTATCTATCCATCCATCTATCCATCCTTTTATCCATCATCCATTCCTCCATCTATCCATCCATCATCATCCATCCATCATCTATCATTCATCCATTACCTATCCATCTATCCATCCATCATTCATCCATCCATAAATTATCCATCCACTCATCATCCATCCATCTTTTCATCCATTCACCTAGCTATCATCCATCCATTCATGTATCGATCCATCATCTATCCACCATCCATCATCATCCTCCATCCATCTATGCATCCACCATCCATCTATCCTTCTATCCATCCATCAGCCATACACCATCCATCCATCCATCATCCATTCATCTTTCCTTCCATCCATTTATCATCTGTCCATCCTCCTTCCATCATCAATCTATCTGTCATCCATCCATCATCCATCCATCCTCCATTCACCCATCCATCATCCATCCATCTATCCTGTACCAATCCGAGATGCTTAACCTTCTCGTCTCAAGGCAGGAGCTCTACCCTGACCTGGAGGGGCCAAGTCATCTTTTTCCAGTGGAGAACCATGACCTCAGACTTGGAGGGGTTGATAGTCATCCCAGCTCCTTCACACTGGGCTTCAAACCTCCCCAGTATGTGCTGAAGGTCCTGGCCCAAAGAGGCCAACCAGACGTCAGCTACGAAGAGCAGAGATTAAATCCTGTGGCTCCTGAATCTGGGCCCCCTCCAGCCCTTGGTTGCACCCAGAAGTTCTGTCCATAAAAGTAATAACAGAACTGGTGTGAATGGGCAGGCCTCCAGCTGCACTGCTGATTTCATATGCACTGTTTTATAATGTGTGTTTCCATAATGCAAAGCAATTTGTTGTTCCATAGGATGCTTGTATTGGCTGAAGATTAAGCACGATATTCATGCAGTTCCAACTTGTCAAATAAACCAATAAAGTGTATGTGACTCAATATCTGGATGTTAAATATGTTTTATTGGACTGAAATAAAGCAAGAAATATTGAAAGACGGAAATAATAAAGCAAAATGACAAAGTAAAACTATTGCAAATACTGTGCATTTTAATATGTTATGAATCAAATATCAGCTTTGTTGAAATATCAACAATATCAAATGCAAAAAAATAAAATGCACTTTGTTGAAATTTAGTGCAAGGACAAATATTAAATCAAGAGCCAGAAATGCCATATAAACTAAAAGATCTGTAGCCTACATTAAGGAAAAAATATATAAAAAGTATGTATCAAATTAAATATGTAACCAAAAAGAAAATAAATAATTTGAAAGTATAAAATTTTAAACAATACAAGATATATATAAAATGAAGAAACTAAGGAAACAAACTAGCACACCAAAAGTGGGAACATAAAAGATTGTCCAAGCACATTTTGCTCTCTCCCTATCGCTAGTTTCATCAAAGACCTTGTCCCTACTCCAGGATTGTATTGAAAAACGCAAGATGGCTGGCTTTGGAGGAGCTGAGGTTATTTTGTCTCTCCGATGGGACAGATGTGTCTCCTCTACATCACATTAGAAAGAAAGACCACGCCTCTGGTTTGAAGATTAAGTGGGTCCTCCACAAAACCTCCAGTACTGAATCTGCCACTGGATTTTGACCCGCTGATCAAATTGCAGAGTCGTAACTGGAACTTTGTAGTTGTGCTGCTGCTGCTCCCTGTTCTCCTTCAGCTTGCTGGTGGGGGAAGTTCACCTTTGCAGTAGCATTGTGCTATTGGCATTCTCATCCCTGCTGAAAGCCTTCTTTTGAACCTGGGTTCCAATGCTGCTGCTTCTGAGAGCCTGGTAGACATCTGTGGCCAAATGGTGTCCTCCATGAGTATGACAGGATGTGTCAAATCTCTTCTGTAACACTTTTGCTACCCTACTAGCTCTTCATGATACAGGGAAATTTCAGAGTTAGAAAAAGAAGGTTTGAGTCTGATGACAATAGTGCTAAAGTTTCTATTGTTACTGTAAAGCTATATTTCATAATACTATTACTAATTACTAATAGTAACATACTTGTAATATGCGTAATTCATAATTCACATATCTTGTGAAAAATGAATCTATAAACTACAATTAGCTGTAGTTGCTGCTGTAGATGTATTCTCTTTTTTAAAAAAAGAAAAGTATAGAAAACCTAATAAACAAAAACCTTAATTGAACTACATTTACAGTTTCCATGGCAACGACCAAGGTCAAGTCAGACAGGCAGGAGCCTAAAGCTTGAGTGACAGTTTTTTGACTTTAGATGTGAGTGTGCTAGTTTAAAAAGAAGCCTTCAAAAGGAGAGTATAATCACAAAACTGCACTAATAAAAGAATATACATAGCTGTCACTGACCCAGAGGTCCTGCTTTATTTCCTCTAGGTCGTTCCTTTATTTCCACCCTAACCCCACCCTAACCCCACTCTTGTGGGGGTTAGGGTGGACAGTCTTGGATTGGTCAATACAACATTTGTAATCACTGCTTGTTTGAATTTAAGGCCACTCCAGACCATGTAAAAAGTTGAGTTCCATCTAACTGTTTTTATGGATCCCAGTTTTTATGTGGCAATTGTGCTTTTGTGCAGATATTTTACATCTGCCTTTAATTTTTCCACCAATTTTTTTCTGCTGTGTTTCTCATCAATTGGCACAATACCCACATAAATTAAGTGGTTATCCTGGACGTCAAGCAGTCCGTGGTCAGACACTCAGCCTGGGCTCTCCTAACCCTTATTCTATTTTGGCATGTGCTCTCCTGTATAAATCCTGGATTCTTGTATTTGAGAGTGCTTTCCTGCTTGGTAAAACATAATGTTGGTTGAGTTCCCTGAACTAGTTGAATCCAAGATCTTCCACAATGCGATATGTTTGAAAATGTTTTGGTTTTTTTTTTTGACTAAATGTTGGTTTGACTCAATATCAGGCAAGAGAGCTTATCACTTCTCAGAATCACTCAAGATAGAGTGAGAGTCAGTGATTTACTGAGTGATTCATTTCAGCACAGTGAACAAATGTTATACATTTGCAAGTGCTATACAGACTCCTGTTTGTGTGTTCACTCACTTCCCACCTACACGCTGACTGCACCATTCATCGATTCACGAATCACGACCGGGATGCTTGCAGCTAAACTCAACTGAACTGAGAAAGGAACGAATCACCTGATCCAGTTCAGTTAATTCCCTCCAAAGATTTTTGTTTTAACAAATCATTTCTGAACAACACAACAATAACGTGACAGTCTGAACTTTGAGTCACAGCCTTACAGAAGTGGGAATAATCCACCCAAACAGCCTATACAGCGCAATAAATGGCCACATATTATGTTGAAATGCTATCAGCAGCCCAGACACTGCATCCTAACCCTAAACCTCAATCAGCAAAAGCTCCAAAATCAGCTGGATGGGCCACATGCAAGCCGAGTGTGACTAGCTCAAATGCTAGCAATGGAGACTCGGATACAGAAACTAAGGCCCTGTTTACACGAGCCTAAATGGAGGAAATGGAGATTTCTTCCATTTAGGCTGTTCATTTTCATGGGAATGCTTGAAAATGGAACGAGACCAGAGCAATACGGATACGGCCTCCAGAGTGGAGTGATCTCATACGATACTGCATACGTTGTGTAAATGCTGCACAGGGAGTTTTCAATGCAGGTTCCTGGCTACAGTCTGAGCCGTGCGGGAAATCTTTTCCATCCTGTGACCCTTTTTTGGGACAAAGTTCCACATACATGTCAGAGATTTCATTGTATTTAGACAAACTAGTCAATGGTCTCTTTTTCTCTTTTGTAGTCTAACATTGATCTATAAAGAAACTTCATCTCCTCATCAGTCTTGTAAAACTTTGTTAATCACCATGGCAACACTGTTCTGCTAATGCTGTGATTTTAAAGTTCCTTACTTCTTTAAAGTTCCAAGGACAAAAACATACCTATCATTATCGCCACCTACCTTGCCCGTACATATAGTACAATGCATTCAAATCACATCAATACATCCATAGCATTGTCTTTACAAGGAGCAGTTTCTTTCCAGATTTAGAAAATGTTGTCATGTAAACGTGGTCCAAATGGAGTGAAATGCACCTGTTATTGAGGAATACAGAATGATGTAAAGGCAGTGTGTGTGTGTACATGTCCGTGAAGTGCAGGACAGAATTGGCATTAATAAAGATGACATCAACACTGGACTCATAGAACAGCACCATGAAAGGGCAATTGAGGCCCTAGTCTCTAAGGTGAATGACTTGGAGAACTGAGCACCAGACAGTCATTTTTTCCCTGATGTCTCCACTGATCCAATCAGGTGGAGAAAAGGAGACCTCTTTCTCATCCTGACCCAATGCTACAGGATCATTCATCCACAAAACTTCTGGAGACTGGGACGCGACACATTTTTTCCACAGCAGCAATATCCAACATTTTTGAGCATGGGCTGAAGGAAGATACTTCTGATGCGTTTCTTTAAAACGACTGACTGAATATGCTCTCTGGGTTCACGGGGGGCAAGTTGATCTGAGTTTAATTTGTTTAAACCATTTAACTGTTGTTGTTATTTCTTGTTATTGTTACAATGTCATGATTGGTAAAGCAAATCCTGTTCCTCGCTGTGGTGTGGACACTGGCGGACCAGTTAAGCCCCACACTTTGAATGTGTATACTAGGGAGAAATGGGTGAGTCAAAGTTGGGGATGTACATCCAGTTATGTTCACAAATTTTAATGGCAGATATGTTATACCTATATTGGCCTAATTAAGATAACTCATCCTTAGACAAATGTTTTTACCCCTGGCTGATCTAACAGGCTGCTTTTTATGGGTGAGGACTTTAATTGTGCTCTCCAGTCTGAAATAAATAGGAACAGGGATTGATACCTCTCACAACAGACGAGGAGCTAACAGTTCAGTTTTTACAGAATTGATTACTTCTTGATTTCACTGGTATCCACAGTCTCACAATGTTGGTATGATAGCATTCTAACTTCAGAGGAGGTCTTGCAATGATGTTTAATGTGAGTGTCAATAGTCAGATGTAGGTCCATTCTGAGATCGGGGTTGGTAACCGAGGATGAGAGGAGGATGTCATGGCCTGAGATGGAGATGTTCGTGATGGGGGATGACCGGGTCTGGTGTGGGGTGCCGATTAGAATGACTACTGTTTTAGGATTGTTGAGTTGTAGGAAGTTGTCTGCCATCCATGGCTTTATCTTCAGCACGCATGTAGTGAGTGAAGAAGAGGGCAGGGCAGCAGAGGGGGTCAAATTGGTCTTAATTAAAAAGCTGGATGTCATCAGCTTAGCAGTGGAAAGAAATTCCATGCCTGCTTATGACACAGCCAACGGGGAGCATATATAGAATGAGGAGGGCAGGACCAAGTACCGATCCCTGAGGGACAGAGAGGTGACAGGGAGAGTGTCCGAAGTGATTTCGCCCAGGAAATCAAATTCAGATGTGTTGGTGAGTTATGATGTGAACCAGGTGAAGGCAGAGTCAGAGAGGCTGATGATGGAGTGGAGGCAATGTAACATGATGTGGTGGTCAACAGTGTTGAAAGCTGCGGTAAGATCAAGAAGGATGAGGAGTGATGGTGAGCCTGAATCAGCTAACATCAGGAGGTCGTTGGTGATCCTGGCCAGTGCGATCTCTCTACTATGGCCTAAGAAAGGTACTGACTAGTACCTTGTGTGGCAGGGTGTGTCCTGCCCTCTGTACAGGTGATGCCTGGAGGTACCACCTTAATTAATTAGTGGGTGGGGAGAAAAGGGGTATATAAAGCACCGCCTCCTGCTTGCACTCAGTTGTGTTTCCCCTTCGACGACGCTACAGCGTGGTGCCGGTGGCTCGACTCCCAAATAGTCGACCTCTGCAGTGTGATTGCAGTTTATCTGGGCTGTTCACCCAGTTGAACCTGCGTCCCAGAGCGAGCACAATTGGCAACACAAAGGTGCTTCAATCAATCAATCAATCAATCTTTATTTCTATAGCGTCTTATACAATCAAAATTGTTTCAAGGCGCTTTACAGAATCCCAGGGCCTAACCCCAGACAAGCAACAGTGGCAAGGAAAAACTCCCCTTTAACAGGAAGAAACCTTGAGCAGGACCAGGCTCATGTAGGGGGACCTTCCTGCTGATGGCCGGCTGGGTAGAGAGAGAGAGAGGAGAGGAGAGGAAGAAGAGGGAGAGGAGAGGAGAGGCACAGAACACAGAAAACATACACAGAGATACAAAAATACAATATACAACAGGTCGGCGGGCCAGATGTTGTCATGCAGCTCCGACGGCGGCGATACCTGTAAATAAATAGAGGGGGGGCAGAAAAACTACACAGGAATCTGCATAAGTAGTCTGCTTAATGAGGAGGAGGAAAGGAGAGGAGAGGAAACCATTACCAGTGAGGAGGCCTGTCAGGTGATCCTGTTTCTGGACCCCGGCAGCCTTGGCCTATAGCAGCATAACTAGTATCTTAACCTGACGATTAGACGACCCCCTAAGTGTGATCATTAGTCTATCTATGATAGTAACTGGAACTACAGAATTAATAACAATAAGCTTTTTCAAAGAGGTAGGTTTTAAGTCTGGTCTTGAAAGCAGCGATGGAGTCAGCCTCCCGTACCAGGACAGGGAGCTGGTTCCATAGCAGAGGGGCCTGGTAGCTAAATGCTCGGCCCCCCAGTCTACTCCCAAAGACTCTGGGAACCACAAGTAGACCAGCGTTCTGAGAGCGGAGCGGTCTATTGGGCTGATAAGGTATCACTAGCTCCTCCAGGTAGGATGGAGCTAGGCCTCTGAGGACCTTGTAGGTCAAGAGGAGGGTTTTAAAAATGATTCTGAATTTAACGAGCAGCCAATGAAGAGACGCCAGTACAGGAGTTATGTGATCTCTTTTGTCAATACCTGTCAGAACTCTGGCTGCAGCGTTCTGGATAAGCTGAAGACTTCTTAAAGAGTTGTTTGGGCACCCTAATAGTAGAGAATTACAATAGTCCAGCCTGGAAGTAACAAAAGCATGGACTAACTTTTCAGCATCATGCTGCAATAATATCTTCCTGATCTTTCTAATGTTCCTTAGGTGAAGAAAGGCACTTCTACAGACAAATTTTATGTGTGAGTTAAAGGAGAGGTTCTGATCAAAAGTTACTCCTAGATTCCTCACAGACAGACTAGTTTCAAAGGAGATACCATCTAGAGTGATAATGTGATCTAACCTATCCCTGAGAGGTTTAGGACCAAACACCATGACTTCAGTTTTTCCTGGGTTGAGGAGAAGGAAATTTGAAGACATCCAGGACTTTATGTCCTTAAGACAGGTCTGGAGCTTCACTAACTTCTCTGTCTCTTCTGGTTTCATGGATAAGTAGAGCTGAGTGTCATCAGCATAACAATGAAAATGTATCCCATGCTGCCGAATAATGTTTCCTAAGGGAAGCATGTACAAGGTGAAGAGGATTGGTCCAAGTACAGAACCTTGAGGGACTCCGTGGCTAACCCTACTGTATGAAGAGGGAACACCATGGACAAGAACAAACTGGTATCTATCAGATAAATATGATCTAAACCAGTCTAGTGCTGTCCCTTTAATCCCAACCAAGTGTTCCAGTCTCTGTAATGTAATGATCTGAAGCTATAAGAAGATCATTGGTAACTTTAAGGAGTGCTGTTTCTGTGCTGTGGTGAGCTCTGAAGCCTGACTGAAACATCTCAAACAGACTGTTCCTCTGCAGGTGCTCCAGTAACTGAGTCACCACCACCTTCTCAAGAATTTTAGAAATAAAAGGAAGGTTGGATATCGGCCTATAATTTGCTAACACGTCAGGATCCAGTGATGGTTTTTTAAGCAATGGCTTAATCACTGCCACCTTGTAGGACCGAGGTACATAACCTGTTACTAAGGAAGAATTGATCTGGTCCAGGATAGGACTGCCTATCAATGGTAGAACATCCTTCAACAGGTGTGTTGGGATGGGATCTAAAAGACACGTGGTGGTCTTGGATTTCTGAATCAGCAAAGACGCCTCAGAAAAATATATAGGGCTGAAGGAGTTTAAGGGCTCGTTGGAGAACCTGTATGTTCCCACGGTCAGCACATCTGGTGATGGTCCAGATGTTGGGATGGTCTGCTTATCTTTCTCTCTAATGGCTAGTACTTTATCAGTGAAGAAGCTCATGAAGTCTTCACCAGTAACGGAGGAAGGGATACGTGGGTCTAAAGCACTATGACTCTGAGTTAATTTGGCCACGGTGCTGAAAAGGAACCTGGGGTTGCTCTTATTTTCCTCAATTAAAGAGGACTGTCGCGCCTCAATTAAAGAGGACTGTCGCAGAGGGTTGGTGTTTCCTCTCGCCGCCCTTCCATCCAGGGCGCTTGGCTGTAAGGGCGCATGCGCTAATGTGCGCTGGGCAGTTGGCTGCCGGCTGGTGTCAGTGGGTCGCGTCGCCCCAGCGGGACCCCT
This sequence comes from Lagocephalus sceleratus, assembly GCA_911728415.1. Taxonomy (NCBI): domain Eukaryota; kingdom Metazoa; phylum Chordata; class Actinopteri; order Tetraodontiformes; family Tetraodontidae; genus Lagocephalus; species Lagocephalus sceleratus. Next base: position 256,086 of record CAJVRN010000233.1, read on the forward strand.
CGTGGAGTGGTGACGCCCCCAAACCTCGCTCACTGGACCCACTGCTGCTTTGGCTTAGTCCTTTAAGTTCGGGATTCTCTCGCGCTCTCTCTGTGGAACGGCGACGCGCCGTAGCGGTGTCGCCGAGGTGACCACAGAGCTAACGTCTCATTTTTAGATTGTACATAGTGGTTGTAAATAGTTTAATCAATTTTACTATTACTCCCCCTTTTGTCCTTCTTCATTTTCTGTTTTTGCCTTTTTGTTTGATTATCTGGGTTATTTACGTGTGTGCGCGCGTGTGCGCGGTGTGTGTGTGTGCGTGTCCGCGTGTGTCCGTCGCGTCTATTTACTGGTTTAATTGTGTATTTTCTTTGTGGACAGGTGCTGCGGGCCACGGCGGGGACCCAACCCCTGGTGGAGGGCGTTTCCAGCACACCCGTCGTGTGTGGGGTTTGTGTGCAGTGGCACGGGTGTCTTTGGTTTGTTGTTTCTCCCCCATTTTAGTTTACCTGCCAGTGGGGCCCAGCCCTGTCCACCCCTTTTATGAATTAATTGTTGCACAGCGATTGGCAAATAAAATGAGTGTACACCTCAATTTGGTCTCTGCCTCTACAGTTGGAACCGACCTGTGCGTGCCTAGTTGGGCAATTGTGCTGTCTAATTCCTGGGGTGAAATTCCCCAGGTGGCGTTGTCGCAACCGTTAGACCTCCCTACTTCACCTCGCCACACTTGGATAGAAAAGTGAGGTTTGAGATGGAGTGGTAGTTGAAGAATAGGTCGGGGTCCTGATTAGGCTTTTTGAGAAGTGGTTTGATGACTGCAGTTTTCAGAGCAGGGAAAAGACCAGCCTGGAGAGATTGATTGATGATGGTGGGCTTATTGCAGATGAGAGGCTTTTAATCAGTACAGAAGGGAAGGGATCGGGGACACAGGTGGAGGGCTTCATCTTTCTCAGGATATCATCAACCTCATGCTGCGTGGTGTCCATGAAGCAGCAGAGAAGCTGAGTGATCCCAGGCAGAGGGTCAACATAAGAGACTGGAAGACCATGGGGCCTGAAAAGGGGAGGTGGCAGGGTTAGATTTAGGGTTATAGGGGCTAGAAAGCTATGGGGACTAGGGTGTGGAAGAAAGGGGGATGGAGGATGCGGGGATTGGAGAAAAAGTGGGCAACAGAGCAGCAAAGCCAGAGAGAGCAGATATTGACCTATTGCTTCGCTCCCACGAGTTACTTGGGTGAAAGAGCATTGTGGTTTGAGGAGGTGGTTGATGGTGGCGAAAAGAAGCTTGGGGTTGCCAGAGTTATTGTTGACTTGTTTCACTGAGGCACTTATTGTACTTCCTCTGATGTTCCCAGAAGGCTAACTTGTATACAGTAAGTCCTGTTTTGTTAAAATGCCGTTCAAGGACATGCCCTGTTCTCTTCATCTGCCAAAGCTCTGCAGTGAATCAAGGGGCTAATCTGATGAAGGTGGCTGTTGTGGTCTTGACTGGGGTGTGGAGGTCTAACAGGCGAATCAAGAGAGCATTCTAGAAATCAACAGACTCTCACTGATGGGGGAATAGCAGAGGAAAATTGTTGGAGGTCGATGGACAGGGCATGTGGGTTAATGTTTTTGAGGTTTCGGAAGCTGATCTGTTCTTCTGGGTTCTTGGGAGAGGGGAAGTTGGAAGCACCATCGTGATGGTTTAGTGGTCGGATACACCCAGGTCTTGCACTAGGAGTGTTTTTTTTTTTTTTTTTATTTTTTTTCCAGATTTTTATTGAACGTTTAGTAATGAACATACATGAAACATAGAGCATGGAACAAATAAAAACAGAGACAAACAAATCAGTCCAGTACAGTACTATCAATATCTATTATATGAAATAACAAAACAGTCAGCATTGTGAAAAGAGAAAAAGAAATACATGACAGACTTCTTGATTATAATTAAAAGATTAGTAAGACATTATTAAAACAAAAAAAATCACAGTAAATGTCTATTTTTGAGGTGAATCTTTTATTTGTGCTTAATTTAAGAGATTTTAAATACTGGTCAAATTCAATTAAAAATTTGAATAATGGACAAATTTAGATTTATGTATATGAAATTGACCAAAATATAGGTTAGGGTTAGAACTGCTTTTTTTCCTTCAATGTTGATTTTTTTATTTGTTTTTTGTTTTAGACAGTACATAGTTTTCAAGATCTTTCCAGTACTGCTGTATGAGCAACCATTAAACAGATGGGTTATACTTTTAGGTTCAGTTTTACAAAAGGAACATTTTTTATTTATGTTTATTTATGTTTTATTTATGTCATGAAACCTTCATATGTATATATCTAACCTAGATATATTATGGAATATTTGTAATTCTCTGACTTTATTAGAGACACAAAATTTAAAAAGAACAAGCCATGCCTTCTGCCAATTAATATCTATAAAAATAGCATTCCAAAAGAATTTCCCCCGTGGGGTTATTTTTCTTATCATTCACTAGGAGGTTGCTGGTTTGGAATGAAGTTAGCAATGACGAGGTCAAAGGTGTAGCCGAATTTGTGTGTTGGGATGTCTATGTGTTGTGTGAAATTTAAGCTGTCCAGTAAATGGAGGAAATCGGATACTGGTTTAGAGGAGGGTATGTCATTGTGAATGTTGAAATCTCCAAGTATCATAATATTGGTAGAAATGGTACAGAAAGTGGTGAGGAGGTCATGTAACTCAGGGATTAAGGCTGGGTTTGGTGTTAGGGTTGGGGGGGTAGACCAGCAGAACTCTCATGGAGAGTATCATCAGCTAACATGGAATTTATTTCCAAAACCAAGGCAGGATGTAGTCTTGCCTCCCTAACCACCAACATTAGCCAAACAACTTTAGCACCACCAGATAGCATCCAGCTAGTCAGCGACTAGCCAGCTAATAAAAGATGGCTAATAAAAGACTGAAATGGAAAAATAGATTGTGAGCTCTTTAGGTGAGCTTTGTTCTCACTCATTCACATGATGCTGAAGGTTTTCATGTTGCTTCTGTCTTTAGCAAGATGCTGTAGATGATCTCAGTCTGCTATGTTTGCAAACATTAGTTTGAATTGATGACTTCACTTCTTGCATGCTTCAAATGGTGCGACTTTGATCCTAAAATGCTGCTGCTGTTATTGGTACGGATAATCAGTGGATCTGCAGCCTTATCTTCTCAATGCCCACCATTCACCTTTTGTTCACCTGCAGCTTCCTCTGGTTGTAAAATAATGCTGTGCATGATAAAAGTGCCATAGCGAGAAATACCACAGTGTGAAAGAGATGCCTGATCTCCCTATGCAATGGGTCTTTTAAAGCATTTTGGAGATGCCAAATGATAAGTTTTGCACATTCTAAACGCAAACTCTTGTTAGATGGAAATGGAGCAATTAGAGAAAAAAATAAAGGATACTGAAACTGTTTACTTTGTAAATCCCTCTCAACATTTATTTATGGAATTTAATGAGCCAGGGTCCAAATATAATGTGTTATGCACAAATAAAGCAACTGAAAGTTTGATAAGATTGAAACACTGTTTCTTATTGTGTGAGAAACAAGGCGAGAAAGGAAGTAGGCTCTTAGCCTGGCCTATTAACCAGATGGACAGTGAAAGAATGATACATATTATAGAAACAGATGAGTCTGCTAATTCATATCCCAAAAGTAATTAACAAAACTTTTTTGTTTCTATGAGCATTTATACCACTCAGATAATTCATCCTCTGTTCTACAAGAACAAAATGAATCTCTAGAGCTATTAAACTTTGTCCTCAACAAGACTCCCCAACTGCTCTAGAACTTGAGAGACTCAAGAACTATCAAACACCCAGACCAGATGGGACTCCCATTTGAGTATAGACAACCTTTAGAACTAAACTAATAACACCTCTACTTGATATGTACAAAGAATCATTAGAGATAACTAACTGTTCACACAGCAGTAAATACTCAGTAATTAATAAAGCCAGGAAAAGCATCTACTCTGCCCCATGCAGCCACCCCCAGGACCCTTGTTTTCCCCACAACATGTCCTCCCTTCTCAGCCACAGCCAGAAGCTTGCTCTTTCTGCCTCCTCTGATAAGTTCTTGGATGCCTTCTTCAGCGTTGGCCCAGCCACTCCTACATTCCTCAGGAGGAGCTGAATGGATGTTCTGATAAACCCCCTGCAGCCAACCTCCACAGAGCAGATAACTGTCAACCACCCTGCCTCTCGACACTCATCTGCCAGTTCTTTGTATTTCTCCTTCTTCCTTTTAGAAAGCTGCCTCCATTCCTCCTTCCCAAGGGACTGTGAGCTCCGCCAGGATCACTGTTTTGACCAAGGGGGACCACGGGATGATGTCAGGTCTCAGAGAGGTTGTGGTTATCTCTGGTGGGAACTTCAGCTGTCAATCAAGCTCCAATCTTAAGTTCCAGTCACCTCCAGGAGCCTCATTTATCATCGTGGATATGCCTTTTTTACACTCCTTTTCCCCCATTTTGTGCTTACACACTTTTCTCTGCCAGATTTGCGATTTATCAAATCAAAACCTGATGGGAAGAAGTGGGTACATTTACACCCTCCCTGACCAAGGTTTAGAAAAAGGTGGAAATTTGGAGTGTACTCAAACTCTGAAAATATCAACCTTTTTCAGATCAGTCAGACTGGGTGTACGCTCATCAACATGCCTCAGACTCTGCCTCCTACACACCCCAACACAACCATATACGATTGATGCAAATGAACCCTGAATATAATTAGCCATGAGCTCAGAGGAATGTGTCAGGCTTAGATGAACCCCATTGTATCAGGGATAATTTCATTGACCTGCATAATTCCGGGTGGAGCCATCAACAATCAGGTGACTGAAACTCAAAAGGTGTGAATGGCTCCTGGAGTGTCCACGTATCTGGATCTCTCTTCATGAAACTCAATCAATCCAGTTGCTATGATTCAACTACCAGAAATACCATGACCTGGATGACTGAGAACCTACACAGACTTTATCGTCATGTGTACCAAAAATCTATGTCTTATCTTTATGATAACATACTTTACTAACCCTTTCTTTTGGAGCTTTCTTCCATCCTTCCATCATCTTCTCTTTGGACAAACAGGAATTAAACAGCTCTGGTCATGTGACAATTTACAGTAAACATGTGACACTGCACATGTTTCACTGAGACCCTTTATTATTTCAATATCTGCTGGAAATACATTGATAAATAGTTCAGTAACATTTTTATAGCATTAGAAATTAAACATTTTTTACGGTCACTATTTTGACCAGTGAGATTAAATGGGTTAAAACTGTCATAATCATATTTATTCTGCCCCTTTATCCTGTGAAATCAATTCAGGGATGCCCCCTTCCTCTCTCACTCACCCATTGCAAATCACTAACTCAACAGTCGCATCACCAACTCCTCCTGTCTTCAAAAAAGGTGTAAATGATGATACAACATGGTCAGGGAGGGTGTGAATTTACACGCTTCTTCCTATCAGGTTTTGGTGTGATAGATGACAAATTTGGCAGAGAAAAGCCCCTGGTGTTGAGGATCTTGCTTTGTCTACTGATCTCAACCCACCTTGGTGGTGTAGTGTTGAACTGAGATTCAGGCTCAACAGGGCAGTGCAAGGGGAATGTTCTTCTCGTGGTCACCTAACTGACTTTTTATGTGCTCCTCGAGCTTCTGTGCAGTGGCTTCTAACTTTCCATTATTTTTCTCCTCAAGTAGGTTCTTGGCATACTTAAAGGGGTCCTGGAAGAACCTCGCCCTCTCTTTCTCTTTCTTGCTTCTCCATCTCCGGATCTGCTCAGCTCTCTGTAAGGTCGTAAGCCTGTCTTTGATTTGGACCCACACCTTCAGACCTTCTTTCTCATTCTCATCAGCTTTCTGGGAAAGCTGCTGAAACAGCAACACTGTGGTGCTCAACTGGGATCCGTGTCCTGCTTGTCTCTGCAGTTCACCTTCCCTTGGTGAATACATAGGTCCCTATGCGTCATTACATTCGACCACCTGCAGCTATATTTTCTGAGGATCCATTGTTCATTTGCAATTGTCGTTCCAGTTGATACCGTGTTGTCTGTCCTGTTTCGGTTGTCTTCCATCCCAAATCAATCTTACAGACCTGTTTCACTTCTTAATATTTACCTCAAAATTCTTTGAAAATTCTTAGCTGGATGGTTTGAAGTGATTTTGCCAGAAATGGTTCACAACCAGAATTCTTTGTGCAGGAAGAATAGGGCTTTCTAGATATACAAAGCTGGTAGAGATAGACCTCAAAAGACTACAACTTTAATTGCGGCAGAAGGTGGTTCCACAAATTATCCACTCGGATGCCTGAATAGTTTTGCACACTATCCTTGAGTGAGGCCACGAGTCATGATTGAGGGCAGATTGGAGCAGGAGATCGACAGATGGGGTCAGCAGTAATGCAGGCGCTTAACCGATCTGTCGTGGTGAAGAGTCACTGGTTGATATACATTCCAACCCTTACCTATGGCCATCAACTTTGGGTGATGACCAAAAGAACAAGGTCGCACATACAAGTGGCTGAAATGAGTTTCCTCCTCAGGGAGGCCGGGCTCAACCTTAGAGAGGGTAAGGAGCTTTGACATCTGGGAGGAGCTGAGAATTGAACCGCTGCTTCTCTACATCAAGAGGAGTCATCTGAGGTGGCTCGGACATCTGGCTAGGATGCCTTCAGGATGCTTCTCTTTAGAGGTGTTAGGACATGTTCCACCGGGAGTACACCTCCCTCCAGAGATATTAGGACATGTCCCACCAGGAGGAGGCCTTGTGGCTAGGTGGAGGGACTATGTCTCTGGCCTGGGAGAGCCTGGAGGGCCCCCCAGAGGAGCTGGTGAAAGAGGCTGAGGTGAGGGCTGTCTGGGCCTCCCCCCTGAAGCTGCTGCCCCTGTGACCCGGACCAGATAAGAAGAGGAAGAAAAACAGAATGAGAATGAGAAAAAAAAATCATATATGTTTTCAACTTCACAATTGTGCACCACTTTGCATTGGTCTTTCAAATAAAATTAAATATATATATTTGTGGTCATAGCATAACAAAACGTGGAAAAGTTCATGTGGTATGAATGCTTATGAGAGCCATTGTACATGTATATGGGACATACACAGTAAAACAAAGAAAACTTTTTATCGAGTTGAATGCCATGGCAAGTAAATGAGCATCCATTGAGGACTTAAACACGTCTAGTGACTGGGTAAATTTTATCTGAGGGCAGGCTATTCCACAGTCTAGGGACAGCCACACTAAAAGCATGGCCACCTTTTGTCCACAGCCTGGCTGAGGGATCACAACCACAAGATGACTGGCTGGTCTCAAGGATTTTTTTGTAATATAAACGTGTAAGAGATCAGATAAATGAAAGGCTTTAAAAATGATCATTAAAATTTTACAAACAATTCTAAAATCAACACGGAATTTTAAATTAAATTAACATTTTGCGTGTAGCTGAGTTCTGTACTGTAGGCGATGGAGTGACTGATCAATGCCAATATAGAAAGAATTACAGTAACTGAATTGTGACATAATAAGCATGGATTATTTCTTAAGTCTGTAGGAGATAGGTAACCTTTAACCTTTCCCAGAAGCCTTACTTGAATAAAAATTTGATTTGAATGAGAAAAAAAAATCATATATGTTTTCAACTTCACAATTGTGCAACACTTTGCATTGGTCTTTCAAATAAAATTAAATATATATATTTGTGGTCATAGCATAACAAAACGTGGTTTTATAACAAGTGACCTACGAGTGAGTCAAATTTAAGAGCTGTTGAGGGTCACACCAAGGGTTGAGGTAGCCCAAAGAACTCACAGGAGAAGTTGAGGGATTGCAACTAAACAGGATAATCTGAGTATATTTTCTATAGGTTTTCTTTTTCTCAGACATAGGATATTAAGGTTTTACCTGACATGTTCCTACATGTTCTTCTGACTTCTTCAGAGTGTCACTGAAGTTACTGAAGGTGTAACCAACCTACAAATTTACAGGTTGGTCACACCTTCTGCTGTCTGCTCACCCCCTGCAGGATGCTGCTCCAGGTGTGCATACATACTCCCTCATCCCTGTTGATGGTTTTGGAGCCTTGCTTCCTGATCTCCATGGCTTCCCTGATCGATCCCTGGTGTTTGTTTTCCTTGGTGCAGATGACTGTTGCCTTGTCCCAGTCCATGATGTGGTTTTACAGTTTGCAGTTATCTGTGATGGCTGATTTGTATTTTTCTTGTTCTGCCTTTTCCTTTATTGTTCATATTTGCCTTGTTGTTGTCTCCTTGTAGCACTCCTTCTTGCGTTCTTGTTTTCTTGCTCTCCCACACCTGGAGCAGCATCCTGGAGAATCCTATGTCTGAGAAAAAGAAAACCTATAGAAGATATACTAATAACAAATGTCATACTTAATTCAAGTATGATAATCTTAATCTTAATTTTGTTAAGTTTAGGAAGTTCTTTTCCTTCCATATTTAATATATTTTAAACAATTGAGCAGTGGCTGCACTGTCATAACAGTTCTATTTTATGATCAAATATGATGTCTCCTGAAAATTGAACCCATTGGAAGTATGTAAAGCAGGAAGAGGATGGGGCCCAGAATGGACCCTTGGGGCACCCCAGAGCTGAGCGGAGCTATGTCAGGGGAAACCGAAGAGAGGTTGCATGACAGCTTGTTTTAGAGAATTTGGGACATGCCCAGGGCTAAGGCTAGAGTTAACCACAGCAATAACCTGATGACTGAGATTTAATCAATAAAGAATTTAAGAAAGCTATTGCAACAAAATTTTGATGGCCCTCTAGCAGAATTGTGATGTGGATCTACATGAATTAAAAAAAATAAATAAATCCTGTGGATTGTGCCTATTATTAGAGACAATATTATTGGACATGTAGCCCTGGCATGGGCGGCATGCTGGTGTGGTGGTTAGCACTGTTGCCTCACAGCAAGAAGGCCCTGGGTTCGAATACTGGTGGGGATGGAGGCTGGAAACTTACTGGGTGGAGTTTGCGTATTCTCCCTGTGCCTGTGTGGGTTTTCTCTGTGTACTCCAGCTTCCTCCCAAAGACATGATCAGCTGGGCTTAGGTTAGTTGATCACTCTAATTTTTCCTCAGGTGTGTTTATGAGCCCTGAGACTGACTGGTGACCAGTCCAGGGTAGACCCACCTTCACCCAGTGTCAGCTGGCACAGGCTCCAGTCCCCCCACCATCCTCTGAGGAGGTATAAGCAGAAGAAAACAAAAGGTGGATGTTGTCCTGGCAGCTTTAATGGCATTCTGATAGACAGAGAGACAATTTCTCAACATCTCATAAGAGACATGGAGCTTGTCCTTTGTGTACTTGGGTGTGGAGATCACTACTAACCATTGAAAAAATGATTCCAGCAAGCTGCAGTCCTCTCAGAAGTGAAGTTACACAGCTGGTAATCAGGTGGACTAAATTACCGATATCTGTGATTGGACAAATCATCATCCCGAAAGTTGCTCTTGCCAAGGATCTGTAACTCTTCCAATATATTCCACTTGCCCCCCTCCCAAAAATCTTCTATTTTATTTGGAATAACAGGCATGCCAGGCTCACTTTTTTACCTTGTATTATATTGAAATGACCAACATTTATTTCAATTCAAAAGTGCTGTTTTTAAATTAAATTCAATGTATTTGGTCGCAGATCCACTGAGCTTTAAGCACAGAGCACATCATCAGAAGCTGATAGAAATAAATATAGAATCCATCCATCTTCTGGCCACTTTTCAAACCACAAACCCTCTTGCTGTGAGGCGACAGGGCTCATGACTGTACCACCGTGTATTTTGAATATATTCTGAATTTGATACACAAAATAATTGATATTTCATAACCTTGTATGGCCAAACAGGCCAGAACATTTCTTTGGTAACAGTTACATTATGACACATAAATGTATGTATTCCAGAGAAAAACAACGAATCTACATCCACAGTCAAAACTTTATTTTTGGACAGTATTTCCATTATACTCAGATTTGTAAACTGCTCACTGCAATAAGACAAATACAGGGTCATTGCTGCATAGACATGGAGAAGCACAACTACATCATGCACACACCCAGGCAAGGAATCAGATTCCAATCCACATTTCTGAATGTCAATAATACGTCTCCTGCTCCACCCAACCTGGAAGACAGAGAAAGAGGAAAAGTGTCAGAGACTAAATGTCAGGCAGGCAGTTGTTATAATCTCCTTCTGGATCAGTCTGTTCATATTCATCTCCCTGCTCTTGTCTCCGTACATTTTCAAATGAATCCCCCTTTTCAGTCTGAGACGTTGCTCAGCAGACCGTGACACTCAGATTAACAGAAATGATTAAGTGTCAGCAGAGATTATATTTGTGTCTTGCTCATCTCACTTGACATACTTGAGGTATTGTGGCGTGTTCATATTGTGTGCACAGTCTATGGGGCAAATCTGAAGAGTCTTCATCAGCCTTCTTTCATTTCCTCTCTCATCATTCACTATTGTTTCTGTTGCTGTGGGAAAAGCAGACTCTGCTTCCTGGTCTTCCACATGTTCACTCAGTTTACTCTGCATATAGATCTAGATTCACCCACAGCACAAAAGTCCTTCTACAACTAAAATGAGAAGAGGCATATTCTTCCACCTGACAGTTTGTCTGGTGAGAACCTTATTAAGATGCAGCCGTCACTCAAGGAATCAGATCAGATTAGGTGTCAAATATGACGTGGATATCTAGTCTTTATACTTGATTTATCAATCTTATATGAACTGACAGGCAGAAGTGTGTTTACTTCAACTGAAATCAAACCTGATCAAATATTAACCGCTACAATCTCACAGCACTGCAACACTAATGTAAATGTAAATAGTCCCAGTTTATGCCTTTTTGTGTGTCATTCAGGAGAGGACCACTGAATATGCTTTGAATTCTGCTTTGGCAGTGCTAATCACCCCCAGAAGTTTTCTACATATGTAAATTCATTTTTATTTGTGTGGAGCAGAACAAAGGCCTGCCAACGGCTGGTTCCGTCAAAAACCATAATATGACCAATTCTCCCAGGCTATATACACACATTTTAGTGAGTTTTTCCAGTTGAGCTCAGAAATGTCACATTACAAAATGTCTATACACACATAACTATTTAGAGGAATTGTTTACTTTTAATTAGCATTCCAAACAACCACAGTGATTATTGGGCATATCTTGACGTGCCTGATAACTTTTAATTTTAAGGAACATTTAGACTATATCTGTCAGAATAATTATAGGAATATTTCACAGAATATCCTCAGAACTATAGCTATAGAGAAACGGGTTCATTCATTCAGCTTCTGTCCTCCATCAAAAAACAAGTCCTTATCATTATTAAAGAAGTGAGATGAGAAGTCCACATGCAGTGTCAGTTCAGGCCTTGTGAATAACGGTGACTTCAACGGTTCTTCTTTTAGAGACATTAAACCCAATATATTCTCTTCATCTTCTAGAAGGTAACCTGAGTCTTTGATACCTAAATGAAATGTACATAACATTCTTTGGTCTAAAAATTGAAGGTTTGAGCACAGTTAGACTCTTGTGTCTCTGCTAAACATTTAGTTCACTAGTCTGGGATGATACCTTCAAATGCAAATCATCAGTACAACTGTGTTGTTTTTATTTGATTTCAAAGTCATTTTGGGCGGCACTGTTGCCTCACAGCAAGAAGGCCCTGGGTTCGAATCCTGGTTGGGATGGAGGCTGGGACTTTCTGTGTGGAATCTCCATGTTCTCTCTGTGCCTCCATGGGTTCTCTCTGGGTACTCCGGCTTCCTCCCACAGTCCAAAGACATGAACTGGAGATTAGGCTGATTGGGAACTCTAAATTGCCCGTAGGTGTGAGTCATGTTTTCTAATTTAGACAAAGCTAATGCTCATAATGTTCCTGAGTGTCAATCACGCTACTCTCACCTGGCTATAGCTTACCTTCCTTTAGCTTATTACAGAGACAAGGAGGCTGAACTCTATTAATCTTGGTTTTTCTTAATGACTGCTCACCTCCTGGGGTCCTCCGCAGGATGAATTTACGGACCTCATCATAAATGAAGATAAGAAGACTGTATGGGAAGGCACAGAACCACCACAAGATCCTGAGAATTAAAAAAAGAAGTTGGATGGAGATGGAGAGAACAGAGAGTAAAAAGTAAAATCCAAATTGTTCAGTTTACTGAAACCATTTCTGAAGAGTTTAAGATGGTCACAGAGTCATTAAAAGGTGAGCATGCCAGAATGATGGCAGCACATTTTTGTCTTTAAGGGTTTATATTTTGGTTGACTGGAGATACACATATGCAGAACATACTTCAGTGGATACATGCGCAAAGCAACGTCCATTCCAGGGCAGTAAGAGAGGAAGGCAGCCAGAGCAGTCTCAACAAACAGGCCGAAGATCAGGACTCTGTTCCTGTTGAACAGTACCGAGAATCCAAATGTAAATATGCTAGAAAAATACTTCACTATAAAAATTAATAGATCATGTTTAAATCTGATTACATTTAATTCAAAACAGTCGATTCAGGAGCAAAGGAATTGAAATCCAACTCAGTGTGGCTGTTAGAAGTGGCTGAGTTAACACTCTTACCTCATGCCCTGATGAAGGAGTGAGTTCCTTCTGGTCTTGCAGATGATGAGATCAGCCCACTGGACAACCACGATGCTAACAAAGAAGCTTGTGTGGCAGGTGAACTCGATGATTTTCCTTTGCTCGTAGGTCTGCCAGAGGGTAACACGTCAAAACCAGTGAAATGTGTCAGTTTCTTACGAAAATGTGGCACAAGGCAATGAAATGATGATGAACACCCCATCAAGAATACACTTGCTCCCTAAGCTGGGCTGAACCACACTCTCCAAAACACTGCAGCTGAAGCCTTCCTAAAATATTGAGCCATATTTAAGTCTTTCTAATATAATTTATAACCCTAGCACTACCTTCGTAGGTACACACTCATCGGGGCTCCCTCGTGCACCTAAACCAGAAAGAGCAGCCATGCACACATTGAGCCTTGGCCTTCCTTACAAAACAAACACCCTCATTATTAGGGTACTAACTCCCACCATACCCTACCTCACAAATGCATAAATGCAGTGTCAGAGATTTATTTGCCCCATGTTCCTTACCCACTGCTGCCCATAGCTGTCCTCCAGGTCATTGACATCCCGATGGTCCCAGTTAATACGGATACCCAGCAGTGTCCAGGGGAGGAAGCCATTCTCAGCCATAATCACAAAGTAAGTGAAGAAACCAGCAAGAGCCTGAATCATCCCTGCAAACAAGTGGATCAAGATTAGGTTGGCACTCTCTGTGTTAGTGTCAACATATACAGGTCTGAGATTATTCCAGAATAAGAAGTAATGATTTTAAATCCTTTTAAAATTAGCACTTATAGTAATTAACACCAACTTTCCTTGTGTAGTTTTGCAGTAAAGTTTGTCATGGCAAATACAGATGGCCATGAATGTTGGCTGAGGGACCCTTAAGTACAAAAGTCTTGTTGAATAGACAAAGGTGTATATTTCTGTTCAATATTTAATAGAGAAAAGGGATCACATGAAGGAAATTGAGTTGACTCACAAAGGCGTGACACTTAAAAATGTGTAAAAATGCACTATGAATATAAAAGTACAGATAAAGTACACTATACAAACTATAAATATACACGTCACATTTCTTCACAGTGTTGTATTCTCTGAAGGTCAGTGTTTTAGGCTCTGAAGGTCAGTGTTGTAGGCTCTGAAGGTCAGTGTTTTAGGCTCTGAAGGTCAGTGTTGTAGGCTCTGAAGGTCAGTGTTGTAGGCTCTGAAGGTCAGTGTTGTGGCTTCTGAAGGTCAGTGTTTTAGGCTCTGAAGGTCAGTGTTTTAGGCTCTGAATGGCAGTGTTTTAGGCTCTGAAGATCAGGGTTGTAGGCTCTGAAGGCCAGTGTTTTAGGCTCTGAAGGTCAGTGTTGTAGGCTCTGAAGGTCAGTGTTGTAGGCTCTGAAGGTCAGTGTTGTAGGCTCTGAAGGTCAGTGTTGTTGGCTCTGAAGGTCAGTAGTGGGCTCTGAAGGTCAGTATGGTAGGCTCTGAAGGTCAGTGTTGTAGGCTCTGAAGGTCAGTGTTGTAGGCCCTGGAGGTCAGTGTTTTAGACTCTGAAGGTCAGTATTGTAGGCTCTGAAGGTCAGTGTTGTAGGCTCTGAAGATCAGTGTTGTAGGCCCTGGAGGTCAGTGTTGTAGGCTCTGAAGGTCAGTATTGTAGGCTCTGAAGGTCAGTGTTGTAGGCTCTGAAGGTCAGTGTTGTAGGCCCTGAAGGTCAGTGTTGTAGACCCTGAAGGTCAGGTGATTTTCACTCCTCCTGAACCATATAAAAGATATAAAATCTTTTCACTTCAATCCGTGAATAATGTTGAGGATTACATAGGAAACTGTTTGCACTGTCCCTTCTTGATTGGTTGTAAATGTTAGAATAACTAAAAGAAGACTTCAGGTCTCAGACATTCTGCTCAGCTCTGCATTAGTTTGAGTGCAATGTAGCTCTGATAGGTGACAAACCTATTTGTCCATAGGCCATGCTGATGAGGCGTTCATTGACCAGCTTGTCTGATTTGGGGTTCCTTGGCTCCCGTTTCATGATGTCGCTCTCTGCCGTTTCATAAGCCAGTGAAATAGCTGGAACCTGGAAGTGAGGAAGGAGACTGCATCAGCTAACTGAATCAGACTTGATCCAGAATGCTCAAAATTGTTCCCTCATTGTTTGGACTCTTGTCCATTTACCACACTGAAAAGACTGCTCACCAAACTAAAACTAAAAACTAGATTGAAACCTAACCCATCACACTGTGGCCGGAAGTAAAATCAGCATGTCTGATTAGACACAGACGTGTCTAATGATTATTATGGACAACAACACAGAACAGGCCAGAGGTGCCAATTGTTCTTCTTTGGGAGAATTAAGAAACCAGAATTTTGATGGCAGGGCCAGAAGTCTCTGATTACCATCCAGACTCTGCATTAAAAGTCAGAACCTTGACATTTATTCAGTGTCGTGAAAAAAGTAGAAACCTGAGGGTAGCCAGAACTATTTAAGATTTCTGAGTGCAAATTCAGAATATAAAGGCAAAAGTTCATTTCTCAGGTGAACTTCTGGCTGCTTATCAGATTATCTTAAAAATAAGGAAGTGTTCTTTTTTATCTATTTGCCAGGGAAAAAAACAGTGTATTTTAAATTGCATTACTCTGGCTCCAAAAAAGAAAGTTTAAGGAGAAAGTAGCAGAAATACCTGACTTTAGTTTTTAATGCAGTAACAGTTTCTCACAGGCACAATGACTGTTAATGCGATGAAACACTTTGTAGAAGAAAAGATAAGAAAAAGGCAGCAATGATCTAAAAGATGAGGCGAAGAAGAGAAACTCAAAGCTTCTTCTAACAGACGAAGGCTGAAGGGGCTCTGTAATAAAGCAGTTATGTGGGCCGGCTTTACCAGCTTAGCAACAGAGTGATGTGTGCTACTTCAGGCTGGATTTCTCATCGAATTTGGTGGGATTTAACATGGGGACCTGGCATTGTTTGAAACCAAAGAGATCTCTGGCATCTACAAAAATGGTTTGTCTGTTTCGTGGTTCCACCGGCCTGGCTCACAACTCCTGAGAGGGGGAGGAAAAAGATACACGACTCCTGGACTTCAGTCTACTTCTCCACCTCTGCAACTGTGCCGAAGATTCACGAGGCAAATCTCAAGGTACCTTCATTGATAACCATCTTCTGCAGCCACCCTTCTCTACACAGTAGTACCAGCAAAACTCTAACACAGCCTCCAAGTGGAGCTTGTCACAGCTGGATCTCGGCCTCTGACTGTAACCCTAACATTGATACCAATCCTAACCCTAACCCCTAACCCCAACACTGACCTTCAACCTAACCCTAAATCCTGACTCTTAACGCCTGATGCAAACCCCTAAGCCTAATGTTAACCTTGAGCCCTAATCCCTAACTCTGACCCTGATCCCGACCAAGTAGCTGTCAGGAAACTCAACACAGATACCAGAATCTGTAGCCTCTGCTGTCAAATGTCCTGTAAAAACTACGCACATTTACTGTTCACCAGTTCTCTATAAAATATGCAGACAAAGCAAAGCTCAGGTGGCTTTAATTCCATATCTTTAAAAAGAAATGCAGCTAAAAAACAGCACCATCCTTATGATCTCATATGACGTAAAGATTTCTCAGCATGAACAAACTGATGGGATAGTGAAATGGGCTTCAGCTGCAGAAACTCTGTAACCTCTGAGTGTATCGGAATAAGAACACCAACTGTGGTTCTTTTTTTTTGATAGAGTCTACTCAGGCAAACAGCATGCCAGCAACTATAAGCATGCTTTTTTTTTTCTTTTTGTGAGAAACTGGAATCTGGAAACCCAAACGTCAATCTGACTTTGTTCTCCTTTCTTCTTTCTCTGAACAAATGGACAGACAATTCTCCTGTTGATAGATAACAGACAGATTCATCTTCATCAGTTGGCCTATAGCTGTTGAGCACTTAACTTAAAAAAATCAAAAAAGAGGGAAATTAACCCTTTAAGGCCACAGGTTGAACATACTTGCATCCACTGGAAAATGTAATAAAACAAGATGATATTTTAAACTGTTGCTTAAAGCTGAGACTCTCGCTACCACAAAACAAGTCTGAAAGAAGAAATAAAAGATCTTTTTGTGAATCACTCATTTTCCTTCTTCTATTAAAGGGGAGACAGTCAGGAGTCAAATGAGGCCCCCAACATCCTAGAGACTACACCACCCAGCAGATGCAACATCTGTGAGGTGTGGACAAGGTCATGTGATTTTAATGAACAGTTCAGTTCAAGTGTTAATAAAGGAATCATTGAAGGGACCAGTCAATTTTGGTGAGGCTCCAGATTCTGGAGGGACTTTGATCTTCTAACAAGGCCAGTGGGTCTTGATCATAAAGCAACCTCCTCATATGTAAGCTTGTACCATGATATACTGGATTCTATACTTCTGATGTAAGTCAAAATATATGACAGGCAAAGGCCTTATTAACAAGTCAATAAATGGTAATCAGGGCTGCTGGAAGATAAGCTAACTAGGACATTTCTAGTCAGATATGTCTTTCTATACATGTTGGTGGTTTTTGGGAGGAACCTATGAAAAAAAATTATGAAAACTAAAAGCTGATTAATTTGCTGAAGACAAACTCTGAGGAACGGAACTGTGCTCAGCTGTCCCCTCCCAATCACTTATTTGATTGTTTTGAAACTATTAGAACAATCTTAAATTCTGAAAATATATATGATTGCCCAGCTTATGTCTTGGTCACAAAATAGAAGAAGTTGCCGCAATTGCCAGTTCAGCAAAACTTTAGCAGTTATGTTGTCAGACCTTCACTGACCTTGGGCCTATTTGGCCCATGGTGCCAGAGACTTTTATTTCCCATACCTCAGGCTGACAGGTGCACTGTGGCAGTGAAGTCCAGAAATATGCAGCATAGAGAAAACAGACAAAAGCATGTTCACCATATCAGTGCCCAGGTCGATGCAGAGGATGGTGACGGTACCCAGAGGAAGAGGAACACTGGCAAGAATGAAGAGCAGGAAGGGTGAAATCTCTGGGATGTTACTGGTCAGGGTGTATGCAATGGACTTCTTCAGGTTGTCAAAAATAAGACGACCTGCAAAAACATGCAAGACTATAATGGCTGAAGCTTTGTGCATGTTACAAAAGTTACTGAATCACAAATATTTGATCTACATAGTGGAAGACCAAACATGGTGAGAGGTTTGATTGAAACCCATTTAAACTGTGCACTATCAGCATTTGAGGACACTGAATGTGTAGACCCATGATCAACCTGGTCCGGCTCTGATCAGGACCAGAGGATGGGCAGTCTGCTGAGACTGCTCCTCAGCAGGAACGCCCAGAATTCCTCCTTACCCAGCCAAGTGGAGGAAGATGGATGGACGGGCTCTGATCAGCATACAGCATGGACAACAAATGGGAGCATGTCAAAATTTGTGCTGTGATGCAGCATCAACGGCTCAGTGTTGACGAATCACGCTGGTAGTGGAGGAACAAAGCCATAAAACAAAGGTCTCTCAGATTCAGCATCTCATCCTTTTTAAGACACTGTCAGGTTTCAAAGGTCATTCAAGGTTCAAGGTTAATGTAATCCACCACTTTTCTGGCTCGTTGTTTTGCTTCATGGTTTTCTGATCTGTTCTTTATTAGATTAGGCACGTGATGACTTCATGACATATCTGCTCACACCGACTGCCCCAAATACAAATTCTGCAATGTGAAATGTAATTTCACAATGACAATCTTTATTGGTTATTAATAGT
Source organism: Lagocephalus sceleratus (assembly GCA_911728415.1). Lineage (NCBI taxonomy): Eukaryota > Metazoa > Chordata > Actinopteri > Tetraodontiformes > Tetraodontidae > Lagocephalus > Lagocephalus sceleratus. The sequence continues at coordinate 274,431 of CAJVRN010000233.1, forward strand.
TGAAATATGAATATCTTCCATCTGTGGTGTAATTGTTCCTCCACCAGCATGTCTATTTTTGGTGATTGCTTTCACAACTAGAAATAAGTCCAATTGGGAACTTAATTTAAGAAAATGTAAAAAGTAAATAAAGATTTTTCTACTTTTTCATATTTTTGGGATTAGCATTCGTTCTGTTCTCACCTTCCTCCACTCCAGTGACAATGGAGGCAAAGTTGTCATCCAGCAGGATCATGTCAGCCGCTTGCTTGGAAACATCAGAGCCAGCAATCCCCATGGCAACACCGATGTCAGCTTTCTTGAGGGCTGGAGAGTCATTCACACCATCGCCAGTAACAGCCACAATGGCTCCCTGGGCCCCAAAAGGGCCAGCAGCAGCAGCAAGTGTTAAAAAGATGGAGACAGAGTCATGATTGAAATGTTGCCTTCTCCTCTTCCCGCTCCATCTCCTGCCTAGTTCATCTTCATCAGGACTTTTACAAGCAGCTCAAAATAGAAGCTTCTGTCTGGGAATGAAGCTGACCACATTGCAAGATTTGAGGACACAGATACACATTTCACATGCAGTTAGCATCAACATTAATGTTATTATACATGCAAGGGTTAGTTAATCATGAAGTTCATGTACACACACACACAAGTCTGCATTCATTCATTCATTCTACCACCTGCGCAATACACACACTACACCGTATTCAGCTTTAAAAGGCAAGCATGCAGGCACACTCAAGCACACTCACACAAACATACACACACACACACTTGTGTCTATTGACCTGTCTCTGGCAGCCCTCCACTATGATGAGTTTCTGCTGAGGAGAAGTGCGGGCAAACACTATCTCAGTGTGATTCCTCAGCACATCGTCCAGGTTTTCAGAGCTCATATCCTTCAGATCCGAGCCGTGCACCACACAGGCCTTAGCATCCCTAGGAAACACACACACGTGCACACACACACACACACACACACACACACACACACACACACACACACACACACACACATATATAGAGGAGTCAAGGGCAACTATGCAAAGTTCTATCTCTCTTTAGCACACACACACACACATACTGTAGACACTCACACACACTCATTCATACACTCACATATAGACACAATCACACACACACACACACTATCACTCACTGTCACACACACAGGAAGAAAACTTGTCTTCCTCTGATGGTGTGTGTCTTATCTCTGTGAATCCCATCAGCAGTGTTGTGGGATAATAATGTTTATTCCTGATCACATTTATTTTGAATCCCAAAGCTCTTTGGAGAATCTTTGCAGGGCTTCAGTTTGCCGAGAAAAATGAGACCACAGTGAGTAAAGATGTGACCAGAAGATGGTGTAAATTAAAGCAAGACCAGAGAGGATCAGTAATGGCATGGGACTTTATTGATCTTCAATAAACTGAGTAATCAGGAGTACTAGCGTGGCGTAAAGATCACCCGGCTGGATGTAAAGGTGAATGTATAGATGTGAGGAAGGGAGGACGTCTGCTAAACACCCAGACAAGTGTGCTTGGCTGATTCAGCACCGGAGCTTTTCTGGAAACACAGCCTCACACCTCTGCAGCTACAGTCTTGACTTGGAATTCCAAACCTGTTTTGTGACTCGGAAAGACCTCCATCAAGATAACCATTGAGCACCCGTGTCAGGGTGAGTTATCCCTGTCATCTACAGAGGAACTCAACTTAGACTAGATTTAAATTAAACAGCTGAACATGACAGTGGAATTGATGGAGTGTCCCCTAAGAATTCTTTTCTGAAAGTCTGGAACTTTATTGAGAAACAAAAATCCGCAGCTCCACCAGCGCCCACACACAAACACACTGTAAAACATTGAGCGCACAGCATGAAGCTCATATATCAGCCACACACTCACACACCTGGGGTTAACCTGGCTCAGCGGGATGTTCAGTCTCTCAGCAATGTCCTCCACTGTCTCATTGCCCTCAGAGATGATGCCCACACCTTTTGCAATAGCCTTGGCTGTGATTGGATGGTCCCCTGTTACCATGATCACCTAAGGGCAGACAGACCTTTCATAATGCAGAACAGGGAGAAGGTTTGCAGATCTTGTCACTTTCACATGTTATTTTGCAGACATGATAAAAATCAACAAAAACTGGTTGTCCGACCAAACTGAGCAATCTGTGGGAAAGATCTGAGGGTAAGAGATCTTAAAATTAACATAGAGTCGGTGTGCAGGTATGCAAAAAAGATGTCGGACTCCGTAGCATTCTCTGGTCTCCTCCCCAATCTGGCCAGCGATGAAATGTATAGCCGCATGTCGACGCTTCGTCGCTGGTTGTCACGGTGGTGCCCCCAAAACCAGGTGTCCTTTATAGATAATTGGAAGACCTGATAGCGGATCATCACATTGATTTATTTTGCCTCACTGAGACCTGGCTTCAGGAGGAGGAGTATGTTAGTTTAAACGAATCTACTCCTCCTACCCATCTTAATTATCATATCCCTCATCTTACTGGTCGTGGAGGGGGAGTGGCAGCAATCTATCACTCCAAGTTATCAATTAACCCTAGACCAAAACATAGTTCCAGCTCATTTGAAAGCCTGACTCTTGGCATCACCCATCTGAACCGGAAGACAGAAAAGCCACTTCTGGTTGTTGTTGTATATCGGCCCCCTGCTGGGCCACATTCACAGTTCCTATCTGAGTTCTCTGACTTCTTATCTGACTTGGTCCTTAGAGCAGACAAAGTCATTATCATTGGAGACGTTAACATCCATGTAGACATTGTAAATGACAGCCTTAGAAACGGCTTCATTTCATTACTTGAGTCAGTTGGGTTCCTCCAGCAGATAAACCAACCAACTCATACCTTCAACCACACCCTAGATCTAGTTCTGACTTATGGTGTTGAGGTAGAACATGTGTCAGTGTTTCCTCAGAACCCACTCCTGTCAGACCATTCTTTGATCCCTTTCACATTTATGATTAAGGATTCTTCTATGCTCAGAACAAAGTCTTACTATAGCAGATGTCTTTCAGATAAAAGTTTAAGGAAGCAATCCCTGTGCTAATCCCAGGACCACCGTGTGTTTCCCCAGGGATCAATCATTATAATCTTAGCCCTGCAGAGGTTGACTCTATTGCTGAAGGTGCAGCAGCCTCACTGAGAATCACACTTGATTCTGTTGCCCCCCTGAAAAAGAAAATAGTAAATCAGAGGAGGTGTGCCCCCTGGTATAATTCACATATCAGGACCCTCAAGCAGAAAGTGCGAAGACTGGAAAGGAAGTGGCATTCCTGTAAAATAGACAGCTAGCATGTAGCCTGGAAAGACTGTCTATTAGTTTACAAAAAGGCCCTTCGCAAGGCTAGAACAGCCTATTATTCTTCTTTAATTGAGGAAAATAAGAGCAACCCCAGGTTCCTTTTCAGCACCGTGGCCAAATTAACTCAGAGTCACACTACTTTAGACCCATGTATCCCTTCCTCCCTTCCTGGTGAAGACTTCGTGAGCTTCTTCACTCATAAAGTTCTAGCTATCAGAGGGAAAGCTAAGCAGGCCATCCCAACATCTGGACCATCACCAGATGTGCTGACCGTGGGAACATACAGGTTCTCCAACGAGCCCTTAAACTCCTTCAGCCCTATATATTTTTCTGAGACGTCTTCGCTGATTCAGAAATCCAAGACCACCAAGTGTCTTTTAGATCCCATCCCAACACACCTGTTGAAGGATGTTCTACCATTGATAGGTAGTCCTATCCTGGACCAGATCAATGGTTCCTTAGTAACAGGTTATGTACTACAAGGTGGCAGTGATTAAGCCTTTGCTTAAAAAACCATCACTGGATCCTGACGTGTTAGTAAATTATAGGCCGGTATCCAACCTTCCGTTAATTTCTAAAATTCTTGAAGGTGGTGGTGACTCAGTTACTGGAGCACCTGCAGAGGAACAGTCTGTTTGAGGTGTTTCAGTCAGGCTTTAGAGCTCACCACAGCACAGAAATGGCACTTCTTAAAGTTACCAATGATCTTCTTATAGCTTCAGATCATGGACTGGTTTCTATGCTGGTTCTGCTGGACCTCAGTGCTGCTTTTGATACAGTTGATCACAGCATCCTGTTACAGAGACTGGAACACTTGGTTGGGATTAAAGGGCCAGCACTAGACTGGTTTAGATCATATTTATCTGATAGATACCAGTTTGTTCTTGTCCACGGTGTTCCCTCTTCATACAGTAGGGTTAGCCACGGAGTCCCTCAAGGTTCTGTACTTGGACCAATCCTCTTCACCTTGTACATGCTTCCCTTAGGGAACATTATTCAGCAGCATGGGATAAATTTTCATTGTTATGCTGATGACACCCAGCTTTATTTATCCATGAAACCAGAGGAGACAGAGAAGTTAGTGAAGCTTCAGACCTGTCTTAAGGACATAAAGTCCTGGATGTCTTCAAATTTCCTCCTCCTCAACCCAGGAAAAACTGAGGTCATGGTGTTTGGTCCTAAACCTCTCAGGGATAGGTTAGATCACATTATCACTCTAGATGGTATCTCCTTAGAATCTAGTCTCTCTGTGGAATCTAGGGGTAACTTTTGATCAGAATCTCTCCTTTAACTCACACATCAAATTAGTGTGTAGAAGTGCCTTTCCTCTCCTGGAGGAGCTAGTGATAGCTTATCAGCCCAATAGACCGCTCCGCTCTCAGAACGCTGGTCTACTTGTGGTTCCCAGAGTCTTTGGGAGTAGATTGGGGGGCCAAGCATTTAGCTACCAGGCCCCCCTGCTATGGAACCAGCTCCCTGTCCAGGTACGGGAGGCTGACTCCATCTCTACTTTTAAGACCAGACTTAAGACTTACCTCTTTGATAAAGCTTATTGTTACTAACCTTGTAGTTCAGTTACTATCATAGACAGGCTAATGATCACACTTAGGGGGTCGTCTAATCACTAGGTTAAGATACTAGTTATGCTGCTATAGGCCGAGGCTGAGGGTCCAGAAACATGATCACCTGACAGGCCTCTGTCACCCCACTGGGTCATGGTTTCATCTCCTCTCCTCTCCTCTCCTCCTCCTCATTGAGCAGACTAATTATGCAGATTCCTGTGTAGTTTTTCTGCCCCCCCCCTCGATTTATTTATTTACAGGTATCGCTGTCTTCGGAGCTGCATGACGACATCTGGCCCACTGACCTGTTGTATATTGTATTTTTGTATCTTTGTGTGTGTTTCTGTGTTCTGTGCCTCTCCTCTCCTCTCCTCTCGTCTCCTTCTTCTTCTCCTCTCGTCTTGTCTTCTCTCCTCTCCTCTCCTTCTCCTTCTCTCCTCTCCTCTCTCTCTACCCATCTGTCCATCATCAGGAAGGTCCCCCTACATGACCCTGGTCCTGCTCAAGGTTTCTTCCTGTTAAAGGGGAGTTATTCCTTGCCACTGTTGCTTGTCTGGGGTTAGGCCCTGGGATTCTGGAAAGAGCCTTGAAACTATTTTGATTGTATAAGACGCGATATAAATAAAGATTGATTGATTTGATTGATTTGATTGATTGATTGATTGATTGATTGATTGATTGATTGATGTACAAAGAACCCAGTGACCACCCTGAATGAGGCCCAGGAATCCTGAGAACAGATGAGAGAAAGTTCCAGAAGGTCAACCATCACTGTAACTCCAACAGTCTGAGTCCAGACAGAAGCTTCTCCTCTGATTGAGGAACAAGATGAAAAAAAAATTGAATTCTGTGATTCAGAGTCAAATTTGTTTGTCTGAGCGACTTCCAGATCCAGATTGAGCAAGTGATGAAGAACCAGGTGAACAGTGTGGTGGTGGACAAAGTGGACAAGAAGGCTGTAGTGACGGAGATTTGACAGCCCTAAAAGCAACAAAAGGAAGAAGGAACAGCGGCTGGAGGAACAGCAGGGACTGAGAGAGAAGCTGATGAGGATGTGGGGAGTCAAGACAACAGTGCTCCCTGTGGTAATGGGAGCACTGGGGGCCGGAGAAGGGGCTCCAGCAGATCCAGGAAGAACACCTAGGAAGGGCTGAGATACTGAGCAGGTGAGGTAGAGGAGTCCAGGAGGAACAGAGTGTCCAGGGAAGGGTGAGTGGGATTATTATAAAAAGCTTATTAAATAGGGATTCACTACTGAAACTCTCCAAAAGACTATTTCTGCAACTAAAATGGAGGATGAGAACATGTGGAACTAATTACCTTGATGCCAGCAGAGCGGCATTTACCCACTGCATCTGGCACTGCAGCACGAGGTGGATCAATCATGGAGATGAGGCCGAGGAAGCAGAGCTGCTCTGTGGGGAAGTTCACGTCATCGCAGTCAAAGGTATATCCTCGAGGAAACTGAGCAGAAGACAGTGTCGAGTGACAGAAGCCTGCAAGACAAGACGGGTCAGTTAGCTGATTGTTCACAGGTAACAGGCTGAGTTTTGGGTTTTGAACCCGATTGGTGCTTTGATGTCAACAGAAATAAATGACTTTGTTCTCAGTCTCCTACTAGTCTCTAGTATCTGCTCTCTAACTTCAGGGATCGCCACCATCATCATCATCATCATCATCACCATCATCATCACCATCATCATCATCATCACCATCATCATCATCATCATCATCATCATCACCATCATCACCACCATCATCATCACCATCATCATCATCATCATCATCACCATCATCACCATCATCATCATCATCATCACCACCATCATCACTCTTTTGGAAGTACATCTTCCAAAAGAGTGATTTTAGCCAAACACGACTTCCTCACTATGGTATCTACAGTAGTGAGGAAGTAATCAAGTTAATGCGTATGTGCGTCTCCTGGACTTGCAGGTCATTACTAAGACGTAAACCTGATGTCATTTATAACTATGGTCTGTTTATGGTCTGTTTAATAAAACATACTTAGAGTAAAATCACTCTTTTGGAAGCACATCATCCAAAAGAGTGATTTTAGCCAAACACGACTGACAACCCTAACTATCACAAAAGCTTCCCATCATGATCTGTGGTAGAGCTCAGCTCCTCACGTGGACTTTTGGAGGTTGTGGTGTCAAACTCATGTTTTTTTTATTGATTAATGGTCTGCAGAGCCTGAATGAGCATAAAAGCAAACTGCCTCCCCGACCAGCTGGGAACCTGCTGGGTATCAGCCCGCAGAGCTCAGCCTGAATAATTCATGACTGCAGGATTCAGCTGATAACAAAAGCATGATTTCATGCAGAAGTGTTTTAATAATTAACACTTCTACAGCACTGAAATGATTAAGTTGCCACATTTCCTTGTCATTCAAAATGACGTGAATGACTCTGAATGTTTGGACATTTAATCATCTTTGACCAGATCAATAAAGACCACTTCATCTATAAAAAATAAATCATGCTGTCACACTCAGTTCATGAAAAGAGGTTAAAAATATTTTATTCCAACTAAATGACAATTGTGGAATCAGCATTGTTCATAGAAATGCTGAAAGCAGCTTTTCTTTGGAAAATTTTAAGCCAAAGAATTTTGAGCTGTAACTAATTACTCAGCTGTTTTTAAATTAATACAAATTTAAATCTGCTTAATAATCAGCATCAAGGTGTCACAAAACATACCAAGCACTCTTTCTCCCAGTCCTCCCAGCTCCATGTAAGCCCTCTGGAAGGCATCTCTCCAGCTCTGATCAAGCGGATGCTCCTGTCCATAGATCATGATGGTGCTGCACCTGAAAGGATACATGTTTTATCTCTGCTGAAATGTAATTAACTACAGTTCCACAGCTGCTTCATAGTTTGTTTTTCAACTTCCATTAAAACACAGACTTTATTATCAGTGAATTACTCAATTACTTATTAACAAGAATTTTGAATAATGTTTTGTACACAAGGTTTGAACCATTTCCCCATCTCTTCCACCAGAGATAAGATGTAAGGACACTTCACGTAGGCCGATCCATGCGCAGGTAGCTGTGGTTGTGTGGGAGGTGCTATATCATATGGGGCGGCATTATTCAAATCAGATGTTACATAACAATTATACATATTAATGGGTGGATGGTAGCAATGGAGCGTTTAGAGCAGGGATGTCCAAACTCATCCACAAAGCACCATGTGGCTGCAGCTTTTTGATGCAACCAAGCAACAGTGCACCAGACTTGATTAATTTAATCAGCTGATCTGTCTCCTGACAGCTGAATAGTTAAACTGGGTGTGCCTGATTGGTTGGAACAAAAACCTGCAAGCACACGGCCCTTTGGGGTGGAGTTTGGACATCCCTGGTTTAGAGGCACATTTACAAACTAGGGCATTTTATTGAACATTGAAATAGTTGTCTACGTTGATGATGGGATGACTCTGGATCCACAAATGTAGTGGACGAAAGACCTAGAAAAGAGATTTTTGTATAATATGTGCCTAAATGGCTGGAACCAGAGCTCGGACATCTAGATTTACTCAGCATCAGGTAACTCATAACATGTGACCCTGCAGACAAATGGGACACACAAATGGTGAAACCAGGTCAACGATCCTGCTGACAACTCTCAGCTGACCACTTAGCATGCTCATGGTTCACAAGGGCAAGATCTCTGAGCTCTGGCTCCAGCCATTTCAGAACTGAATTGTTACTCTTGTATTTTAACTCTACTGTGGCAAACACATCGTAATTGGAAGCAACTGGTTTCATTTACTGTCGCCTCACAGCAAGAAGGCCCTGGGTTCGAATCCCGGTTGGGATTGAGGCTGGGGACTTTCTGTGTGGTGTCACCCTGTGCCTGCATGGGTTCTCTCCGGGTACTCTGGCTTCCCCCACAGTCCAAAGACATGCATGATTGGGGTTAGGCTGATTGAATACTCTAAATTGCCTGTAGGTGTGAGTGTGAAAGAGAATGGTTGTTCGTTTCTGTGTTAGCCCTGCGATTGGCTGGCGACCAGTCCAAGGTGTACCCTGCCTCCAGCCATTTCTCTGGGATAGGCTCCAGTCCCCCCGCGACCCTCAGTGGAGGAACAAGCGGTAGAAGATGGATGGATGATTTAGTTATTTTCTTGATGATTACAGCAAAATAGTTGATAAATGTGATCATGAACTGGTTTTCAATGCAATCAATGCCAAACACCTCCAGGCAGGTCTGAAGCCTGCTGCCGGTTTAAAATGTGACCCCACAAACACTGAAGTGCTTCTTAAGGCTCTTTTCTATCAGTTTTCAGGTCCAAGGACTGAGATCATCTGCTTAAATGAGTGTTTAATTCCTTTAGAGAGCAAGACAAGACAAGATAAACACATGTACTGGTTCACGGTACTAGTAAAGCAGATAGGCTAATTGATCCTTTATTGATCAACACACCTGTCCAAGATTCTCTCCGGTGCACCTTTCATGACCAGAATATGAGCCAAGGGATTGTCTTCCACTTCATGAATAGAGAGCTTGGAGAAAGAGGAGGATGAGAAGGTGAAGACAGGATTTATTTTGAGTTAAGATACAGCTTGTGTTTCATTGGCTCATGTAAAATGTGCCTGGTACACTGAGAAAATGCACACACACACACACACACACACACACACACACACACACACACACACATATACACACACACTGCTTAAGACACTCATGGAACATCACACAAGTCCCCATGTTGGAGCAGCATTAATTCACACATAGAAATGTATTCCTCTAGTGCTACTGCACTCATACACACACACGCACACGCACACACACACACACACACACACACACACACACACACACACTCCATCCTAGGTAATTTGTATCAGAGTGGGAGCATATCTAATCTCAGAAAACCAGAACAAAATTGCTTCCCCTCCCCTGCAGATATTCCTATTTTAAGTCGTGGAATAGCTGCACAAAGTGGATGCAGGGAATCTTTTGTTTGCTTCAGCATCAGTGTTGTTTTTCACACACTAGAGTCACATTCCACACAGTCTGAGACGATCACCAATGTCTCAGCAGCAGTAATTACTCTATCTGAACAGACATCGCTGGGCCCAGTCACATGACCATAAAACTCTGATAACTGATGAAATCCGATAATTGCAATAATCTGATCTGATGTATTTACATGTGCATGCAGGTTTGAGCAGACAATAGGGTGAGGTGTGAGGCCCACCTTGGAGACGTTGCCAACTCATTGCAAGGCCGCTCGCACACACATACGTACATAGTGGCATTAGACTCCACCTTCCTGCTATTGTAGAAGCATCTGCTCTTGTCTCCGTGACCATGGCGACACCCACAGTCTCAGTGTTAGCCGTGCCAATGTCGTAGCTAAAAGGCCCCACTCTACTGCTGATGTTTAAACTCATCTTTGTTGTCTTTGTTGTCAGCTCAATGTGTGAAAAGATTCAACTTTTTAACTGTAATTTCAAAGAAAAACATGCGATTTCTCATGAGACGATAACTGCTGTTCTGCTGCTCAACTCATCTCATTTTCTTCCTCTTTATCCGGGTCACAGGGGCAGCAGCTTCAGGAGGGAGGCCCAGACGGCCCTCACCTCAGCTTCTTTCACCAGCTCCTCTGGGGGACCCCAGACGCTCCCAGGACAGAAACATAGTCCCTCCACCTAGTCCTGGGCAGGCCACAAGGCCTCCTCCCAGCGGGACATGTCCTAACACCTCTAAGGGGAGGTGTCCTCCTGGTGGGACACGTCCTAACACCTCTAAGGGGAGGTGTCCTCCTGGTGGGACATGTCCTAACACCTCTAAGGGGAGGTGGCCTCCTGGTGGAACATGTCCTAACACCTCTAAGGGGAGGTGTCCTCCTGGTGGGACATGTCCTAACACCTCTAAGGGGAGGTGTCCTCCTGGTGGGACATGTCCTAACGCCTATAAGGGGAGGCCTCCTCCTGATGGGACATGTCCTAACACCTCTAAGGGGAGGTGTCTTCCTGGTGGGACATGTCATAACACCTCTAAGGGGAGGTGTCCTGCCGGTGGGACATGTCATAACACCTCTAAGGGGAGGTGTCGTCCTGGTGGGACATGTCCTAACCCCTTTAATGGGAGGCATCCTGAAGGCATCCTAGCCAGATGCCCAAGCCACCTCAAATGACTCCTCTTGTTGTGGAGAAGCAGCGGTTCTATTCTGAGCTCCTCCCAGATGTCCGAGCTCCTCACCCTCTCTCTAAGGCTAAATCCGGCCACCCTGAGGAGGAAACTAATTTCAGCTGCTTCTATCCATGACCTTGTTTTTTTGGTCATCACCCAAAGTTGATGACCATAGATGAGGATTGGGACATAGACTGACCAGTAAATCAAGAGCTTTGCCTTCGGCTCAGCTCCTTCTACTCCACGACAGATCGGTTAAGCGCTGCTGATTACTGCTGGCCCAGATACACCCAGAAATTCTGTCCACAAAAGTTATGAACAGAACCGATGACAAAAGGCAGCCCTGGTGGAGTCCAACCCTCACTGGGAACCAGTCTCACTTGCAGGTGGCTACATGGACCAAGCTCCTGCTCCTTCAGTACAGAGACTGGACGGCCCTTATCAAGGGACCACCCACCCCATACTGAGCACCTCCCACAGGATGCTCCTGGGGACCCGGTCGTAGGCCCCTGGGGACCTGGTCGTCAGTCCCTGGTGACCCGGTCGTAGTCCTTCTCCAAGTCCTCAAAACACATGTGGACTGGTTGGGCAAACTCCCAACTCCATCACCCCAGCAAGGGTAAAGATCTGATCTGTGGTTCCACGACTGGGCTGAAACCCACATTGTTCCTCGTCGATCAGAGGTTCGACTATCGATCTAATCCTCTTTTCCAGTACCCTTGCATAGACTTTCCCAGGAGGCTGAGGAGTGTGATCCCCCTGTAGCTGGAACACACCCTCTGGTCCCCTCTCTTGAAGATGGGGACCACCACCCTGGTCTGCCACTCCAAGGGCACTGCCCCCGATGTCCACGCAAGGTTGCAGAGGCGTGTCAGTCAGGACAGCCCTACAACATCCAGAGTCTTAAGATACCCCGGGTGGATCTCATCCGCTCCCGGAGCTCCGCCACCAAGCAGCTGTTTAACTACCTTGGTGACTTCTGCTCCGGAGATTGGACCGTCCACCTCCAGGTTCCTCGATTCTGTTCCCCTTGGAAATACATGTTGGTAGGATTGAAGAGCTCCTCAAAGTATTCCAATGCCGAATATTTGCCCCAGGAGACATTTGCAGTTCCCCACCTCCACCTAACATAATGTGGACAAGTTGTCATCTGCTGACCCTGAAGCTCTGGACAGTTTGCCAGAACTTTTTCTGAGCCAATACAAAGTCTTCCTCCATCACCTCACCAAACTCCTCCCACGCCCAAGTTTTTGCCCTGGCCTCACCTCTGTCGGAGGTGGGAGTTGAAGACCAACTTGACCCATTCTTTCACCAGGCGTTCCCAAGAGATCCTCACTGCTCGTTCTGGCCTTCCAGGTCTGTGCACTGTCTTCCTTCACCACCTGATCCAACTCACCAGGTAGTGATCAGTTCACAGCTCTGCCCTTCTTTTCACCTGAGTGTATAAAACACACATCTGTATATTTGCTGACACGACTAAGGGCCCCCAAAGAGGGTGGGTACTCTGAGTCGTTCAGTGCATATGCTCAGATAACAGTCAGGACCCCTTCCCCAACCTGAAGAAGCAGGGAAGCAACCCTTTCGCCGACTGAGAGAACACCAACATACAACCAGTGATTCTAGTGGTAAGCATAAGGCCTACCCCAGCCCTCTGTCTCTCACCCTGGGCAACTCCAGTGTAGAACAGTGTCCAACCCCTCTCAAGGTCTTGGGGTCCTGAGCCAACATTGTGTGTGGAGGTGAGGCCAACTATATCTAGTCGGTAGCACTCAACCTCCCCCACAAGCTCCAGCTCTTTCCCCACCTGAGATGTGATGTTCCATGATGTTCCAAGAGCCATATTCCATAACAGAGGATCGGACCATAAAGGTCCGCCACCCAATCCACAAGGCACCGGACCCTTTATACTCCTCCCGCGGGTGGTAGGTCCACGGGGGGAGGGGGTGCCCACTTAACCAGTTCAGTCTGGGCCCAGCCGGGCCCCAAGGGCATAGGCTCCTTCACCAGGCACTCGCTGACGAGGCCCAGCCCCAGGCCTGGCTCCAGAACGGGACCCTGGTAACCCTCTGGGCCAGCTATACGGCTTCCCTGGTGTAACTTGCATGAGGGTTTTTTTGAACCATTCTTTGTCTGACCCTTCACCTCGGACCAGTCTGCCTTGGAAGACCCTACCAGGCAAAATGCCCTGGACAGCATAGCTCCTAGGTTCATTAGAGTATGCAAACTCCACCACGCAAACTCCACCACAATTAGATGAAGATTCACGGATAAATGCAGTTTTCTGATTAATCATATTACATAATGCTGTTTACCTGATCATGTGAATAATCTAATAACCCTTTTTTTTTTTATTTAATTTAATTTTATGGTCATTTAAACGGGCCCAATGTTCAGTACTGAGAGTTGAGAGGTGTCAAATTCTCAGTGTAATACAATTTATCAGCTCTTAGTCCAGCTTTACTTTTATAGTGTGCATTTGATTTTACTGCGGGAGGCATGTGTAATTCTTGTAGCACACCACATTTGACATCTACACAAGCCTTACATCACGTACCTGGTACTTGTTGGTGGAGTTGAAAGGAATTTCAGCCACTTTGGGATTCATGGCTCTCATGTCACGAACACTCCCACAAGACAGTTCAATGCATTTCAACAGAGCTGACTCGGATGCATCTCCAGCTGTTTCCCTCTGAGAAACACACACACACACACACACACACACACACACACACACACACACACACACACACACACACACACACACACACACACACTTTAGCATCAGTCATATGGAGAAAGGAGTGTTGTTTGTCTTAATTTCTGTGTTCTGTCAAATTGTGATGGGGAAGTTGAATACTAAAGCCCTAGGAATTTAATCTGTTTGTTTTTTAGTTGTCAAACTTCTAATATTAAATTCCTCTTAAGTGTAGATCTGTTTAGTGTTAAGATTTTCAAGTATGAATTTAATTAATCAATTAATCAAATTAAGTCATTTTAACTTTACTGGTAATTTGAACATGTAGCAGACCTAGAGAGGACCTACAGATCCAAAGGCCACAAATATACAGATAGCGTAAAACATATTCAGTGGTTAAATGTCAGATGTGCCCATTTATCCCTCTTCCACCACTTATCTGGGTCCAGGTTACGGGGATAGCAGCTTCAGGGAGAATACACACTCCTCCTCTAGTGATCCCAGGCCAGTGAAGAGACATAATCTCTCCAATGTATCCAAGTCTTTCCTGGGATCTCACCCTGGATGGACCAAGTGTCAACCCTCAGTGATGTCCCTATTAGATTGTAAAGGGCCGTTTTTGAGGCCAACAGTCTTTGCTTACAGGACATTGCCATTAGGAGCCAGAATAAACCATATTTGGATAAAATGGTGGGGCTATGGTAGGAGTAAGGGGCAGGTGAATCTTCTGACCTCAGTCTATGTAGCCATACACAGACTAGATTGGAGGCTAGGCATGTTAATCAAATAGAGACAGCCCAGTATTTAAGGATCTAATTAAGGATGTAAATACTTTCAGATGGAGCACCAGATCACAGTTTAAGTTAATCAGCTTTAACTGATAATGCTATTTTGACTTGAGAAAAAAAATATTGAATGAGTATTTCATGATTGAAAATAAATGAAAGTGAATTGGAGCCAGCCCTCAGTGGGTTTCAGTGTATTGCATGTAAAGTCACACCCGTGGAGCTTCACTTTTCAGCCCAGAAGACTAAATCCATCTTTTCTATACAGTCAATTGGAAGGACATGCCCGAACCTCCCCAGTGAAGCATCTAGGAGGCATCCTGGCCAGTCCTGACCTCAACAGGCTCCTCTCAGTGTAAAGGAGTAGCAATTCTATTTTAAGCTCCTTTTAGATGTCCAAGCTCGTCACCCTCTCTAAAAGCACTTTCCTACTACACAGTAACAACTCCACACGGTATGGTCATGTAGATTTTCTATTGTACCATGGTACGCTCATCTCTTCTTCTGAGGGGAAAAATGTGAGGCAGATCCCTGCACAGGTAGCTATGGATGCATGGGAGGAGTTAGCATGAGGTCAGGGTTATTCAAATCAGATAGATAGATAGATAGATAGATAGATAGATAGATAGATAGATAGATAGATAGATAGATAGATGGACTACTGGTTGTCATTTGATATGATTTGATCTGTCCTCTCTGTTGTGGTGATGATATTGTCTGTCCTTGGCCAGAATTATCAATTACTTTTAGGCCAGTGAGAACTGTCTTTACTGCAGTTGTGGGGAAAATGTTGAATTCATTCGCTATTGATTCCAAAATGTTTGAGGGACCTGAGGCACTGGACCCAGGCCATCACCTTGACATTACTCCAGCAGCAGGTAGGATTATGTTTTGTTTTTGTAAGTTAACAGAGGAGCAGCATAAATCATAAAGTGAGTCAGTAAGTTGTTTTTGTATTTTTAGCAGCAAGGCTGGGGGCGTCATTTCCTCAGCTGGGCTTGCAGACTGATAAGATGAGGGAAGAGTTGGTGGAGTATCAAGTCATAGCAGCCAATGGTCTCCCCCAGGAAGAGAGAAGTGTCAGGTTCTTCTAGGAAAGGATGAGAGCCTCACTGATGACACCACTGCTCTGCATCCTTCACAGCTCCGGGGTCATGCAGCATCCTCACACAGCACAGCATGACCACAGATTAGGGAGGAGCAATACTACTTATTTATTCTACTACAGTGTACAAGTACTCGCTGTCGAGTACTCACTGATAGCGCTGGTCCTGTGTAGCCGTTTGGGCATCTGTGTTGGGACCTGACGCACATGAAGATCCGCTGTTGGGTTACAACGCGGCAGCGCCATCTTCTGGCGAGAAATACTACTCCACATGAGTTTCCGACTTCAGTACCGGAGGCTGGTGACCGGTTCTGAAGTTTGATGTTTTGAAGTAAGGCCTGTACCTAGTATTGGTACTCGGCCCTTTTCTTTTTCAATAAACCTAAAAACTCTGAAAGTCTGGTTTCTCTGTTTCAGCCTGGAATGTTTAGGGTGGGCTGAGCAAAGAAGGCTTTAAAGAGTTTCACAAGTGGGAAAATGTAACAAAGACGTGCAAAGAGACACCAGAGAACGTAAAAAGCATTGTGATGGCATGAGAACACGTTGGCAGGTTGCTCATACGCCA
The DNA here is from genome assembly GCA_911728415.1 of Lagocephalus sceleratus. Lineage (NCBI taxonomy): Eukaryota > Metazoa > Chordata > Actinopteri > Tetraodontiformes > Tetraodontidae > Lagocephalus > Lagocephalus sceleratus. The sequence goes on from CAJVRN010000233.1 coordinate 290,619, forward strand.
TATGGTGAGACAACTGCTGAGCAGCTGATGTCTCGTCGACTCTCAGTTCTGCTTATTAGAGCAACTGAATGAGCAGAAATTGTATGATACCTTTCCTATGGTTTAGCTGCAAGGTGTTGTTACTTGCGGGTTCTGTTGAAATACCAACAGCATAACATTGCGTTATAATATAGATGACTTTCCAATGATTACAAAATGGATTTATTAATTTACTTTGATTGTGAATCATAAAAATAAATGTTTTTTTTGTGCAAAGTGGAATCACCACTTTCACTTAAGTCAGTGGTCTGAATGTTCATGTAAACCAATGAAGGAAAGACCTGATGTTTTTCAGATAATGTCTGTTCAAATAATGTATAAGAAGTAGAATTTGTATAGAGGAGCAAGAGATAGCACAAAGGAGCATTTTCTGCACCCAGGGAGCACTTGGCATTGGTCCTGCGCTCAGGGGCACCCCACCCTGTGACCCATCCTAGGATTAGAACCAGTAACCCTCCAATTACGAGACCAACTCTTTTCCTTGGAATGCTTTTCAAATCTTTTACTTGGAATGCTTTTCAAATCTTTTACTGCAGCTGCCTTTAGTAGCTGCCTGTTTGGCTGAATTTCCTGAATAATGAATAACCCTAAATTAAATCTGAAAGCACGACAAGCTATTTTCATGACTGTGCTTCAGAGCTTAACACTGTTAGTCTTCACCTCCTGATCTTGTCAAATGGACTGGATGAACATGAAAGGTGTCACAGCAAGTGGAAGCAGGTTAAGCCACTGCTCACATGGTGTTGGTGTGAGGATTCATACCATCAGGACTGGATGCTCTTCTTGTCCAGCTTTGAAATCAGCTCTGTTGCACAGGCCGGCTACACGAGACAGAGCGTGCCAAGTCATAGAGCCTTTGTCAAAATTTAAACCTTAGAAACAACAGGGAGATGTGTCAGCCACCATTTTGAATAAAGTACTGATGCATTTATTTATTTATTTAATTTGCTGTCTAAAGTTAAGCATATGTAAGCACAGGTTAGATGATAATAAAATGCATGTTTTCAGATCAGATGGGGCCACTTGCTTATGTGGGGGTGAATCACACACTGTAGTTTGAACCAGCAAGTCAAAATTGATGCGACTTTGAATAAGAGATGGACGACTGTACGTCCATTTACACTGTTCCAACATGGTCACTTTTGACAGAACAGACTGACTCAGTCATCATACGACCACCCCCCCACCTTGCCCTTATTACAAACATCTTCCAAACAACAAAACCTAAACATAGATATAATGAGAGTGATTACAGGATATACCTCTCCACCTCACAGCTCTGTTACTCATTGAGTCTTTCTACCTGTTCTTCCCCTGTTGTCAGTGTGTCCCTCTGTCTTACCGCTCTGGTCCTCAGTGGTGTCTGCCTCATAGATTTGGTTGTCAAACCACATGTGAGCCACGGTCATGCGGTTCTGGGTCAGTGTCCCCGTCTTGTCAGAGCAGATGGTGGAGGTGGAGCCCAGAGTCTCTACAGCCTCCAGGTTCTTCACCAGGCAGTTCTTCTTGGCCATTCGTTTGGCAGTGAGGGTCAGGCATACCTGTGAGGATGGTGGGGGGCTGTTTCAGTCCACAGATGGCAAGAAAATATTACACAAGTAGTTGTGCAGACAAGTTGCTCTGTGTGTGTGTGTGTGTGTGTGTGTGTGTGTGTTGGGGGTTGGGGGATAGCAGGTGAACAGGGACCTAAATATAGAAGAGAGACATCCCATATGTTTGGAGAGACTAAGCATCAAGTACCAAGAGAAGCAGCGCCAAAACCCACATACACACATACGACTACAACCACACACAGTACTACAACCACATACTCGCACACAACTACAACCACACACACACAATCACGACTGCAACCACCTTAAACACACACATACTCACTCATACTCACTCATACACATACACACACACGCACGCACACACACAGACACTTGTCTTCTGTCTGTTGTTGCAGTAACAGTGAGATGTGTGTGGATTGTTTAGCTCCTCCCACCATCAGTAATAAATCGTGGGACTCGCTGTGTTTACTATTAAAGTACTGTTGAGGAGACAGATGTGACAGATGTGATAGGCCTGGTGATGACAGAGTGATGCAGGTCAGGAGCTTTAATGCAAAATCGTTCTAAATCCACATGTGAATAAGAAAACACTAAATTCCACATCAAATCAACAACTGTCCAGATATGAGATAAAGAAGTCGTTCAAACCGACTCACAGTGACCGTGGCCAGCAGTCCTTCAGGCACGTTGGCCACAATGATACCAATGAGGAAGATGACGGCCTCCAGCCAAGTGTAGCCCAGGATAAGCGACAGGATAAAGAACGTCACTCCGAGGAAGACGGCTACTCCCGTGATTATGTGGATGAAATGCTCGATCTCTATGTTGATGGGTGTACGGCGGACTTGGAGCTCTGACGCCAGCGTAGCAATGCGGCCCATCACCGTTTGGTCACCAGTGGCTATAACGATGCCCCGAGCTGTACCTGCACGTGTGAGGCAGAGAGAGTCAATGTCACGCTCACAGCACTGTCACCATCACAAGTACAGCCACAGGTCTACACACTACTGTACAGGTATGTGTCCACATGAATGACACCTGTCAGTTGGTGTCCAATCAGCATAAAGCTGCACTAGGACCTTTATCATATTCCACATCAGCAGGGATGACATTAACTCTACTGTCCAGTGAAACCTTAATGTCCACAAGCTTCCTCTAAAATAACAGCTGCTCCAGACTAAGATATGATGGGCAGTGGTCTTGAATATTTATGCACTGAAGCACATTCTTGTTCGGATCACATTCTCAATCTCCAGATAGAACTAAAAAGGTCTGAGATGATCAGAGACCATCTTGAGCAGATGTGGCTTACTGACCCTCGACACAGTTGGTGGAAAAGAAACAGATGTTGCGGGTCTCCAGAGGATTGTCGTGTGTGAACTCAGGCGAGCGAGTCTGTGGCTCAGACTCTCCCGTTAGAGAAGAGTTGTCCACCTTTACAAGCAGAACGAAAGCAGTTTAAAACACAGTTAAGACAGAACATCACATAACCAAGTGAGGATAAGAAATTATTACTACAAGCCATTCAGGAAGGGTCCCCTTCCTGAGTGATAAATCCACTGATCTCTACCATTTCTAAATAATGATCCACTCCATCAAAAGCATGCAGATCATGGATACTGACATGGACCTGACATTTCTCAGCAACCCAAAAACCCACATGTGGGTGGGGTGGATGTTAATCATAGCTGCATTATAAAATAAAGTCATTAGAAAAGCATACATGCTGCTCTGCAGATTAGTCTGTTTAAACACTGTAAATATGGTCGCTGTGCAAGGACTTCATCACCACCTCCCTCAGTGTGACAGCCAGCATATCACAGTCAGTGCTGGTATAAAGAAACTGCATCCACACTCGTTACTTCTCATGTGTTTGATAAGGGAGGGGGTTCACCACAGTGAAGAGGGGATCTATCCACCATCACAATGACATCCATACTCTTACTCCTTCTTCCAAACCTTCAGAGGACCCTAACCTTTGACACATGTAGTCTTCTGTGTCTCCCAGCGACCTTCAGTCTCATCAACAGGGTTAGGGTTATATTATGTTCACAGGAAGACCACAGGAAGACGGCTGACCTCAGAGTCCTCATGGGTCCTCAATAACACCTTCTGCCACAGCCCCTTGGCCATGGAGCCTCTGCTGCCTTAGAACTTGTGTGCATGGATTTCTGCTTGTCTGAAGGATTTCACCAGACTGCCACACGCTTCAGCCGGTCAACATCAGGTTGCTCAGACAGTAGCCAACAAGCTCTGGGAAAACTGGGGAAGCTACCGCTTCTCTCCATGTTTGCACTCTCACCAGGGAGCACATTATGATCTTGAGATGATTGCTGCTCTTGAAACTGTCAGGAGTTCACAAATCACACAAATCACCATACCATCCAATAGGAGCCGGCGGAACAGAGAGGTTCAATCGTAACACAATGAGATCGCTGCTGTTCCTTCAAAGTAGGGAAGGCTCCCTGACCCAGTTCAACACAGGGGTTGGTGCCTTTTTAGGATGATGATGATGATGATGATGATGATGATGGCAGGCTGTCTCTTCCTGCTCCTGGTGTGACTACAGTCGTCTCTCTGTTTGATTGTCTGATGGTGACCTCTGTCTGCATCAACCTCATTTTGTAGGTTTGGAGTTGGGATTAGGGTTGGGGTTAGGGTTGGGATTAGGATTAGGGTTAGTTATATATCCACTTGTACATATTTTGTCATAGTTAGGCCAATGTTTGGAAATGTGTTTTATTTTAGAATTTTGAATTGAGAAGTTCTTGTAATTGTAATTTTGGGGGTGATTAGATCAAGTATACACAAGGTGAATATATAATTACACAGAATAATTATTTTTCTTTCTTTCCCTCCTCATGTACACCTGAAAGCCTCGGTATCATGTTCTAACTTAAACCCCAAACTCTTTCTATCATGTTCTGTGGGGAGGGGTTCAGATGTGTTGGAGGCTTGTACATTTGCTGTTCTCATTTTTACTGATCAAAATAAAGATGCTTCAAATCAAAGGCAATTTGAACAACTTTCTTAAACACAACATAGAGGAATTACACCAGTTACACTCATCTTAAAAAAATAAGTCATGGTGCCAACAATAGAAATGAAACAATAAAAAAAGATCCTGTAATCACAGAGTCTTCCAGGTTCCCAGAGCCTAAATCTGCCCTCCCCTACCTTACATCCACTGGAGGAGATGACTCGAAGGTCAGCTGGGACACGATCTCCACCTTTGATCTCCACTAGATCTCCCAGCACCACAAGCTCGGCATTGATCTGCATCTTCTCCCCCTCCCGGATCACCAGTGCTTGCTGGCATTGGGCAAAAAGAACAAGAGAAGGATGGAGGGAGAGGGAGTGGAAGAAATGGGAGCAGTTGGGGTGCAGAGAGAGGATTTAGCCAGTCAAAAAGAGAGAGAGGGAGAGAGAGAGGAGGAGAGATTAAAACAGGCTGGGGAAAATAAAATGAGAGTAAGAGGAAAAGGTAAAAGGAAACAGCGGCTAGAGTAAAAGAAGACAAGGAGCAAATCACAGCTAAACAGATTAAAGAATTAGCTATTCAGGGCTGGAGGTGGAGAACAACGCATAGTTTTCGGGCAAACACTTACAAGCCAAAGTTAGTTGGAACACCCATTCTTCTGTTGTGTCCCAGTCAAGGGATTGTGTGACTGCTTCAGGGACAGTTTATCAAACACCACAGCGGCTAACTTTACCTGTGGCACCATCTTCTTAAAGGAATCCATGATACGAGAACTCTTGGCTTCTTGGAAGTAGGAGAAACAGCCCGTGATGATGACCACAGCCGCCAGCACCACGCCCAGATAGAGCTGGAATGGAGGCACAGCCATGAAGCAGCAGCACACCTCACCTCATAGGCCCAGCCTGACCCTAACCCTGACTCTAACCCAGATGGCTCTTAAACAGCAGGAAAGAAAGGTGTTCCTAAGCTGAGTCCTGTGGAGGCCACAGCCATCATCAGACTATGCTTCTCTAACTGTCTGGTTTCTTTTACTAGTGGAATATTTAGGCATGTGTTTACCCTGACAAGTTCTTATGTTGCTGATGGAACAGGTAATACGCATCTGGACTGGAATCTGGATGGAAATCACTGTTGAGTCTGGACTGTGTCTGGCGCCACTGGTCTGAGTTGATCAGAAGACCTCAACCATATCAATGTGGATCAGAGGTCAGATAAAAACACAAATGAATGTGGTGTGGTATAACAGGCAGGAGTGTATCTTAAACTAATTATTCATTCATTTAAGAGAGTATCTGCAGGGCAGCTCCCTCTGTTCCATCACCTCTACATCATCGCTGGTTTGGTATCTCAACCTCTTTGTTCTTCTTTGAAGCCTTTCAAGCTCAACACTCCTCATTCCTGTAAGTCTCTGCTGCTTCCACCTGACAACAACAGCAGAATGTTGCTATGTTTTCATCTTTATTTTATTCTTCTGAAGTAGGAGAACCACCAGTGTGTCTTTTTCTCTGAGATTCTCTTCAGGACAAATTCCTTTCTGTTTAAAACTAATCCTGAGTATAATCTAATCTTTCATCTCTTCCAATAAAAATCTCATGATTAAAAGTTTGAACAGAAGAATGAATAAAAGAGCGTTGCGGTGTGTTCTATTGGGGTGATTTTTATCTTTAGTAACAGCTTCTACATTATGCAGAGACTCAAAGTGCTGAAGCTGCAGGCATTGGTGCTCAGCAGAGCATCCAGCTGTAGGTGCTCAGCCCCGATAGAGATTAAATCATGGCTGAATGTGATCACAGTGGGCTCAGACCCAACTCCTGTCGGCCCATCTCAACAGCTGCCTCATCCTTCAGCTCTTCAGTGGACATGTTCATGAGGCCCTCACACCATCTTCTTCATGAGCCCCCCGATACGCTTACTCCTCTGCTCTCAGCACAAGATGATGATGATGGCCCACCTCAGTGGTTTCTTCCCAGTGCATGTTTGCTTGATTTGCATGTGAGTGTGTGTGTGTGTGTGTGTGTGTGTGTGTGTGTGTCTCACATTGTCATTAGGCGCCTCATCCTCTGTGGCCACCTGGATGCTGTAGGCGAAGAAGCAGAGGATGGCGCCGATCCAGAGCAGGATGGAGAAGCCACCAAATAGCTGACGGCAGAACTTCACCCACTCTGGTGTGGTTGGAGGGGGGGTCAGAGCATTGGGTCCATCCCTTGCCAAAATCTCCACAGCTCTGGCATTGGTTAGACCCTGTGTGTGTGTGTGTGTGTGTGTGTGTGTGTGTGTGTGTGTGTGTGTGTGTGTGTGTGTGAGAGAGAGAGAGAGAGAGAGAGAGAGAGAGAGAGAGAGAGAGAGAGACTGGGAGTAGAGTTTAATATGGCTGAGGGTGGACTGGGAGAAGTATGCACACCCAGTCTCATACTGGTTTCCAGCATGCAGACACCAGCCAAACCTGGAAGAGGTCCACCCCATAGCGTTTCCCCAGGTCATCCAGAGATATCTTATGGTCATCCTGTAGGGATGAAATGTTCCTTTAGTAAAGCAGAGTGGTTTGTGTTCAGTGATTGACAGCCTTTGACATTTCTGAGACGTGTCGATTTGGAGGTCAGCAAACGGCTGAAGTCTGACTCAGGAATCCAGATGTGTGTTGAGTTTTTCTAGGTTTGGTTTTTGTGGCATGTTTTATTATCTCTGTGCTACAGGACTTTCACATTCCAGCACATTTGGGCAAAATAAGACTTTCTCTCTGGAAGACAAAAATTAAAAAAGAACATTAAAAACAACAAAGTCATGATAAGACTTCATTACCATTTCACAGGAGAGGAATGTTGACCATTATCATGGTTTAAAAGACTACAAAAGTTAAGAAGAAAGCTGACTTTGAATCTTAAAGTTTGGCTCATGGTTCCCTCAAAAACATGTATGATGCACTGTATGCATCACTGTTTTCACAGAAACACAGGAGGAAGACTGGTGAAGTAAAAACGGAGAAAAGATCAGCTACTCCTGAATTAACTGGGGTTAGGTTTTAAGTTTGGGTCAGACCTGTAAACCTACTTACACATATTTCACTGCAGCTCCTCTGTATTATTCACGACAGCAACAAATTATAGATGGATGCAAGACAATTAACTCAGATTCAAGTGTATAAAATGTTTATTAAATATTTTAACTCAATGTTTAAATTGCTGCAGACATTCCAAACACATTCTTGGTGTGCCTCTGCTGGGACTTTTGGGACTTGATGGTTGAAAAACCAACTGTTTCTGTCGCCTTCTTCTTCACATGGTGCTGAACTCTTGAGCTCATTCAAACCACTTTCCATGTGGAAAAGAAATGGGTCTGTTTCATCAAACCTGTTTGACTCAGTTGGAGTCCAAAACTGTGAACTTTGAACCTTGAGGTCGGCGGCTGTACACAGAAAGTGTGAGCGTCACTTGAGAATATCTCTATGCTGCTAATAAATCTTCGACCAAGTGTCAGATGTCTCCTGCTAGCTAGTCACCATGGGCACATGGCCCCACCCCCACACACACCATGGGACATGTGAGGAGGGGGGCACCAGTCAGGCTGACCCACAACAGCAATTACTGCCCATGATTGGTTTCTCTACAGCTCAGTTGCTTATTCTTTTTATTGTAGAAATATTGGCTTATGGCAGAAGAAACCATTAAAGGAGCAGGTTTTAATACTTCTGGGGTCAAAACCTGATGGTGACAAGCTTTGACATGAGAAAATGTGTCAGCTGTCGGCAAATACCTTGAATTTTTAGCAATATTCTCATGTTGCAGAGCATCAGAATCAGATTCCAGATGTTAAGAATATGCCACATTTCTTGAGCTTTTACCTTGTCTGTTTGTGGATTAGAGTAAAAATCCAGGAATCCTAGTCCATGCTGTTTAGTTTAGCTGAGGTGTACGTCACACAACAGCAGCAATGTCATGCAGACAGCTTAACGAGGTCAAATACATGATTTCTTTCTTGTTTTTCTATCAGCGGAATCTGGCAGGAGCTTCTTTATCTGAGATCCACGCAGCCAAACTTGCCCAGTTTTATTGCTGCATTTTGACAGCAGCTCAAAAAGCTGCAGCTCGGCTGAAGACAGAAACCCTGAGCCAGATTGTTGGTGGCCCACAAATTATTCAATATATTTCTCAGTACAAAGCAGAGCAGCCAGAGGGTGGTGCAGCCGATAAGAGCAGACAGGCTGGCTCTGCACTCATCTACCACACCCGACACTAAGCAGGTCCGAGTGCCATTTTGTTTGCAGGCCATTGCTTCCATTTACAGCCTCGTTAAATAACCTATTTGATTTGCTGTGACGTTATTTGGGTGACTTCTTGGGAATCAATCATAGTGCAGAGGGAATGTGAGTTTTTCTTACCAAGGCTACCTCCTTCTTCAGCTCATCTAGGTCCCTGTCCTTCTTCCTCTTCCTTCCATTCTCGCCACCATACTGCCAGTAATGAGAGAAGGATTAGCATAGAACAGACCTGCAGATGATCACCAATGTGTCCCCAACTGAAAGAACGCTGTGTCATGGAAATCATCTGCTGTTGCTGTCATTCTCTGCTCAGCATTCTCTGCTCAGCAGCACACCAGAGAAGGATGGATGAGAAGGAGGAACAAGTGCAACCCTGTGACAGTGGAGAACTAATCAAAAGATGGTTTTAGGCTCCTCAAATGTGTCTGGCAGAGCAATTTTAGCCCTGTGAGAGGGTCACCAGTCTGCCCTCGCTAAAAGCTCAAAGGAAGGCCTACCAGAGAAAAACCATATTAGGAGGAAGGCTACACGCTCCTCCTGCAAAGTCACTGGTTATAGATGGAAAAATGAGCATTTAGCTGGTCAGAGGGCACCAGTGTTGCCATGGCTACACCATAAGTTGTGAGTGTCCACATGCATCAGTCATGTTCATCCAGTCACGACAGAAAAGCTGCACAACAACGGAGAGAAGAAAGAAGAACTCACCCCTTTACCCATGATGACACCCAGACGTCGAGGCTTGGAATGAAAAGGACTGAGTGCCAGGGCCTCACCACAGCTGACCCCCCTCACATGTAACTCCACATTAGCTTTTTTTGGGCTTCACCCCCCCTATCTATATCTTCTTTGGGGTAATCTGACCCATGCACCCCAACACCCTCCCCACTCGTGCACTTTGGTTGGTCGAATAGTAACTCCTCCAGCCCTCGGTTCAACGTCTTCACATGTCTCCACAGAGAGGTGTCTCATTTCATTGAGGGGTAGGGGGGCACTCTCCCAGCAAATGCCCCTCCACACAGTTATAGTCCTGTTAAAGAAAAAGCTCCTACACCATGAAATAAGTTTTAGGACACTCTTTCAGAAAACAAATAAAATAGAATAGATTAATTTTAGTTTAATTTCTGCATATTAGCAAGAATTCAGGTTGAAGTATCAGGGGACACAAACGTGGGATATGATCCTTCTTTATTGATCAGTCCAGGAACATGTGATTGGTGAAAGCACAGCTGAGCTTCGAGTTTCCTCTGAGAACACATACTCAACATGCATCAAAACTGTTTGCAATGACCTTCAGGAAGAGACACAGAGTAGAAGGTTCTAAGAACGTTAGTCCAACAAGGACTTGTCAGGGCCTGGTGCACCTCTTTCCCCATAGGAGGCACCAAACCCTGACATGGGACCAGTGGGAGGTCACGCACCTGAGCTGCATCCGGCGATTACCTCCCCTTCTTAGGGCCCATGGCCGACAGCTTCCACTGTTGGGTCATTGTGTATATATCTCTCTATCTCTCTCTCTCTTCGGGCTCCCGTCTTAGATCCTGCCTCCGGCTTACCCTGGACTCTCCCGTCAGCCTGTCTCCTGGTAAACCCCGACTGACTCCTGTCCGTCCAGATTCCCCGCTTGTCCATTCCCCGGACATACCGGTTCACAGGGAGGGATTGTTTGTTCCTTGGCTTTTTCCCCGTCCGGGTGATTATTGTGTTGGCCTGAGAGCCCGTTTTTGTGTTTGGACTTTGTGTTGGAAATAAACCTGTGTTCTTCCCGCTGCTACTCTGTGCCTGCGCTTGGGTCCTCCGTCTGAAACGTGACAGGACTGCTATCAAAGATTCAGTAAAACATACATCTGCTGGAAGTTGGAGATGAAGCCAGATCAGCCTCCATCAAGAGCCACAACATCTCAAAGTGAAGTGCTGAGAAGATTGGGCCTCATTCACCAATATGTTCTTAAGAATCTTCTTAGATTCTTTCTTAACTGGTTCTTAAGAAAACCCTACGTCAGATTCATCAACGCGTTCGTAAGCCTCAGAAATGTTCGCAGAGAGCGCGTGCCAGGTGAGTCTAATTAACATACAATTAGCATAAGTCACCGCCCACTAATGCCCATAAAAGGAGCTGCAGCAGGGCCCTGTAGACAGAGCACAAAGCAGCACAATGCCCAAAGCAAATCTTTTTAAAAGTGAATCAAGACTGTTAGACTGAAATTGTGACAATAACGCATTTTATTCAAAAACGGGCAACTAATTGTGCTCAAAGGTGAACCGTGTGCCTGCAGTCTGGCCCCATCACTGCGTCAGGACGCACATCCTCACGGGGTTGTGGCTGAGGGGGAAGAGGGACACCACGCTTCATAGCGATGTTGTGCAGGACACAGCAGGCCATGGTTACCCTACAGACCTGTAATGGTGAGGGAGATTCATACGTTAGATGAATAAACGTAATCTAAGCAGGTTTTATAACAAAAATAAATAATTACCTTCTCCGGTTCGTACAGCAGTGTGTCACCTGCTGTGTCCAAACACATCCAGCACCCCTTTAAAATGCCGATGGTGCGTTCAATGGTGGAGCGACTGCGCGCATGCATCTGGTTGAATAAAATTTCCTGTGGAGTCTGAGGGTTGGTCAGTGGTGTCAACAGCCAGGGAGCCATGGCATATCCTCGATCCCCTAAAGCCCTCGCTATAACTATAATCACTTCTCTCGGCTTCACAGATTTTTTTTTTTTTTTCCAGTGCACCAGTATCACGCAGCAGTGCACCTGCGGTCGCACCCAAAAGGCAGAGGAAGAAGTTTGAACTTTGAAAGTGTTTAACTGTGAGAATATGTTAAAGCCTGTGAGAAAGGTGTATAAAAGTGTGTGGTTAGGGGTTTTACGGCCTTAAAACCTGTGAAATAATTGTACAAAATAAAGCTGTTTACTCCGCGGATTTCGTCTATCGCGGGTTATTTGCGGAACGTAACCCCCGTGATAAACAAGGGTTTACTGTATTGAATTTTATTGAACTGCACAAGAGAAGAAAACACAACTATGCCAACATGTCGACACTGAAATGTGCGTAAGAGTGCTCCTGAGTGTTCGTAGGATTTGTTCTTACCTACGCATAAATACAGGATACGAAGAAAATCATGAATGCCACAATCTTCGTAAAATGTTCGTAAGTGGGACTTAAGAACAAATTTGTTCGTAAGAACGGTTCGTGAATGAGGCCCATTGAGATCATCTCCTCTAATCTGATGGAACTTTCACAAGCAACATGTTTTTCTCCTCATGAGCTCTACCTTCATGTTATCCATCATCCATCACATGGTTCCTCGGTACCCAGCGGCTGTTCATGGCTGTGTTTTCACCTCTGAATGTGTGTTTGCTTGTTTTGTCAGGGAGGGTTTTGGGTTATAACTTTTTTCACTAGTTTAAAGCACGTTGTGTTACTTGTCTGAAAGGCGCTCTCTAATGTGTTGAGCTCTTCAGGACTGTTGTGAGATGATTTATTTGATTTGGGACCTCAGAGAAAAGACAGTAGACATTTGTTCTGTTCTGTTGATAACAGTTGGACATGGGGCTTTCATTGCTTCTCTTTTTTATTATTTATAATCTCTTTACACATGAAAGACTGTTAGTGCTCCACAAGTATCACAAGCATTAAAATAAATGTAGAAAAATGTGAAAAGCTCCAATCATTTCAAATAAAGGAAGGTTATTGTGCAATTATCTCTAACACAGTTTACCATAGATACCAAACACTCCTTAAAGGTATTTTAACTGTCTGTCTTGTGTTTTTGCAGTAAAGAACTATGTGAACAGTTACAGCCTGTTATTTCTGTATTTTAGCACCTCCATTGCTATTGTGACAATGATGAGGAACATTCAAGTGGCACTGCTCCAGATCTGGCTCAGGGTTGGGAAAGGAGCACCTTCAACAGAAGCTCAAACTATAGAAATACATGTGGCTTTTTAAGTCTCCTCCATTCAAAGGTTTCTCCCACAGAATGCCCCTTCTAATCTCCCCAGCCAAAGCTTGCCAAATCCCATCTACCAAAACTCTGACACTCCCCACAACAACCTTCAAATCTCAGTTTATTTCTCTGAATAAAATGAGCCCCAACAAGCAGAAGCTTTTGGAACAGAATCACGGTTTCTTTACATGCACAGAGAAAACAGTATTACTCTATTTTATGACATTTTTAACAAGACACACATGGTTGTGACTGGAAGCACCAGCTAACTGCTATGGTAAGTTTCTGTCTGTCCTGCTCAAGGGTTCGGTTCACCTGTCAGAATTTTGACCTGCAAACCAGTCACCTCAAAACAGGGCTGAGGAAGGGAGTTGTGTCGTCTGAAGGGCAAGTTAGAGGAATTCTGACAATCAATCACTGGAAAGATGGGGGCATCCCAAAGTTGGAAAAGGTTGGATGAGGAGGAGGAGAGGGAGGAAGAGAGGACAGAGCATTGAGCTGTAGGCCTGGCAGGAAGATAAGGAGGAGCTTAGAGCTGGATTGTGTATTGGCCTCTTCTGTGGGGGAATAAATGCAATCTGGAGTCAGTGAGTGGCAGGAGGAGGGAGAGATAACGAGAGCCAAAGTCATGAGGACAGACGCAGTATGAAACACCAGTTTAGAGGGTGGAAGAGGAAGTGCACCTCAGAGAGCAAAAGGGAGGAAGAGTGGAAACTGCAGGAGAAGCAGGGACAGATATCTCATTAGTGGGACGTGCTAAAAGAATTAGCCCGGGCGGCTGTGGAGGCACTGTGTCAGCAGATGAACTGAACCCAAACACCAGTTGGGGAGCAGTGGGATGCCTTCTCTTCCCAGCATACCCTACTGTTAGACTCCCGAGTCCATCTCAGGAGGGGGCTGTGACGTCATTCCACGTTGTCGGTCAGCGGCCGCCAAAGTCAACAGCGGATAGCTCCATGCACAAATGCCATCTTCACCCACACGGCTGCTCTGGCCCCGGCCTTCCCCGCGTGCTCTTACACTCAGCTCTGCTCTGGTAGAGGTCTGGAAATAGTCCCCCTTTTTGGCCCACGCCGGAACAAGGTGATGACCTCCATTTGCTCAAATGTGAGAGGATTGAATCTCCCGAGCTCGAGGGCTCTATCTGTGCAGGCTGAGAGCAGGAATCATATTCCTCTGCTGCTATCGCTCTGATGTCCTCGCACAGCTTCACTCACTGCGGGATGGAGTCAGAAACATTAGAGGGGAAGATTCAGGGGCTTCCAAGCACTGATCGATGTCTCTGGGCCTCTTCTTAAGAATGTTGTAAGAGCACTTAAGGCTTGAACTTTTTGACGGTTTGCCCAATAAGTGCAGATGGGGTCTTGGACAGAACATAGTAAACACGATTTGATCCCATTGGTGGAGTCATGGCAGGGACAAACCTGTAGCCAGGGCTGAGGAAGGGAGGCGATAATAATGGGAACTAATGGGGCTGGGCAGAAAGAGAGGGAATAGACTAGAGGAGTGGAGGCAGTCATGGAGAGGTCAGACCTTTATCTATAGAAGGAAGAAAAAGAAGAGAAGAGGAAAGGGAAGTGAGAAGAAAGGGAGAAACAGGGCAAAGCGTTAGCATATAAATCACTTCTGCATTTTGTTTTTACATGAAAGTCAATTCACAGTGAGAGAAAAGAGACAGAAGAGGAGGAGAGGAGGGAGACTGTACATCAGAGTGAAGAGGAGGAGGATGAGCAAGTGTGGTTGGGGTTTCCATAGCTGGGCTTTGGGGGCTTGGGGGGTTTGGGCTGAGGGCTGAAGGTTCAGAGCGTGTGATTGGCTCTGTGCTGACGATGGCAGCAGATGGAGGAGGGGGCTCCTGTACTGGACCAGTAGACTTTACTGTGGGGGCGCTCGCCTACATAGTCTCAACATGTTCGTCGTCTACCGTGTGGGTCAGAGGTCACAGACTGCTGAGCAACAATAAAGGATGACATCACCAGTATCACAGTAACAGGAAGTAGCGAGACACCATCCACCTGGTTATTACCCCCCACCCCACCCCGCCCCCGTTGGTGTGTTATTTGAAGGTGAGCCGGTCAGCGAGGTGAGACAAGAAACCGAGAGGTTTGGATTTCTTTATCCCTCCATCAGACCCCCCCTCCCCATTCTTGCGGGTCAGCTCCAACTCAATGGTCATCAACACCCGGCCCGAGTGATCCACCCCACCCCCCCCCACCTTCTCTGCCCTTTTGACTGGGGTTGGCTGATGCCGCCGATGCTCGGGCTGGGCCTTCGCCACCACCTGATGCACGGGCTGGAGCAGCCGGCTGGCGAGCCCGCCCCAGCCCCTCCCCGTATCCTATTTCTTATCCTTGCGGGACTCCTGCTTCTTCTTTTCCGATGCGGCCGCCTTCACCTTGGAGGGGTCGGCGGGAGGTGCAGGGCCCTGTGGGGGAGGAGGGAGAGGGGGTTGGGGGAGAACAGGGGAGGAGAGTCACTTCAGGAGGAAAGGAGCGTGTGTGAGAGAGAGAGGGAGAGAGAGAGAGAGACAGAGAGGAAGAGAGGTGGGTGTGTTAGATATGAGGAGATGAGAGATGGGCTGAGCAGGACAGGTGGAGCTTTGTGAGAGGAGAGGAGGAAAATCTAGGAGGGGGACAAGAAGGTGAGAACGAGACATACAGACAGATAAAGGTGAGGAGGCAGAGACACTGTCACTTTACGGGAGGGGGTAGAAAGTGAGAGGGGGCGGAGTCCAGAGCTGTAAGGGGGTGACAAAACAGGTAATCATGCGTTAGGATGGAGCAGAGTGGAACGCTGGCTCCATACACCTGAGACAACTGTGTGACAACGTGACAATTAATCCATCACATCACACTCTCTCTCTCTCACACACTCTCTCTCTCTCACACACACACACACACACATACACAGGCGCACACACACAGGGAAGATAGCAACTATGAAATGTTGAAACTAAAAATAAAGATGTGGACTTCAGCTTCAGCAGTTCAACATCTTTGTTGTGGTTTGTAGCCCAGCTCACAGTTCAACTGTGCACACCTGTACATGCACGTGTCCCGTCTGGACTGCTTCTTCACTAAACTGAATGGCTTCACTACATTTTGTGGGTTTAAAGTAAGGAGTAAATAATCTGTTTGATTTTGATTCTGTCTTTCAACAGAGAATGTTAAATGTGTCGACTATGACTGTTCAGGAACACTGTTTGTGTTCCGGCTGTGAAGAACTACTGAAACAACAGTTTTATTATTATCACTTAGATCTACGTTCATAATTATTTGTGAAATGACTAAAGCCTCGTATGTTTTCTGTGTCTGCTGCTGTAAATTAGGATTCTGTCTCTTTACAACTTGTTTATGGTGAAAAAAGAAAATTGACCTCAGTGGATCTAGAACGCAGCCATTCCCTCCCACTCACTGTGGAGTGTCTGGGCAGCACCTCTAACATGTATATCTATAAGAGGAGGAGGAGAGGCAAAAAAGAAGAGAAGGTCCCAATCCAGTACAACAATTCCATGAAAAAGGAGAGGATGGGGTCAAGGCAACACTTAACTTTACTAAAGTCGTTCCACTGCATTAACCTGAGCGCTCACCTATTGGAGAGCATCACAAGAGCATGGTAATGTTGTTCAGGAGCTTAATGAAATTTCAGCCCTATGTTTTTAATGTTTCCCACCATACTGGCTACTTCTGCAACCCTGGAGGATGAACTACACGACAGAAGAGCAAAAACAGCTTCCAAACAAATTAGTCAGCAGCAGGAATCAGACGAGAGGGGGCGTGACCCAACGGAGGCTCGGCCAACAGCCCAGTGGCCTCGTTAGAACACGTGCGGTGTAAAGCAGCGTGCAGCAGTGGAGGCGTCTGCAGCCAGAACAGCAGCTGGCATTGGCACCTTCATCACACACACATTCTTCTCATGCATCATTATGGTGTTTACCACTCTGCATCCCTCAACACACTCAACTCTTTGGCAGACTGCATTGCAGAGTTGTCATGCTAATGAGGGGGCTGTCTGGCCTCCTTAAAGGGAACATGCAGGAGCCATGCAAGCTGCATTGTCTGCACTTCCTTCAAATGGCTACAGAAGAGGAATTGGTGAAAGAGGAAGTGGCTGCTGCTAAACTGAGACAACGGTGATGGCTGATGAATGAAGAGTGAGAGGTAATGATTTCCTGTCCACACCAGAAGTTCACCAGAACCTCTGAAGACCTGAAGAGGAGAACTTGTGGGAGATGAGGGAGGACTGAGTGGGAGAAGAGAGGGAAGAGGAAACAGACAGATAGAAAGATCTCGTGGTAGGTGGGAGGAAGGGAGGAGACAGAAGCCAATAAAAGGAACGTGAATTAAAGAGGGAGTGTGTGTGTGTGTGTGTGTGTGTGTGTGTGTGTGTGTGTGTGTGTGTGTGTGCATGCGTGCGTGCCTGCGTGCGTGCGTGTGTGTGTGTGGACCAATAGCCTGTGCACTCTATTCTGATTCCAGTGTGTATGCTCATTCCCATTTCTCCTGTGTGTGCTGCTCCATCTAATGGGGAGCAGCACACACCACAGGCTTCCATTGTCTCTGTCTCGTTCACTCTGTTGCTCGCTCACTCACCACGGGCCTTTTGGAGATTAGTGGTGCAAATCCAGTAAACAGTAAAGGATGAAGATGGCAGGGCTGATACAGGAATTCTGTGGTGTCAGCACAGCATTCTAATAAGGCCTATTTGATCAAAGAAGCACACTGTAAAACCCCATAAGGCCCCTGTGAGCCAGGGACCAGACACAAATATGCAAACCCTCTATTGTAAAGATTCCTGAATATTTGGTCCATAGGACCGCTGGAAATAACCAGTCACAGCTGTCTGGTGGAGTTCTTTGTTCCTGAATACATGGTCACTGGAGTAACCTGACGGTCATGTGACCTGCAGGAACAGAGACTGTGCTGAGAAGCAGCAGCGACCTGCATCGCCTGGCCTCCCCTCATTGTGATCCGTGTAGCAAAAGTTGTTCCTTCATCGTGCATACTTCATCCAAAGAATGGCTGTTGGTTTTGGCCACCTTCACATCTCTCTTGACTGATCGGGCGGGGCACACATGTGATCAGCAGTGGAGCCCTCCAGCGCTGTGTTAGCACGGAGTAATCAAACAGAAGCTGCCCCGGTGGCTTGTATTCATAAAAGGAAACAAGCCACAAAAATGTCTGATTAATCCAGCACTCGAGGCTATCGTACTCCCGTGAGGGGCGAGAGAGCGAGAAGGAACTAATTTCTGGTGTGTAGCAGCGTAAAACTACTGATAGCAGCACAGACCATAATAGGCCCAGCGATTTTCATTTGACTCCCAGGGAGAGAAATCAGCCACTCCTGTCCTTTTCCCAACTGTGAGCAAATCACAGCGGCCGTTCAGTGGCAGGCCCGTGAAGGTCTGACTGGGCCTCAGCCATTTCACAGTCGCTGGTTCAATTTTGGCCCATAGCTGTTTGGCGCTGCACTGATTGGCCCCCTGTGGAAGCCGAAGGAGGCTGAGGAGCAGAAGAGAAGCAGCTGACTTCAGAGCTTCTCCATTGTTCGTGATCTGGGCAAGCTTTGAATGACGTGCTGTTTTCTTGTTGAGAAGTTGCTTTGAGGAAGATCTGTGCACGGACATTTCCAAGCTGCTCGCCTGCTGTCGGGGGAATGCGATTACGAGAGTGTGCCGTTACGCGCTGTCATGTTGGAGATTCATGTGCTTTTGTGTGTCTGCATCGTGAAAGAATACATGAATATCTCCTCTGATGACACATTCCTGGGCTTAACAAAGGCCCAAACATCGGAGGACATTCTACTCCCTCCAGAAAGGACATCATTGGACTATTTAATGCCAGAATGTGACAAAGCCAGCTGATAACAAACAAGCTGTCGCATTTGGCTGTCAGCTGCATGCATGTGATGGGATGTGTGTGGTGTAAAGGAAGGAGACGAGAAGGTGAGGAGGGAGGAGAAGAGCACACTTGCCTGTCTCTGCTGTGATCCCTCTTTCTTTTTCTTGCCATGTTTGCTGGAGGGGACAAAAGAGAGACAATGTCAGAATGTGGAATCTGACTCTCCCTCTGGTGGTCACAAGGCAGCACAGCCAGTTAATGTCGTGACCCCCCCAAAGGTGCTGGGCACTTCGGCCTGGGGAGGGACCCTGATGGATCCATCATCCTCCTGCCAGAGAGGACCATCCACTTTTCAACATCTTCTCAGGTCTTCATCCATCTCTGTCTATCATCTCTGACTGGGGGGGAGCAGCGCTCAGGCCACCGTGGCTACACACGTGTCTGTTCCTGGGAGGGGCTCAGGCCTCAGCTCCAGGCCCCCGTCCCGGCACAACTGGCACAACATGGCCGGCCACAAGGGGCTGACTGACCTGACACTGAGGCTGAAAACACGGCGGGCCACCAGGAACCTCATCAGGTAGTAGATCACCACAATCAGCACCAGCAGGCCCAGCACCACCCCGATTATGGCCCCCGTGATCACACCGGCCTGGATGGGTACTGCAAGAGAGCAGAGCAGAGGCCCGGTTCAGATGAGATGAAACCTCAGGCTGCCAAGTCTGATGGTGTCTATCTGACCACCACACTTAGAATCAAGACCAGAGAGGACTGGACCAGTGAGGACTGGACCAGTGAGGACTGGACCAGAGAGGACTGGACCAGAGGAGACTGGTCCAGTCTGGACCAGAGGAGACTGGTCCAGTCTGGTCCAGAGAGTCCAATAAACCAGCAGGTCACAGTTACTCATAATTTCCAGTCAAATCAGATCCAGTTTTCTCAGTTTGTGTCGCAACTCTGAGCTTTGATTCAACTAACGGGAAATCTTTATTCATCATATTTGTGATCTGTTAATATCAAAGTAATTCTGGGTGGACGTTCCATCATGGAGCGTGTAGAGTTTCCCCTAAATCAGCACTTCAGCTGCTTTTAGCATGAAAGAAAAATAATTCTGCAGAAGCTGGAAGGACAGGTGGATGAAATCTGGAGGACAGAATGAGGAAAGAAAAAACGATGGCTGGATGGCAGGTAGTGATGGAGATCAGGCAGAATGAAGCAGCGAGCAAGGAGACGGAGACATGGAGAGATGTGGGGGGAGGAATGAGACAGCACCAGATGACAGGAAAGGAGAAAGACGAGATAAATGGAAGTCGGAGGGAGGGGTGAGGAAGGAGTAAAGAGAGCCAAAGATAGCAATCTGAGGGGGGGGCAGAGTGAGAAGAGAAAGAATAGTAATTGATTGTAGGAGGTGTGACTGTGAATGTGGAGGGGCGGGGCCTGCTTCTCCCTCTAGTCTGATGTGCAGCACAAAGTGAGATGAATTTCAGAGTTTGGAGTGATTTCACACTGACAGCAGGTGGAGCCAGCCAGATGTGGGAGACGATGAGCGCACACAGATGTGAGACAATGCAGGCCTTTGCAACCCCCCACCCCCTCCTTACATTTCTCAAAGACCAGCAGGCGGACACTGGAGGGCCGGCCCACAATGTCAGGGGGGTTCTTGGCGTCACAGGTGAAGGTGCCATTATCACTGAACTCCAGGTTCTTGATCAGGATGGAGCCGTCACGGCGACTCGGGTTCCCCACAAACTCCACTCGGTCCCTGAAGGGCCCCTTGTTGTCCACATAAGGAATGCCACCAGTGTAGTGGAAGATCTGTGGAGGACAGACAGGACATCAGCACTGGTCCCCTAAGGAGGGACCAACTGTCTCCAAGATGAACTTCTGAAGACAACATGCCATCAGGGATCCACCTGAACCATCTTTTTAGAGCATAAATAATAATTAGATGTCTCAATTACAGAAGAAACAGCATGTGAATGTGTATGTATGTGTGTGTGTGTGTGTGTGGGGGGGGGGGTAAAGGTGTACGTGATCCACATGGTCATGTGTAGATGACTGTATCTGAGCAGACTGTGAGGATGGACAGGTGTGGCCCTTACAGAGATGCTGTCTCTGGAGCCGTCGGGCCGGTACGTCCAGGAGAAGGTGACATCCTCCGAGGTCCAGCGCCAGGAGAAGAAGGAACAGGAGAGGCGGATGTCAGAGCCCAGCAGGGCATGGCGCTCCCAGCCCGTGTAGATGACGATGGCCTGAGACTGCTGAGGTCCTGCAGGACACAGAGGAAGACCATGGACCATATTTACTGAAGAACAATCACCTCGACAAGAACTGAAGCGTTCAGTTAGACTAAACTTTAAATTAGAACGACTTCAAGTTCAAATAAAGGAATATGATGCTCATCCCAAAAACATCTGTCTCACAACTGCACACACTTCAGCTGGTGTAAACTTCTGTACATTTACTGTAGAACGTGTGTGTTTATCTGAGCAGGGCTCTGGAAGATTTCCACATTTAGTACACACACACAGCAAAAACATGCATGGAACATATTTAATTAACATTAATGTTGTTAATGTCGGCTTAACCATGTTCACTGTTCAGGCCTGAAAGCTATTTAATGATCGCCCCCCCTCCCATTACTTTACATCCTTCTGTCCCACTTCAGGGCTCCAACTGGGCCACCGTAGCTGCACTGATACTGACAGAGCTCTCAGCCAGAACCAAAGTTCTCCATCAGCCATAGTGACCTTGAGCCAAGCTTTCAGTGAAGCTCTTAATGAAGAAACCGTTAGTGCACACCCCCCCCCCTTCAAAAGCTTGTCAACAAAATCAGCTTTTTCGTCCATTCAAACTTTGGGAAAAAGCACAAAAGCAGCTGCCAGCAGAAAGGTCAGGGAGCAGAGCCTCCTGAGATCCTCCAGGAAGAGCCCCGGTTTGACGAGCGTGGTAGCACAACTCAGTCACACAAACAGACACTTTTGCTCTTCATATGGAGTCGGAGCCCCTGAGCACCAGAACACTGGCATCTAACTTCAATCCACCCAACAGGACGAAACCTCCACAAACATCTTCTTTACCTATTCCCAGGAGGATGACCGACACCACCGCCAAAAACGTCAGCATGGTTCCTGGTTTGTACTGGAGGTTCCAGAGGGCCAGCGCAGACTGGAGATGTGGAGGAAGAGCCACAAAGTGTGCAGACAGAGTGATGAAGGAGGAGAGAAGAAAAGGCCCTGGAGAGAGGACGGAGGGCAGCAGGACAACAACAGAAAAGCTACTGTCCCGGGGTTTATACCCAGCCACGCCCCTCACATGGGCCGGGCCCCGCCCAGCCCGAGCTCCCTATGCCCCCACCCCTGCTGACCCTTCAAGTTCTGACCTTGTTGGTGAAACTAATCATTTAGATCTGTGTCTGAAACTGAGGAGAACTGGAGGCGAGGCACGTGTGAGTGACTGGAGGAAGGATGGGTGAACTGGTCTGAACTGGTCTAAATGTGTTCCAGCACAGCCCAACTGGGACAGGACCGAGCTCACTCCATCCATGTATGACCACCTCTCATTTGCAAACATCACACCAGGGAATGGTGGAAGGCGCTCTTGTCTCCGTTTACAGTGGGGGGGGTCCTCTTTTTCTGTCCCTGGACCAGCGATCCAAACAAAGCTGGGACTCTTCGCTCGTCCTCCCTCTCTCCCTCTTCCTGCTATTTGCTGATGTGCAGCTCTCAGGAGGGGGTCCTGTCAATGGAGCTTTCTTCTTTTGCAGTCTGGTTTTGCCTCTCAGAGCTCCCCAGCAGTCATGGAGATCATGGTCCACACTAGGAAAAAGCTTCATCTCCTGGAGACCTACTTCACTTTGTCAGATGTCAGAAATATGCATTCATTCACCCACAGATGGTGAAAACGTGCATGAATGGAGGGTGTGTGGTGTCCTCCAGCATCAGGACCGACTCTTCCTCACTCTTCTCCTCTGCCTCCTCTCCATCCACGCTTCCCTCGCTCTTCATCCCACCACCAAATGTTCCCTTCTAAGAAGCTGACTTCAGCTCACTGTTCTCCTCAACACTTCCCACCTTCACGTCTCAAAGCTCTGCTGATGGCATCCCTGGAACGTGGAACATCTGACAAGTTGATGCCATCAGCCGTCTTAAACATCCTCAACATTAACGCCATGAAGAAACTTCTTCATAAACATGCTAGCAAAGAAGGTTTTGGGCCTGCTGGATCAGCTGACAGATGGGGAGAGGAGTGCAGCTCTGCAGGGTCAGAGAGACAGAAGTCCGGGGGGGGCGCCAGGAAAAATTCTCCCAAGAAGCACAACCTCTGGTAATGAGGTGGGTGAACACAAAACCAGTTTAACTGGAAACTGTGGAAGGTTCATCTGATGTAATGTGTGGAATTTTTTCCATCGGTATAAAAACAAGACACAAACACAAACACAATCCAAGTGTGGGAAACACCCCAGTGGAGATGAGCAGGGATGCGCTTGTGTGTGATTCCCTGCAGTGCTGTGTTCAGTGTTTGTGGCAGCTCTGGGTTCAGCCTGCAGGCCTGGAGACCACAGACACCAGACACGGATCTGCTGGAAGCTCATCATGAGAGAGTGAGATCATAGTTCTGCTGCAGGACCCAGGTAATCTAGTTGAACACTTCCATAAGCAACTAGAACCAAAGGGCCAAAAATGTGTGAGAGCTGGAAGGACGGATCAGAGAAAAGCAGGCCTGGCCCAACGCAGGTCAGAGCCTGCTCAGTAGACACACCCACCATGCCCTTGTCCTCCAGTTGAGGATTTCTGTAAATCTAAACATGGGACACCTGTAGAACACCTACAGAACACCTGTACAACACCGACAAAAGAGCTTTAGAAGACCTGTAGAACACCTACAGATGATGTTACACCTGGACAAGGCTGTGAACCTCAAGGGTAGAGCTTGAGTTTGGGGAAAGCTTTGATTCTAAATCTGGACCTGGACCAGGACCAGCCCCTGGACAAGGACCAGGACCCCCTGGTTGAGGGCCGGCAGCCCTGGTGGGAGCTCGCCTGGTGCTACAGCAGCAGCAAGGGTTGGTCCTCACTTGTTGGAGCTCTCTCCACTGTCTCCAGCTTCAGCAGCTCATCCGCCTTCAAAAGCTGCTGACAGAAGTTGTTGAGAGTGAACTGATAAAGTGGCTTATAAGTCACAGCTCACACACAACTCTGCTGTGTCCCCAGAGTTAGAGCAAAAGATAGAAATTATATAAAGGGCCCAAAAAAGACAGGGCCTGACATCATCAGATCTGAAAGGTTACTGGCCAACGCGCCGGGAGGCTGCTCAAGAACAACACTCTTGATGTTCTGGAGGTTTGGCTGGAGACAATGGACCCACTTGTCCCTCCCTCTCCCCCTCATAGCCTGGCATGGCAGAGATGTCACAGAGAGCACCACACAAATGGATGGAGGGATGTGGAGGAGGAGGACAAAAGCATTGTTCTGGAGGGGAGAAAGGGATAATTGTGAACATGACAGATAGCTTATGTGAGAAAAAGGAGTGGGGGCAGAGAGAGGGCCACGAAGGGATGGAGAAAGGTGAACGTTGGCATTTGGAATAGATGCTCCAGTCTTGTTTTTCCAAACTGCAACGTTGCTTCTAAAAGCCTTTCAGCACAAAGCAGATATCTTCACCTTGACTTTCATCTATAGCACCACTGATCCCAACCAGCACCCCACTTTCACACCAGTATCACACCAGCACAAACCATTCCTCTAGCCAAGAGCAGGAAGGCAGCAGGTCGGCCTGCAGGAGAACCGTTGCCCCCCAGTAAACCCACCAGCAGTTAACTGGGCAGGCAAACGCTCACCAGAAAACAACGTAATTCATGCACAAAACACAACAAATAACACAAAACAGCCCCCCGCCACACGAGCTCCCTTTAAGCAATCACACCTATCAAATTATTCAGAGACAGACCTTGCACTCAATTTTCATGGCAATTCCCCAGAAAAGCTGGGATCACAGCACACACACAATATAGACGTGAATTCATTACATATTTGCATTTTCAATATTTCATGCTTGGTTGCATGTTTGATTTCCAATGGGGTCCTTTTCATCGCTCACACTCGCTGTTTCGAGCCCACTGGTACAGCTCACAACAGCCATTTGAAATTCAGATTTTAAACAGCAGCAATCCTGTTTCATCTGAAAAGCAGAGCAGTTGGGATGAGACGACTGCCGGATGTCCAGGATGTGTGCAGGGAGACGCATGTTTAAGACGCAGACAGGCGCCAGAAGAAATAAGAGGAGGGGAAAGACGCTGCTAATAAACTGGAGCCACGTCCACCACGATGGTGTCCTCAACCCCCCAGACAAGCTGCAGCCCCCAACACCAACAGGCTGAGCAGCATTCAGACTGTACGTCCACACAGACGAGCACACGGATACGACATCCCAGAGGAATAAAACATGCTCTGCATTCAGGAGGACAGCTGGAGGACCCCCCTACACACATGCACGCATGCACACACACGCACACACACACACACACGCACACACACACACACACACACACACACACACACGATGCCTCCTTGGAGCCAAAACAACGTCGGCATGACGACACTTTTATTTAGTTCCAACTCACTGATGTAACTGAGCCATGAATTATTGGTCAGCCAGCAGAGAGCAAACTACAGCACACACACTCAAACACACTCTCACACACACACACACACACACACACACACACACACACACTCTCTCTCACACACTCTCTCACTCACTCACACACTCACACACACACTCACACACACACACACACACACACTCTCTCTCTCACACACTCTCACTCACTCACTCACACACACACACATACACACACACACACACAAAATGTCTCCATATATTTCATCTGAATGGCGATACTCGATGCATGTGGATATTTTTCAATGATGTCTTTGGTTTCCCCCGCAAAGCTCCAGCTCATTTTTTTGCTTACCCTGCAAAGAAAGTCAGTTGTTAGTCAAAGCCACATTCTAAATGTCAAACAGGGACCTTTATTATTCATCTGAACAATATCAAAGACTAGAAATGAAACAAATCAAATAGCTGCATCCGTAATACAACTGCTTCCTGAATAAAATAAAAGGGGGGCAGCAGCAGTTGGACTGCCCAGGTGCTGCCTGGTGGAGGATAGCTCACTTTGGAGTCCTTCTCAAGTTAGAGTCCTGTTCAGGTTAGAGTCCTCTCAGGTTAGAGTCCTGTTCAGGTTAGAGTCCTCTCAGGTTAGAGTCCTGTTCAGGTTAGAGTCCTCTCAGGTTAGAGTCCTGCTCAGGTTAGAGTCCTCTCAGGTTAGAGTCCTCTCAGGTTAGAGTCCTCTTCAGGTTAGAGTCCTCTCAGGTTAGAGTCCTGTTCAGGTTAGAGTCCTGTTCAGGTTAGTCCTCTCAGGTTAGTCCCCTCAGGTTAGAGTCCTCTCAGGTTAGAGTCCTGTTCAGGTTAGAGTCCTGTTCAGGTTAGTCCTCTCAGGTTAGTCCTGTTCAGGTTAGAGTCCTCTCAGATTAGAGTCCTCTCAGGTTAGAGTCCTCTCAGGTTAGTCCTCTCAGATTAGAGTCCTCTCAGGTTAGTCCTCTCAGGTTAGAGTCCTCTCAGGTTAGAGTCCTGCTCAGGTTAGTCCTCTCAGGCTAGAGTCCTCTCAGGTTAGAGTCCTCTCAGGTTAGAGTCCTGCTCAGGTTAGAGTCCTGTTCAGGTTAGTCCTCTCAGGTTAAAGTCCTGCTCAGGTTAGAGTCCTGCTCAGGTTAGAGTCCTCTCAGGTTAGAGTCCTCTCAGGTTAGAGTTGTCTCAGGTTAGTCCTCTCAGGTTAGAGTCCTCTCAGGTTAGAGTCCTGCTCAGGTTAGTCCTCTCAGGCTAGAGTCCTCTCAGGTTAGAGTCCTCTCAGGTTAGAGTCCTGTTCAGGTTAGAGTCCTGTTCAGGTTAGTCCCCTCAGGTTAGAGTCCTCTCAGGTTAGAGTCCTGTTCAGGTTAGTCCTCTCAGGTTAGTCCTCTCAGGTTAGAGTCCTGCTCAGGTTAGAGTCCACTCAGGTTAGAGTCCTGGTCAGGTTAGAGTCCTGTTCAGGTTAGAGTCCTGCTCAGGTTAGAGTCCTGCTCAGGTTAGAGTCCTGTCAGGCTAGAGTCCTCTCAGGTTAGAGTCCTGTTCAGGTTAGAGTCCTGTTCAGGTTAGTCCCCTCAGGTTAGAGTCCTGCTCAGGTTAGAGTCCACTCAGGTTAGAGTCCTGGTCAGGCTAGAGTCCACTCAGGTTAGAGTCCTGGTCAGGCTAGAGTCCTCTCAGGTTAGAGTCCTGTTCAGGTTAGAGTCCTCTCAGGTTAGAGTCCTGTCCAGGTTAGAGTCCACTCAGGTTAGAGTCCTGCTCAGGTTAGAGTCCTCTCAGGTTAGAGTCCTGTTCAGGTTAGAGTCCACTCAGGTTAGAGTCCTCTCAGGTTAGTCCTCTCAGGTTAGTCCTGTTCAGGTTAGAGTCCTCTCAGGTTAGAGTCCTCTCAGGTTAGAGTCCTCTCAGGTTAGAGTCCTGCTCAGGTTAGAGTCCTGCTCAGGTTAGAGTCCTGGTCAGGCTAGAGTCCACTCAGGTTAGAGTCCTGCTCAGGTTAGAGTCCTGTTCAGGTTAGTCCTCTCAGGTTAGTCCTCTCAGGTTAGAGTCCTCTCAGGTTAGAGTCCTCTCAGGTTAGAGTCCTGTTCAGGTTAGTCCTCTCAGGTTAGTCCTCTCAGGTTAGAGTCCTCTCAGGTTAGAGTCCTGTTCAGGTTAGAGTCCACTCAGGTTAGAGTCCTCTCAGGTTAGTCCTCTCAGGTTAGTCCTGTTCAGGTTAGAGTCCTCTCAGGTTAGAGTCCTCTCAGGTTAGAGTCCTCTCAGGTTAGAGTCCTGCTCAGGTTAGAGTCCTGCTCAAGTTAGTCCTCTCAGGTTAGAGTCCTCTCAGGTTAGAGTCCTGCTCAGGTTAGAGTCCTGCTCAGGTTAGAGTCCTGGTCAGGCTAGAGTCCACTCAGGTTAGAGTCCTGCTCAGGTTAGAGTCCTGTTCAGGTTAGTCCTCTCAGGTTAGTCCTCTCAGGTTAGAGTCCTCTCAGGTTAGAGTCCTGTTCAGGTTAGTCCTCTCAGGTTAGAGTCCTCTCAGGTTAGAGTCCTGTTCAGGTTAGTCCTCTCAGGTTAGTCCTCTCAGGTTAGAGTCCTGCTCAGGTTAGAGTCCTCTCAGGTTAGTCCTCTCAGGTTAGAGTCCTCTCAGGTTAGAGTCCTGCTCAGGTTAAAGTCCTGCTCAGGTTAGAGTCCTGCTTAGGTTAGAGTCCTCTCAGGTTAGAGTCCTGTTCAGGTTAGAGTCCTCTCAGGTTAGAGTCCTCTCAGGTTAGAGTCCTGCTCAGGTTAGAGTCCTCTCAGGTTAGAGTCCTGTTCAGGTTAGAGTTGTCTCAGGTTAGAGTCCTGCTCAGGTTAGAGTCCTGTTAACGTTAGAGTCCTCTCAGGTTAGAGTCCTGTTCAGGTTAGAGTCCTGTTCAGGTTAGTCCTCTCAGGTTAGAATCCTCTGAAGTTAGCGTCCTGCTAAGGTTAGAGTCCTCTCAGGTTAGAGTCCTCTCAGGTTAGAGTCCTGCTCAGGTTAGAGTCCTGTTCAGGTTAGAGTTGTCTCAGGTTAGAGTCCTGCTCAGGTTAGAGTCCACTCAGGTTAGAGTCCTGGTCAGGTTAGAGTCCTGCTCAGGTTAGAGTCCACTCAGGTTAGAGTCCTGGTCAGGTTAGAGTCCTGTTCAGGTTAGAGTCCTGCTCAGGTTAGAGTCCTGCTCAGGTTAGAGTCCTCTCAGGCTAGAGTCCTCTCAGGTTAGAGTCCTCTCAGGTTAGAGTCCTGTTCAGGTTAGTCCCCTCAGGTTAGAGTCCTCTCAGGTTAGAGTCCTGTTCAGGTTAGTCCTATCAGGTTAGTCCTCTCAGGTTAGAGTCCTCTCAGGTTAGAGTCCTGTCAGGCTAGAGTCCACTCAGGTTAGAGTCCTGTTCAGGTTAGAGTCCTCTCAGGTTAGAGTCCTCTCAGGTTAGAGTCCACTCAGGTTAGAGTCCTGGTCAGGCTAGAGTCCTCTCAGGTTAGAGTCCTGTTCAGGTTAGAGTCCTCTCAGGTTAGAGTCCTGTCCAGGTTATAGTCCACTCAGGTTAGAGTCCTGCTCAGGTTAGAGTCCTCTCAGGTTAGAGTCCTGTTCAGGTTAGAGTCCTGTTCAGGTTAGAGTCCTCTCAGGTTAGAGTCCTCTCAGGTTAGTCCTCTCAGGTTAGTCCTGTTCAGGTTAGAGTCCTCTCAGGTTAGAGTCCTGCTCAGGTTAGAGTCCTCTCAGGTTAGAGTCCTGTTCAGGTTAGAGTCCTCTCAGGTTAGAGTCCTGTCCAGGTTATAGTCCACTCAGGTTAGAGTCCTGCTCAGGTTAGAGTCCTCTCAGGTTAGAGTCCTGTTCAGGTTAGAGTCCTGCTCAGGTTAGAGTCCTCTCAGGTTAGAGTCCTGTTCAGGTTAGAGTCCACTCAGGTTAGAGTCCTCTCAGGTTAGTCCTCTCAGGTTAGTCCTGTTCAGGTTAGAGTCCTCTCAGGTTAGAGTCCTGCTCAGGTTAGAGTCCTCTCAGGTTAGAGTCCTGTTCAGGTTAGAGTTGTCTCAGGTTAGAGTCCTGCTCAGGTTAGAGTCCTGTTCAGGTTAGAGTCCTCTCAGGTTAGAGTCCTGTTCAGGTTAGAGTTGTCTCAGGTTAGAGTCCTGCTCAGGTTAGAGTCCTGTTCAGGTTAGTCCTCTCAGGTTAGAATCCTCTGAAGTTAGCGTCCTGCTCAGGTTAGAGTCCTCTCAGGTTAGAGTCCTCTCAGGTTAGAGTCCTGCTCAGGTTAGAGTCCTGTTCAGGTTAGAGTTGTCTCAGGTTAGAGTCCTGCTCAGGTTAGAGTCCTCTCAGGTTAGAGTCCTCTCAGGTTAGAGTCCTCTCAGGCTAGAGTCCTCTCAGGCTAGAGTCCTCTCAGGTTAGAGTCCTGTTCAGGTTAGAGTCCTGTTCAGGTTAGTCCTCTCAGGTTAGAGTCCTCTCAGGTTAGTCCTCTCAGGCTAGAGTCCTCTCAGGCTAGAGTCCTGTTCAGGTTAGTCCTCTCAGGTTAGAGTCCTCTCAGATTAGAGTCCTCTCAGGTTAGAGTCCTCTCAGGCTAGAGTCCTGTTCAGGTTAGTCCTCTCAGGTTAGTCCTCAGGTTAGAGTCCTGTTCAGGTTAGAGTCCTCTCAGGTTAGAGTCCTCTCAGGTTCGAGTCCTCTCAGGTTAGAGTCCTCTCAGGTTCGAGTCCTCTCAGGTTAGAGTCCTGTTCAGGTTCGAGTCCTCTCAGGTTAGAGTCCTGTTCAGGTTCGAGTCCTCTCAGGTTAGAGTCTTTCTCAGATTAGAGTCTTGCTCTACTTTTCCTTCAGACACATTCTGTGCTGCTCATCTGAAACTTTAAAAATGAGCTCCAAATTAGTGAGCTGCTGCCGGTCTCTTTATCAAGCAGCTCCTCCCCAACACCACAGGTCTGCATGATGACACTGCACTGATTTGGGGGGTCACAGAGTGAGGGGGGGTTAGGGTCAGTAATTATAATGCTAAATGGATGACATGACAGACCCCCTTTGAAAATACAAGGATAATCTTGATATATGGCCCAGCCCCAACCCCCCCACACACACACAGGTTTAGTGTGACAGTAACAAGAGGTCAGAGGTCAGGCTTCCACCAGACCTTCCTCTCACGTGTTGGTGCTTCAGTCAGTTTGTGGGTTTGCAGCTGGGAGCAGCGCAGAGCTCCTGTCACCACCTGGTTTGACTGGATCAGGCAGACTGGCTGGACTGGTTTGAAGCTCAGTTGTGGGTAGCTGCTTCAGTCCAAAGCTCCAGGTCTGGGGGTGCTCCTGATTCCAGGATGGGGCTTCGATGGAGTCTGAGGACATTTTGATATTTTTTATTTGTCGGTAAAGCGTTAGAGAACTTTCCTGACGGCTCCACTGGAATCAGGGGTGATGTGGTGGTTCAACTGGACCCTTGAAGGATTCCCAGCTTGGACTGAAAATTCCCCACAGCCAGAGAACTGTCCTCTGCTGAAGGGTGCTTCTCACTCAACCTCAACTTGGACCAGAGCCAAGTTCCTGCAGTAGAGAAACGCTGAAGCTCAGCACAAATCAAGTCCACGTGGAGAAGGTTCTCCATGGGCTCCAGGCAGAACTCCTGCTGGGCTTTTGGGACCCGGGTCCACTCCGACGACTCACAAACACAAACACACTGAAGATGCTTAAAACAGGAACGTCTTTATTTTCATTCAACATTGAAAAAGGAAGAATTTATTCACAATTCATTTGAAAATGTAATTCTGGTGACCTGAGGGGTCAGTAGTAATCTTCAGGGTCGACCTTCTCACCCTGATTCTGAATCTGCTGCTGCTTCTTGTACAAATCAGCAACCTACAGAAGAGGGAGGAGGAAGATGAGGAAGAGGAAGATGAGGGAGAGGAAGATGAGGAAGAGGAAGATGAGGGAGAGGAAGATGAGGAAGAGGAGGAGGAGGTTGGCTCTGGAATGTGACAAGGAGAAGCTACAAAGGTGTGATCATGATGCTGCTGACTGGAGAACAGTGGCTGAGGTAAGGGCAACCAGTAGAACCAGTCTGGAATATCCAGCTCTCCCAGGACATCCCTCCCTCGCTGTCTCATCCTCTCCAGGTCATGTGACATACCTGCGCTCCTGTGGTGGCGTCCTCTGGCTTCTTGTCCTCTCTGATTCGGAGAAAGCGAGGGAACCTCAGAGAAACGCCCTTTTCTGGATCCACCTGCAGGCAGACAGAGGGACAGAGGGATGGGCAGACAGAAGGACAGAGGGAGAGAGAGGGAAGGACGGACAGATGGAGGGACGGTCAGTTAGCGTGGTCAGCGGAAGCTTTTCTGTCCACTGAAGAGTTAATTAGAAGACAGTCCTTTAGCAGGAGCTTCACAGCAGAGACGTCCTACACGTGGACAACAGGAGTACAAGGGGGACAAAGGAGCCTGTCCAGCGCCACATATCCACTCTAATATCCATTTTCAAAGGTGTCTGTCATGAGACGCTACCGTTTCTCCTCTCTGTCTCACACAAGTTTACTTTACTAGACCCTCTGGTCCTGATCCATGACCCTGGTCCTGACCCATGACCCTGGTCCTGACCCTGGCGGACTGGATCAGGCCCAGAATGTGGGCACAAACAAGCTCGACTCACCATTCCCATGGCGGCTTTGTAGACGGGCGACAGCGACAGGTCTGCACACTTGACCTCCCAGACCTGAACAGCATCCAGCCACACGTCGGGCTCAGTGGCCTGGTCCACGCGGTAGTAGGCCCGGGGCTTCAGCAGGACGTGGTCCTGCAGAGGAGGAAGGAGCACTTCACTGGAGAGGAACTGAACAGCGAGCAGGCTGGATTCATCAGGCCACCACTTCTTGTGAGGCTACAGTCAGACCTTCTTTACATTTGAACCAAACAGAAGCGGCGGGAAGAGAAACGGATGGCGGATCTTATGAGCGCGATCATGTGCAGTCAGCAGCTGTCAGGTTCTTTAAATGCTACTGCAGCGCTGCTCTGGAAGGGACCTCTTTAAATGGAAATTGAAAAAGCAATTCATTACCTGACATCAGAGCATATCTGAACAGTTACTGCAAATTCAAGTGGGAGTGTGGGACTAAATTCACACAGCTCCCAGCAAACACACACACACTTCAACACTAAATTGCTGATATTTGTTAAAAAGGGTGTGTGTTCAGAATACTGGATGAGGGGAACAACCCCAGAAAGAAGGAGTTGTTGAGGGTGATAATCACCACAATGTTTGGAACCCAGAAAAACAAAATGAAGACGTCAAAGACGATGCATTGAAGGTTTCTATTTGCCACAGTCATGTTGTTTTACCTTCAAGAAGTTGTGATGACGCTCCAGATCTTCATCCTTGAAGCCCGTCCCAATCTAGAAGACAGGAAAGTGATGAGCTGTGGAGCAACGGCATCCCCCAGGCTGGGACAACATCAACCACCAGCATGTCAGCCTGCAGCCTTGTGACACATCTAGAAGGGTGTGAACCTGCTGCAACACCACAATCACCCAGTGGGGGGGGCACAGCTTCTGTGAAGTATCATGCTTGAAGGTTCACAGGCCTGTCATTAGCTGGGGCTTCTTCACCTCTATGTATCCGACCAGACCAAGAGCCCTGGTGCATCAGCCTGGAGCAGTTTGAGCTGAGGCGGGATGAGGATCTGCTGCTAAACATCAGGCAGGGACTTGTTGGCCCAGCTTCACTGTGTGATCATCTGTAGTTTAAGATGAGCAACAACAGAGCGCACCCCCCCATCCAGCCTGCGAACACCTAGTCTGGATGCCTCAGGCTTTAAGAGGAGAACCACTTCCTGTCAATACATTTCAAGCCTCCAACAGTTTCACGAGCTGCTCAGAAGCCTCTGTGTTGCCGAGTGTGCATTCTGGTGTCTGCGGTGCTTCGGCCAGCTGATGGCTCGATCTCTAGAGGAGCACAAGTCGCTGTGAGATGACCGTTTTACCTGTGGCCCAGGGTCCAGATATACATCACTTTATACCAGACTGGACTGAAAACAAAGTTGTGAGAAGACGCTGGTCTTGTTTTCAGACAGACACCAGGGCCTCGTGGCCTTTGTCCTCCACGCTGACGTTCAGATGTATGAAATGTGACTCGAGCGTGGAAATGTCCGCTGCTCCACGGTAACTTCAAGGCTGCATCAGCGTGATGTTCACATCGCCGACACATTTATAAACAACTAATGGACCCACGTGTTTGTGGTATATGGATGGATGTAAACAGTGACATCACTATTGTGATCTGGCCTGAGCAAGTATTTAGAGAACAAGAGGGTCTACTCGTGAGGGTTAGAGTTAGGTCATGCCACAATATGTCTACAGAAATCAGAATAACCACATCTCCTTCCACACCAACATGAGTCAAACTTCTCATGCATCTACTGAAGAATCCATCCTCAAGAACACCTTAAATAAAATCAAGTGGTGGTTGTGGGGGGATTACTTTCACCTTGGAAAAAGAATACAGAAAAAAAACAAGATTTACTTTTGTACAAGAACACAACTCATGTGGTATGTGTATTAAGTCAGAAGTTAAACACAAACTGAAGCACACATTCAGTGTCGGTGTATTTGACCTGGAGGTGTTGAGGGGGGCTATGAAAGTCCTCACGAAGGTAGAAGAACAAGGGTGTGTGTGAGAGAGGGAGGCAGGTTTTTTTTTTAAAACAAACTAAACAATGAACTGACACAGCAACCAGACTCTGCTCTGACACTCAATTTTCAGCTCTGTGGCCTCCATCATCCTGATGTTGAAGACGTTTGGAACAATCTGGACTCTTCCAGAGTTGATGTCCAACCCTGGTGAGTCTGAAGAAAAGGTCACTGACTGGAGAGGATATGATCTTTAGTGTCACATCAGGCTGCAACATTGCAACCTGTGAGGAAACCTTTCTGACCAGACTCTAAAAACAAAGTTTGATTGTCAGACTTCACTGCGGGAGACTCCAGCATCATGTGGATGTTTCAGTGCATGTTAAAGACATAACACTGTTTTGTCCTATAAACGTGGGGGTTGTTGGCTGCTCTTTCTTCAGTGAGAAGACAATAAATGAATCACAATTCAACCAACCCTTATGTACACAAAGGTTGTGAGCACGTGAGAATGGAAGTGAGGATGTCAATGCAGCAGCGACATAGATCACTGAAACACACACACACATACCTTGCAGACAGACTGGAACTCCTCGTTGTCCTCATCATAACAGGCCAGAAGGAAGCCCCCATAGGTGCCAGTCCTCTTTCCTTTACCCAGGTAGGCACCGATCACACACAGGTCCACCGTGTCCCCAACACCCTCCAGGTAGTCTTTCTTTAGCTGACAGGGGACAGAAGGTCAGACATGTTTGTCTGTCCAGCCTGAAGGTTTTTCATTTCTCCAGCGTAATCTGGAGTTTTATGCCTTTGCAAATATACAGCAGATATTTGAGGCTGCTGCTGTTCTCACTCACTTTAATTAAAACCTCTCAGCAATTACTCACACTTAGTCACACACTATTTTTCTAACTTGGTGCACTGGCTTCAAACTGCTTGGTCTCTTTCGTTTTTAGCCCAAAGGACACACTACCCATTATTGCTATAAATGATCTGTCCTGAAGACACGTTTGACCACAGTTCATCTCACAAGCTCTCAGCCCAGGAGGGCAGCAGTGGATCTGGATGTTATTGATTTATGGTACTGGTGACACTGCGTTTGGTGTCAGCACGAGTATTCCTGAGCTGTGCAGCCACATCCATCATGGCATCGTGTCAGGTTGTCATTCAGTGCTTCCCAAGGAACCAGAGGTCATAAACAGCTTTTTTCATGACTCCAGTTCACCTGATCTTCTGGTTATAGTCTGCAGATGCTCCGTGAGGTTCTCATTAACACAGGCCACAGGTAACTGAGTGAAAACACTTGATGCACCACCACCACATGCAGTCCATAACTGTGGACGTTCTCGTGGAGCAACCGCATAAATAAGCACCACCACTAAAGACGCGGTGGTGCAGCGCATGTCGTATCTCAACGTGAAGACACGTCGGAGAAATCCATGCTGAGTCCGAAATTCAGAAACCACTTACACACGTTGAGCACACGCACCTTAAGCCAGTTGTGAGAGCGCTTTGCAATTTCATAGGTGGCCTCCTTCTCCAGAGTCTTCACCATCAGGCCCTCACAGGAGTCTACAAACACACACACACACACACACATTTAGGATCTAAGAGAGGCACATTCAGATGTACATATTTCAGATACATAGATTCTGAGTTGCAGAGTTTAACATCAACACACACAGAAGAAAAGCCAATCATAACTCAGTTTCGAATCCCTGTTGCCAACATTCAGGAAAACACACATAATAATATAGAGGAAAAAGACACACATGAGCAGCAACAAGTACACACTAAGTACATGTAAATGGAAGCAGCAGACTGAAGCTTTAAGATCTGCAGACCACCCAAACACAGAACTTTCTCTCAGTTGAATAAGAATTCAATGTCACACAAAACACAGACACACACCTCGGACAGACTGTTCCAGGAACTCAGCAATGGTGTCGGTGTTGTCAGAGTCAATAGATCGGGCAAACGTAAATTCTCCTTCCACCTCGATGAAGTTTTCCTTCAGCAGAGCCCGACGACGGCAAAGCGGCTGTCGCACAAGAGACTACATGCGCGCACACACACGTCACACACACACACACACACACATTACTCTTCACTCATTTATATCGATGCTAACCTGAGGCTCCATTTGAAGGTGAGTGGTCACAGAATGGTCACAAAGCAGCAGCCGCTGAGGAGTTCCTGAAAACCATCTCTCTACCAGAGATGATTCCTTGACTGGGCTACCCTGGTTATTCCAGTGAGGACACGGGTGGAAGCTCCCTGACCAACGGGGCAGAATTCTGCTGCTTAGAGGAAGCCAATTCTTCCTCATGAATATTTGAAACCTGCAGCTAGTGGAGGGTCTGACAGGTGCGCTCTGTCCTGCGCACCAATAGCAGCAGAAGGTCCAGGCTGTCTGTTCACATGGAGACGATCTCCCTGTACTGTGTGGTACGTTTTAAATGGCATCTTCCATCGAGTCAATAATGAGGAGCTGCCTCAGTGTTAGAACCTCTCTGCACTACTGCCGTGCACATCACAACTTTGATGTAGTCGTATCTATTTTTTAGATGAACTCACAACATAAACCAGCCCAGTGGAATTACGAGTGCTGCCCAGTGCCACTTCCAGTGGCACCATCATTGGCATTCAGATGGTGTTGGCAGCCCACGGGTCAACACACATACACAGGCTCACGAGCAATAACACAAAGGCCATCGGCAGTGACAACTTTCAGATATGTTGGTAATGTTTCCCACATTAGCACTGGAGCTTACCTCGCCGTTGAGATACAGGAGGTCAAACGCATACACACATACTTGAACTTTGATCTCCGAGGCATCCACATCCTACGGGAGGAATTCAAATTGTTTTAAATATTC
The DNA here is from genome assembly GCA_911728415.1 of Lagocephalus sceleratus. Lineage (NCBI taxonomy): Eukaryota > Metazoa > Chordata > Actinopteri > Tetraodontiformes > Tetraodontidae > Lagocephalus > Lagocephalus sceleratus. The sequence continues at coordinate 327,288 of CAJVRN010000233.1, forward strand.
TCAAGAAAAAGGCCACAGCTTGTTCACAAATGGATAAGCTGAGGTGATCAAAGCTTTTTATCTCCATCCCTCCAGTTCCCCCATATGCTCATGACATCACTACTCCTCATCTGATCCTCCCGATCCCGATTTTACCTGCGTTGCTAACTATCTAGTTTCATAAAAGCTCAACATTTATATTTTCATTTAAATGTAAAATGATTCACAAGAACAATCGTCAACGTGATATAACTATATATTTGTAATTTCCTTTGGGTTGTCTTCTGGATTCATCTTTATAATGAAGTCATTGTTCAGTCTGGAGCTCCAATGCTTTTAAAGATTAAAGATGTCCTTATTGTGATAAACCTTATTATGACATTAATTATATATCGACATTATAAACAACTTAGAAACAGCACAGGCTAATCTTAAAAATTCCTTGAGGTCTTCTCTCTCCCCTTTCTGTCCATTATTCATCCCATTATCTAGTGCTGCTCCTCCTGTTCTTTTGTCCTGTCTTAGTTTATCTCTTCAGGATTTATCCTCTCTTCCTCCGTACCTTTCTCTTACGGGTGGTGAGAACCTGGAAGGGCTGGATTTGCTGCTTCTCACGATCCCAGGCCACTGCCTCAGAATCCAGAACACAGGACACCACAGAATCCTTCTTCACCTTGTCAGGAAAGAAGAGGAAAATGGAAATAAGTCTGCTTTTTCTTTTTCAGTCCAAGAATGAGAAGAGTCATTAAAGGAACACGATAGCCAACGTGAACATCTACAGGTTGAGTGATGTAAAAGCGATGCATGATTAATGTGGAAATGAATAATAATAGAAAACCAGGCATGAATGCAGCATAAAAATACAGACCTAAAACCCCACCAGCAGTTTTGGCACCTACAGCTGCCCTCATTTGTTCCAAACTACTGCAGAACTCACACACTCATTAGCATGTTTACACACCACATTTATTGTTTCTCTACAGTGACTCTCTTGTGACGCTCCTCGTTAGTCAAATAGTTACCAAAGCGTTAAACACGCTCCATCATTTGGTCAGGTGCCCACAAATCCAAATGCTTGTAACAGACGCCTGTTGCATCTGCAGCCTACCTCAGTATTAGCCAGGGCTTATGTTTGGGATAAACCAAATCTCTGCAGATTAAACTGATCACTGCCAGTGATGCTCACCAGCTTCCAGAGTGGCTGCCAATTATCTGAGGCACCAAACTGCACATGTGAAGCTTAAGGATAATCTCTCGGTTTCTTCCTTTGTGGAGGGCCAGCAGGATGATTTAGATACACTACTGACCGGACTAGAAGCAAATCCAACAGGTTAACTCTCAAAAAGAGTCAACAAGGAGGAAGAACAAGAAGGAAAATTAAGCATCAGAGTTTTCAGTTATCAGAGTTTCAGGATTAATTAATATGCAAAATGATGCAGCAGTGTGCTGTAAAATCTTCCAAATCCTAGACGGAGCAGCTTTTGCAACAGTAGAATTCAGACACGGATTATTTATTGTATGCAGAAGAATTACTGTACAAACTCCTACACACAGTGGAACCATCTGTGGGTTTCATTTGTGTTTTAAAGAGTGTCTCACAGTTTCTGGCTCCCAGAGAATCATTAATGTGATGCTGTTCACCACATTTATCAGACTGACTGGCTTTGCTTTGCTTCACTGGCCAGTTTCCCGAAGAACTCCTGAAGGAGCCACAGCAGCGATGAGGCTTTATTGCAGGTCCTCATGAACTAAAAGCATGACCTGACCACCTACATCTGTGATTAATAAAGAAATAAAGCAATGACTGACATTTCTGGAGGGGAAAAAAGAGGCCAGGAAAGGAAGAAAGAGCCACTGTGAAGAGGAGAGACAAATGTGCACATGGAAAGCAGACAGATGAGTGAGTGAATGAATGAGCCAAAGAGGCTGAATGAAAGACAGAGTGGGTGTGATAAATGTGTGCAGTTGTTATCAGAAGTGCTGTAAAAGCTCTCATTTGAAACTCAGAGTTAACATTGACTCCTCTGGTCTCCTCGGGAGCAGCTCCACTCTGTGCACTTGAATCTCTTACCTTGGGAATGCGAGAGATGATATCAGGATATTTGCTGGTGTTGTCCTCCTGGTTGCGGCTGAATATTCGAACCTCGCCAGTCTCCAGAATGTGAATCTGGAGGGTGCAAAAAAATAGAATCAAACATGGTCGTTTCTATACTCATCAGAATGATGTTCCAAATTAAACTGCACTGACTGGAGTGACCTTCTGTGCATCTTTAAAACTGATAGGGACAGATACAGTATTAACACACAGATTTTAGGGACAAAATTTATAAAGGCACACTTTTAAAAGGAGGTGACATAGATGATGCAGCTTTCACATCAGCTCATTCAAAGTCAGCATTTGCTCCCTCCAGTGCCCCAAATGAACACTTAAGATACAGAGAATGTACATTGTAAATTATCATCTGGCCTCACATAACCACTGTTAATCTGATCAGATGTACTTGATGATCTTCATTATGGAAATACCAACATAATTACAAAACTGTTGGTCAAATCAGGATACAAACAATAAATGGCATCACCAGCTCCAAGAAGCACAAGTCCACATCTTCATTTAAGGCAAAACTACACAGATGATGCATCTACAACCGTCCTATTGTTTTTCTCAATCTGTTGCCCAATAGTTGCTTTATTACTGGCTGCATCAACAACAAATCTACAGAAATTACCTTTAATTTGACAATTCAGTTCAATCAAAACAGTCAAGCACCTTAATGAGCACTCCTTCTGAAACAAGATGGGTGGAACAAAGTGTGTTTGTCAGCAAATGCAGCCGTCATTTGCAGAAATATTCCCACCTATGTAACCCTGAGAGGTAGCATTACTTCACGCATCCTGCAGGTTTCACTCATTTCAAAGCTTCTTTGAAATTGTTTGCTCTTTAGTCTCATTGCGCTGCTCATTTAGAGTAAATAAATGTTGACATCTACCTGAACAGGAACTTCTGTAATGTGGAGGTCAAACACACAGACACACACACACACACACACCTGCGCACGCTCTCCATCATATTTGTACTCGCAGGTGAAGGCTGCCTCATCAAACTTCTTCATCACCTCTCCAACTCCTTTGGTGGGGTGAGCCAACATTGGTCTGAGTGGAACACCTGACAACAAAAGTGGTCAAATAAGCAATAAAATCATTTTTATTATTTCACAAGGCACCAACTTGCTCAGCAAATTTCACCAATGACAGAGAGTGAATTGAAAGAATGTCACAGCATCACCGTTTTACAGTCTGAGCAGGTTTTATCTGTGATGTCCCGACTCAAATGGTTCTGAACAATAATGGGTTTCCCGCCATAATAATGATCCTACTTGTAATAATAGCATTTTAGTTAAGCATTATTCAGATGGCCACTGGTCTTCATTTACTACACATGTGGGCGTGCTCCTTAAGAAAAAAAAAAAAATCACCGCTGCTCGTTCCAGTTCTTGGGATTCTGATGGGCTGCTTACCTGGGGTGAGCTTGCAGTGGTTGGGCAGCAGGTCTATGCCCTCTTTTAGGAGAACGGGGATGAGGACATCATAGTTGGGCATCTCACTAGACAGGAAAACAAAGTGAGGTTTGGGAAAGAAAACACAAAACCAATCAAAATAAAAGTAAGCAGAAAGAGTGAGTCAGAACAAAGAAGAGCACTAACGAAGGTTGAGAAACTGAAGCTGCGCTGAAGACGGACTGCACAGTGAGACTGGGGGGATTCAGTTACCAGTAAGTTTGCTTGAGAATCCGACTCTTCTCTTCAATCCAGGAGCGCCTGCTCTCAGGGCTCATACCCTTCCCTGCATCCATCACAGCGGGAGGAAAATCTATGAGCAGGAAAGAAAGATGCATTTTAGACAGACTACAATCATTGGTTGGATGAAGGTTCACAGGTTCCTCAAAGATTAGCAGACAGATAATTAAATTACCTGTGCTGCTACAGTCTCTAATGTAATGCCATTAATAATTTCTAAATATTCACTTTATCCGTCTTCTCTATTCAGTAAACCTTGTATAAATAACTGAATAAAAGTGTTAAAACACTTTCAGACCAGACCCACAGATCGATGCAAATTTCCACACCGAGTCTCCAATTTAATCAAGTTTTATTAAAGCAAGCCTCCAGTCATGAATAAAATACAAATACTAATAAGTCAGGGATGAATTTAGTTGATATGTGTGCTAAGGCAGGACTGATAGTAAAAGAGAGCTCAGCCAAGTTCTGGGTCATTTTCACAACAATGTTAGTCAATTTGGTGAAATTACATCAACTCAGCTAAAGTACTAATAAATTTGGGGCTTTTCATTATTTCTGAACTACAATATTTAGCTTTGATTAATAGTCAGCTGGCAGAATGTGATATAACAGCTCTATTTTCATATTTCTGTTTCCTTCCAAGTAAGAGAGCTTCTAAAGAACCCTCAAGGACAGCATCTGTCCACATTCAGCTCTGCTGAAATAATTTCTAATTTACTCAGCTTCAGACACTGTGGTGAGGAGACTGTAAAAAGAACTGAGGACGAGTGCATCGTTCAGGACCAACTAATTACTGTTAAGTGAAAAAATGTGTTTTTACAAAGAGTCCCTGACTAAAGTCCTGTCGCACATCCAAGATGTAGGAATGACCAAGAATAACTTTACAGGTGGGTGATCAATTGGAAACAGTAATGACGATGACAGGCAGAGCCCTCTAAATTATGTGCATATAGCAAAATAAGGTTCTTCTTTCTTAATCATTCATTGAGTTTTTTTACTTTAATTGGCAGAAAGGTCAGATTTTGCTTGGACAAAAGTCTTGTCGCATACAAAAGCAAAGTAGAAATCAAACACTGTATTTTGGAGACACAAAAATGCTACAATAGCACCAGACATAAAGTCACAGTGCCTCGGAAAAATAAAGAAAGTCTTCTTTGACTCCCACAAGCTTGGACAACTGCATCCCCCTGTCTCAGCGGTGACTCGTCTGGAATAAGCAGAAGGCGGTGATGCAGGCTCCTGGGCTTCAGGTTGATCTTCCAAACCTCCTCCATATCACCTCAGACGTGCTCAGTTCAGCTCTGACAGTCCTGGAGCCCCTGGACCTTCTTCACTGCCAGGAATCCATGTAGAGGTTGCTGAAGGGCGAGCAGGAGCCGTCCTGCTGCAGAATTTGCCCTCTTATGGTTTGGAATGTATCGGGCAGCAGGAAGTTCTTGATATTTCAGGCTGTTGATGCTGCCAACTGCTCTGCAGATCTCTCACAGACCTCGGTCCTGGATGGAGCCTCAAACCATGATGTCTCCTCCACTGAACTTGATTGCTTTCTGGGAGAATCTTGAGACCAAGAGGGTTCCAACAGGTCTTCAGTTCAATGGATGAAACAGACACTTCAGCCAGATTTCCCCAGTTCACCCTTCCTGAAGGCTGAGGGTCTTAGTGCTGCTTTCTGAGCACCAATTTCTCCACCTGTTCTTCGTGGTGCGTGGGTTTGTTGGCGTAGGGGCCGTCCTCTCATCGTCTTTCGTGGCCTGCCTGGCCTGGGCTTGTCAGGAACATCCGTAGTTTCTTCAACCCTTTTTCTTATCCTCTCCAACCGACCTTTGCGCTCTTTAAAGATGTCTGCGGCCTCAGCCTTAGTCTTCAGGCTCTTGATCTTCTGTGGTTGGGTCTTTGGCATGTTGTCAGAGGTGAAGCTGTTCCGTGCTGCAGTCCTTTTACACACGACTGGGAATGTGTCAATTCCACTATTAGTCTCAGGTGATCAGTGGAGTGATTTAATGATGCGACAGGGCTTTTGCTGTTATGGGCTCTACAAAGCTGGTACAATCAGGACACTTTTGGACAATTTAACTTTGCACCCAGTTATTAATGTGAAGGTCCTTGATCTTAAAATGAACCATTTATTATAACAATTGTTTTGATAGGAAATCAATTTTCTGCCATTTGAAGTTATTATATCCTTCTGCAACAAGACTTATCATCGACTTTCAAAAGGAGTTTGAGGCTTTTTTGATTATTTCTTTTAATTTTCCAGGAACATCCTGATCACAATCAGGATGTTATGACGTTATGGACATTCATCCCTGGAGAATCTAATCAGTTATTGGCTCCTACTCAACATATACACTCTCACAAGAGTAGTCGGGTTCAGGGTGACAACTAAAACCTGATGATCCAATGATCATTGACAAATGTGACCACTGATCAAGCAACACAACAAAGTCTTTGTTGTGTGTGCAGACGCCATTATTTGTGATTCTCATTTTGTATAAATCTCAAAGATTACCTTGTCCAGGGGGGGTTAGGCACACAGCCTGGCTTAGAGCCGACAGTACACTCTGCTCTGCCAGACCTATTCTGAGCTTCCCAGCCAGTGACCTGCCCATCAAAACCAGGAAAGGCCAGTTAGTGAAAACAGCCAACAAAGGAAGGAACAGAGGACGAACAATAGCATCTGAGTACACGTAGGCATGTGCAGCCACATGTCTCAGCCCTGGCTGTGTGTGTGTGTAAGAGTGTGTTATTTTACCTGACTATGTAGCGAGCCTCAGAAAAGCGGCAAGCCACAAAGAGGCCTTTGATGATGTCGATTTTCTTATTCATTGCCTGAGGCAAGCGGAGGAAAATTGAGATTCACACAAGAGCAAGCAAAGACAGAATACAAAGCCTGAGGTCACCGGCGGGCACAGACTCCACATTTAATCCAAAATGGAAAATACAAGAAACACCAGCTGTGATGAAAAGAATTCATATTTTGGAGAACTTTCAGCCATGTGAAGACTTTTTAACTGAAGACTGAGAATTAGTCAAAACGCGAGAAAAATCAGCAGCACATTTCCTTCTGTTTTTATCTCCGAGTCCACTGAGGACACTCAGGTCAACGAGGCAGCAGAACACTTTCTCTCTTCATAAAACTGACTGGGTGGCTCACCGAGTTTCCACTCATACTGGAGATTTCCTTTAATTTCCTGAAGACGCCCCCTGCTGTTAGACTGGCCGGCTGGAACATCATTCTTTGGTTGCTACGGGAACTCTCAGCCACGAGGCCCAGATCTCCTTTCTCCTGAGCCTCTGCCTTGATTTTTTCCAACTGTCGCCCTGGAAACAAGAGCAAGATGGTGAACAGCAGCCATCACGGCGGTTGATGAGTGAGATGGGAGGCATCAGCAGCAAGGCACAAGTGAGCTATTAGTGGCTGCGTGTACGACTTTTACCAGTTGCTTGAGCAACAGCTTTCATCAGCACCGTCTCTCCGACGCCTAGTTCCATCCCTTGGTACGCAGGACCGAGCTGATTCAAACACAGGTAGACGCAGCACAGCAGGTCATCTGAGAACAGAACACAAACGTTACTGGAGACCTTTCACACACACAACCAAACTGTCGCTTCAGGTTTTTTACCTCCGCCAAGGATTTTATGTTTTTGCCGGTGTTTGTCTCTCTGTCTGTCTGTCTGTCTGTCAGCAGCATAACTCAAAAAGTTATGGACCGATTTTGATTAAATTTTCAGGATTTGTTGGAAATGTGAAAAGGAAGAACTGGTTTCATTTTGGGCGTGATCCTGAAGAAATCCTGGATTCTGGATCACTTTAAATGTTCGTTAACATTGTGGTAAATGGGGCCAAAAGGAATTGTTGCGCTTGGTCTGCGCTCTCCCAGTGCTTTCTAGTCTATTATTGAAACAATTAACAGATCTACGGGTCACCCATGAGTTATGCCTACAGCTCCACCTACTGGTGACTGGGGTTCCTGCTTGGGAAAAACCAAATCATCAAACTCTGGACATGGAAAACGTAGATACTTTTGGAGTGGTCACTGGCCACAAATAGCCAACATTTGTGTGGGTGTGAGGGCCCGCCCCACACCACGCAGAGCTTTCACCGAAACCACGGCAACTCCCAATTCAAACTACAAGGAATCTGCATTTTGTAGACCTTGCATGTTGCTGTAGCACTGCCTCGTGCTCCACTTTAAAATATTTCCAAATGGTGAACATTTGAATGCTCTTCCAATCTTGCGGGTTTTGATGAGCTTTCCCAGCCTAGCGGGGGGCAGCTCACATCCGCACACGCTGCCTCATCATGCCTAATGCTAGAAGACTGCTTTTCTATATGTCCACTCTAAGCATGGGCTTCATCAGTGATCAGTTCAGCAGTCTTTTCCACATAATTCTCATCCTTTGAAAATGACATGATCGGATCAGGGATAGCCCTTTCAACAAGCCTTTCCAGTCACACGTGTTTGCTCTGACGCACAACGGAGCATCCTCCAACCCAACAACATCACTGTCACGATAACGTGGCTGTCAGCCAGAGGCCTGTGTGGCAGCATCAGTATGCATGGTGGGAGCGATGGAACGCCATTTACCTGGAGAGAGCAGCAGCACTGAGCGAAAGAGATTCGACAGAGTTTCGATGTTTCTTAGCCTGGAAAATGACAAGAGGACTGTTGTGAGACACTGAGGGCGAGTTAAATGAACTACTTAAGAGACAGGAAATGAGATTTGCTTGCAAATGGAAGCTAGGTGAGGCACTGCAAAGTTATTTGATGAGAAGTCGCTTCAGTTTCAACTGCAGCGAAAAGCAGAAATGGGAAATGTTATTCATTGCATATTGTCATCTTTCTTTTTTGATTACCCGGTCATAGGCCGCTGGGGACTACGACCCCAGGGGCTGACGACCGGGTCTCCAGGGGCCTACGACCGGGTCCCCAGGGGCCTACGACCGGGTTCATCAGGGGCCTACGACCGGGTCCCCAGGGGCCTACGACCGGGTCTCCAGGGGCCTACGACCGGGTCCCCAGGGGCCTACGACCGGGTTCATCAGGGGCCTACGACCGGGTCCCCAGGGGCCTACGACCGGGTTCATCAGGGGCCTACGACCGGGTCCCCAGGGGCCTACGACCGGGTTCATCAGGGGCATCCTATGGGGGGTGCTCAGTATGGGGTGGGTGGTCCCTTGATAAGGGACGTCCAGTCTGAAGTAGCAGGAGCTTGGTCCAGGTAACCACCTGTAAGTTGGACTGGTTCCCAGTGAGGGTTGGACTCCACCAGGGCTGCCCTTTGTCACCGGTTCTGATCATAGCCTTCATGGACAGAATTTCTAGGTGCAGCCGGGGGTGGAGGGTGTCGAGTTCAATGAGCAGAGGATCTCGTCAAGAGGAGTCATCTGAGGTGGCTCGGACATCTGGTCAGGATGCCTTCGGGATGCCTCCCCTTAGAGGTGTTAGGACATGTCCCACCAGGAGGACACCTCCCCTTAGAGGTGTTAGGACATATCCCACCAGGAGGAGGTCTCCCCTTAGAGGTGTTAGGACATGTCCCACCAGGAGGAGGTCTCCCCTTAGAGGTGTTAGGACATGTCCCACCAGGAGGACACCTCCCTTTAGAGGTGTTAGGACATGTCCCGCTGGGAGGAGGTCTCCCCTCAGAGGTGTTAGGACATGTCCCGCTGGGAGGAGGTCTCCCCTCAGAGGTGTTAGGACGTGTCCCACCAGGAGGACACCTCCCCTTAGAGGTGTTAGGACATGTCCCGCTGGGAGGAGGCCTTGTGGCCTGCCCAGGACTAGGTGGAGGGACTATGTTTCTGTCCTGGGAGCGTCTGGGGTCCCCCGGAGGAGCTGGTGAAAGAGGCTGAGGTGAGGGCCGTCTGGGCCTCCCTCCTGAAGCTGCTGCCCCCGTGACCCGGATAAAGAGGAAGAAGACAAAACGAGACAAGGCCAAAGTCACCTAATGGAAAATAAGAGGAATTTGATGTCTGTGCCTGATGGCCAGAGACACATCTAATCCAGCTGAGAACAAACAGCTCACCTGCCTGATGTAAAATTAACTGTTAAAATCAGCCTGTGGAGAACTTACCTGCCCGAGTCCTCCTCTATCTTCTCAAAGGTGCGGGCCACAGCCAAGTAGGGCACTCTGCAGAATGATGAGGTTGTGGTTAAACAGGCCAGGTCCCCTGATTACGGGACCGTCTGGGTGGTGACCGTCATTACAACAGCTTTACATTAAGCAGCAATATCGCAACTCCACCAATAAAACCAAAGATAACACATTTTTAACACAGCTGGTCCAGGAGAGAAGACAACGTAGCAGGATGGACACAAGACAAAGGTGTATGACATCAAAAACATTCAGGTGTTATACACCTTCGGTTTCAAAGACCTCTCAGTATATGTTTTTCATTCCGTTCAAGTAAATAAACTCAATCTGTCTATAAAGTCATCTCACACAGATGGATATAGAAGTGTTTGTTTCTTTAAATTTTGTTGGTTATGGCCAATAGCTCATGAAACCCACAAATTCACCGTCTCTGACTGTTGTAAGACTCCATAAGACAAACAAATCAAAAACATTTAACGCTGCTGAGGAGAATGAAGGACTCTCTCAGGTTCCTTCTGCAGGAACAGCTGCAGTAACGCAGTGTGTCATAGAGGTCCCTCTGTGGTCCTGCTCAGGTCTTCTAGAAGTCCGGGTTGTTCCGACAGTGACCTTAAGCTCTTCTGCTTTATTGGTTCTGGTTCTTCACCATAGAATCTCTCTGGAGTTCAGGCCAATTTGCTGAAGTCTGGCTGGAGAATTAATCCAGCATCTCCATGAAGGTGCTCAGCAGAAGGAAGCAGGAAACCTATAAAATATGCTGGTAGCCACTGACATTTGACCTGATGAAACAAAGTGGCTCCAAACCATCACTGACTGGAAGTTTGAGACTGGAGCTGCAGCAGCCTGGACTCTGAGCTTTCCATCTCCTCCTGACCTGGATCTGCTGCTTGTTCTCAGTCCTGGTGAGACTCCTCCATTTCTCCATGAAGGAGCTTAGACACAGCTGAGAGCAGCAGCTTCCTCACAGTGACCTGACCCTCTTGTTGAGGGTGTCAGCGATGGTCTCCAGGACAACCGTCAGCTCAGCAGTCTTCTCCATGGTGGTGAAGCCTCCAGAACCAGAATGGGACCATTTAAAAGGAACCTTTGCTGCTTTTTGAAGTCCATGAGCCGATCGCAGTGTGACACTGCACTTTTTCACAATATTCTAAATCTGAGATGCTGAATCTGGGGTTTTCGTGAGCTGTAAATACATCTGTGTGTAATGACTCAGCTGTCAAGATCGGATGAGCGGATAATAGCATTGATAGATGTAAAAGTTCTAAGACAGTTAAAGCCTTACTTCTGAGCCTGTTTCCAGCACGCATGGTCAACAGGATGGTAGTTGGGCCTTGCTGGATTGTAGTCTGCAGCTTCCAAGGCCGACCCCCTGAGAGCAAACACAAGAGCAAATATAAAGCATGGCGTCTATGTGACACAACCTCCTGCACATCAGCAGACATAATCAGACTATGTATCAGCATTATAAATGGCATATTTAATAATGCAATGGAATTCAACTTTGTGGTCAGCAATGTTGTGACTATTTCCTCTTCTAGACTATTTTAATTGAAACTGTTAGATGCTTTCATTCTCTTTTATTCATACAGCCAGCAGTGTTGCATCTCATTTAATGTATAAACAGGAACATTATTAATATTCTGCAGCTAAAACTGTTGCTCTGGCTGAAGCTTGCATCATTAATATGATCAAGCTTTAATAACTGATATCTTTGGTGCACAGAGGCCTTTCGATGTTAAAACATGTGGTCAATCGTTGACATCACAGTTAGGGTCACTGCCTTTGAGGCCATCTACGTGAGCAGCAGCATCACCCACAGACGGGAGTGCCCCCGTCAGGAGTAGCAGCACCAGTCAACACCTGCCGATGCTCGAGGACTCCAGCTTCACTCCTGCAGGGTCAAAGGTGACGCTGAGCTCCGAGGGCTCTGACATTTAACAGTCTGTCGCAGTTAATTAGGGGAGATGCTTGATGACTGTGAGCATGTGCTCCTGGGAACTACAAGTGTGCTTTCCTCACCCTTTAGCATCTTTGTCTTCATCTGCTGAAGTTTTCCTCTCTGCACTCGTTTTTTTCTGTCCTTCATGCTTTTCTGATTTCTCCATTTTCACAGCAGCTTTTCTGGGAGCTTTTGAAATCATGAAGCAGCAGACATGAACATGAACACATGCTTCCACACTGATGAACAGTGACTGCAGCAGCACAGGGCTGTGCAGTTGTTGCCTCACCAAAGAAACTGCTGATAGGAGCTTTCTTTGATGCCTCTTTATCTTTCTGCTCTTTTGACATTTTCAGGACCTCTTCTTTTGTGTCCCCCTCCTCCTTCATGAAAGCAGGTCTTTTCTCTTCATCTTTCTCCTCATTTGCTTCACTTTTTCTGACCTCCCCCTCGGCTTTTATGTCTGTCTCATCAGAGATCATGCTCTCCACCTGCTCCTCCTCCCCTCCCGCTTCCTTCTTCTCCACCTCCTCATCTGGGCTGTTAGCCTGGGTCACTGCCTCTTCAACTTGTTCTTCCTTTGCTCCCTCCTCCATGGGTTCACTGGGGTTTTCTACTCGGGGTGAAACAGAAGGCAAGTGGAGTCAGTGAACAGATAAATGCCAGCGGGTTGCCGAGGGTGAACCTGCGCATTTGGGTTTGAAGGTGGGGTTTTAAAGTCGGCTTCTCCATGAATGCCACAGGGTATATCCTTAACGCCATCATTTCACCAGAGAAAGTCAGACGGGCATACCAAGGCCCCCAAGCAAGAGGGCAAAGGTCAGGAGTAGACTCACCTGAGAATCTCATTTACTCAAAGCCTCAATGACAGTTACTGCTGCTCCTTTCAAATAATACACCCATCTTCGAGTTTACTGGGACTCACATTTGCCCCACAAAATATGTAAAAAGATTGCAAACTATAAAAAATTAAGTAGAGTGATTCAAATCATCCACTGTAAAATAAACTTTAGCTTGACATTTTTTGTCATTAAATTAGTAATTTGAGCTGAAATTAAGCCATTATGAAAAAAGTGGAAAGCAAATAAGTGAGACAAAGTGAGAGAACCACCAAATGTTTCAGGTAAAAACAATATCTGAATAACTGCTGAATGGAGGAAAGCAAGCTTGCACCTTCCTCAGCTGTCAAATCCTATTTCATGAGGTCACATCCAAACCATCTGCTCATGGCCTCCAGCTTTAGTTACAAGTCATTTCATGTAAATAATAAAAGGCATTTTTACTCCAATAGCATTTTTCCCCAGAGATGAGACCTCTAACTCTGCAGTGGAAGGACATGCTGCCTGGACAGAGGTTGGACCAGTCACTGCAGCTCATGTGCATCAGTCTGGTTTATCCTGTCTTTTTGTCACCTCAGTTCAGTTTTTCACCTGCTGCTCTTCAAGTAAACACGGAAGGATTGAACAAAACTTAACTTCCCAGCAGGTGAAGCCTTGTGATGGACTCGTACCTCCACTGTCCACGCGGGGCCGTTTCTTACACTGGACCTGCTCATCCTTGGCCGCCACCTCCTCCTCCTCCTTCTGACTCTCACTGCTCCTCCTGCTCTCATCAAGCTTCCTCTTTGGAAACATCTTCCTTGCTGTGGATACAGGAATGATGTTAGAAAACGAGGAGCCGCTCACCATTCCCACACAGAGAGTACGTAGATTCAGAAAGAGGAGGGTTTTTACCCTACATGGTTTATTTTAGTGTCCAACAAAAAGGACCCTTGAGCACCAACTGTGGCTGCTACCAACACAATCAAGTTAACCAGACCAAAGCAGGAAGTTTTAGTCGAGGCTCAAGAATGAAAAAAGAAACAAACACTGACCAGTCTTGCGTTTCACGATCCCAGCGGGGGACGTTGAGTTTTCTGTGCAGGGGGTCCCAGGTGAGGCGGAAGAGGCCGGAGTAGCTGGAGAGAGGGGGGTTACAGGGGTGGCTGAGGCACACGGAGAGGAGACGGGGGTGGGAACCGCCTTAAAAGCCTGGTCCTGCTAAAACACAAGAAGAGGGGCAGTGTAAGACGACATGTACATGACATCATTTTCTGAATCCGCAAAAAAATAGTTCCCCGTGCAGACAACAGCGTATCTAAAACGATCTCCCTGCAAATGGAGACGCCAACCGGTGTAGCACACGGGGCCGGCCGGTAGGTGGCGCATTATCCAGCCACATGTTTGAGTTTTAGGGAAGACACGTCACACCATTAGCAGAGCTGCATTACCATGGTGATCAACAAAGTTTTCACGAATGAGGAGATGGAGATTCTTTAGAGAACAGCATTAGAGACAAAACAGGAAAAGAGAACATTGACTAGGAGTCATGTCGATCTAAATACAAAGAAATGTGGGACTTCGTCCCAACAACAGTCTCGGGATAGAAAAGACCTCCAGTTAGTAGCAGGAACCTACACTGGAAACGTTCCACTAACACAATAACGTAGGCCAGAGCGTATCGGATCGCTCCAGTCTAGAGCCCTATTCATATCACTCCCGCCTCCTTCCGTTTTTCAGGCGTTCTCAGTCAACAGACAGTCAAAATGGAACGAAGCTCTCATTCTTTCACCCAAAAAAGTCATAAACATGGCTGTAGAACAACAGAGTTGAGAGAAAAGTATGTCATGCTAACAAACAGAAAGACAAAGGAACACACTGGAATCAGAGTTCTGCTCTTCTGACCGTCTGAGCCCTCCTTCCTTCACCCTAACACACTTTTACTTCAGTAACAACAGAATAGTTGTTATTGAATAACTAGACTTAATAACTGGTATTGCTCCTGTTCTCAAATCAGCTGCTTTGGAACTCTGATGGTGAAATGCTCACCTCAACTGCTGGCTGATTAAGCCCTGATCGCCCTACCAGGGGTGTCGGAGTTCGGTCCTCAAGGGCCGGGATCCGGTCAGTCAGTAATATGACTAGATTCCTGTATCTACTCTGATTCTGATCATTTACTGAATTCTGATGAGTTGATGCTATCAGGTCAAACATATAGGACAACAAAATGTAGATATGATCAAGCTAAGGAAGAAGGTACAGGAAGGACACTGTGACGGCACGGGAGGGTGACGACAAGCAGACTGTCTGACTGTCTGTCTGACTGTCTGTCTGTCTGTCTGACTGTGATGAAGCGCATCAGTTAATGGTGAGTGAAACCCTAACCCTAACCCATGTCACCAGGTTTTTGGGGGCTGATGGTTAATGGGGGTGAAGACAAGATCAGCCAAGTTACAGTAGCAGTGGTGAGGACATGGACACCAGGGTGTGTCCATCTGACACGACACTGCACCGGTCTTCTGCCTCCCTTCATCTTTAGAGGAGTTTTACAGTAAATGCTCCTTTCCTTCAGGTTTATCTTTGCTTACATCTGCAGAAATACCTTTGAAATGTCCTCCGTCCTCAGGTTCCTTTCATCACCCTCAATTACTCTAACAGATTCACTGCAGTGGTGAAAGCTCAGGTGTCTAGAGGGACACACCTGTGGAGAACAGGCACCTCGATGTGCCCACGTGACCACATGACTCAGCCCTGGAATCACTGTGAAGGTGGGAGGAGATGAATGAAGGCGGCCCTGTTCCCAGCCTTGTTCCCCGTCCTGCTCCCCGTTCCCCGCTCCAGTGTAGGTGACTGTGTTGGTTAGTCACTATACCTGCAGCGGCAGCCCAAACACACACTGGCACACTTACCTTGTCTACTCTTGCTCCTTTGTCTTCCTGTTGCTTTGTGACAGCCTCGCCTTTGAAGGCCTCGTCTTCATCATCACTATGGAGGAGCTGCCGACTACGTTTAGCATGAACTGTCTTGATGGGTGAATCAGCTACAGGGACACCATTCTGCACCTTCAGGGGGCTTTTTGTGGCTCTACAACACACAAAAACACACACACAAACACACTTACTTTCAAAAGCCATAGCAGCATGTATAAAAGTATGCAAGTATAAGGGAATAAGGAATTACAGATTGATGGTGATGAAGTCTAGAGATACTAAAGGTGGAGATCAAATGAAAAGGCTTCTTTAAAACAGTTCACTTGGACTACTCATATCAGCTGACAGACGAGACACATCTAGAAGAGTCACTTCTGGAGCTGCAGCAGGCCCAGTTTGGACCATGTCCAGTTTGGACCAGTGGACCAGGTCCAGTTTGGACCAGGTCCTGTTTAGACCACGGAACAGGTCCAGTTTGGACCAGGCCCAGTTTGGACCAGGCCCAGTTTGGACCTGGTCCAGTTTGGACCAGGCTTCGCTCCCATCACAACTTACTTTTTGGCAGGTTGATCTGTCGCTTTGGACTTACCAGGTCCAGTCTGGAGCGTCCTGGGCTGAAAGAAGGACCTGAACAAAGGCACAGATTGTGTGTCACTTTGGAGCAGATCGGAGCAATTGAACAGGCCAAGTTTGGACTGGTCGATGTTTGTAGCTTAACTCCCATAAGAACTTACATTTTGGTCGATGTTGTCAGTCTTTCTTGAAGGACACAAGTAGGTCGGGCTGAATGAAGGAACTTAACTAAAGAACACAAGTAGGTCGATGTTGTAGTTAACTAAATGAACACAAGTAGGTCGATGTTGTAGTTAACTAAAGAACACAAGTAGGTCGATGTTGTAGTTAACTAAAGTCACGGTTTAGTCCTGAATGACTAGACTGAACAAGGGAGGGCTGAGCACTAGTACACACACATGCTGATAAAGTACACTTGTGTAGTTAAACCAGCGTCTGCCGTCTTTCCCTTCATAACTAACCCAAACCACCAGTAACCACTGAAGGCCACTCTTTAACTAGTTTCACAGGTAGCAGCTGGCTACAGCTACAAACTGGCTGTGCACTTACGCGATGCTCCGCTGCATGGCGTCCACTTTATCGCTTGGACTTGTGTTAACTCGAAACTGACTGAATGCTCAGCTCCACAAAGTTGGTACACAAACCCTAACCCGAACCCCGACCGTGCTAACCAACCGTGCTAATCCGGACCGTGCTAACACCGATTTGGAATATTAAGCGCCAAATCATGACGTCACCCAAAGGTGTAAACAAAAGTAAG
The DNA here is from genome assembly GCA_911728415.1 of Lagocephalus sceleratus. Taxonomy (NCBI): domain Eukaryota; kingdom Metazoa; phylum Chordata; class Actinopteri; order Tetraodontiformes; family Tetraodontidae; genus Lagocephalus; species Lagocephalus sceleratus. Next base: position 344,186 of record CAJVRN010000233.1, read on the forward strand.
AGGAGTCACTCAGTAGCTGAAAGCGCAAAAATGTAGTTCTTTTAGTTGAGGCATACACGCATTCATTTCATTAATAAACAGCTAATGCTGCGTAAACAGGCAAAGATGATTAAGAGTTTTTGATTTTGCCTCTTATAACTTATAATTTAGGAATTGCTGAAAGGTTAATGGAGTGATACATTTGTAGTTTGAGAAAATATCTCTTCTGATTCTCTTCCGGGAGTTTCTCCGTCGAGAAGCGTCTGCTCTCTACTGGACAGATGGTTAACTACAGGTACTAATACTACAGCTACTAATACTACAAGTACTAATACTACAGCTACTATTACTACAGCTACCTTAACTACATGTACTAATACTACACGTATTAATACTACAGCTAGCTTAACTACATGAACTAATACTGCAGGTACTAATACTACAGGTAATATTACTACAGCTACCATAACTACATGTACTAATACTACGGGTACTAATACTACAAGTATTAAAACTACAGGTACTAATACTACAAGTACTGATACTGCAGCCACTATTACCACAGGTACTAATACTGCAGGTACTAATATTACAGCTACTATTACTACAGCTACCTTAACTACATGTACTAATACTACAGCTACTATTACTACAGGTACTAATACTACAGCTACTCTTACTACAGGTACTAATAGTACAGGTACTAATACTACAAGTACTATTACTGCAGCTACTATTACCACAGGTACTATTACTACAAATATTAATACTACAGGGACTATTACTACAGGTACTAATAATACAGGTACTAATACTACAGGTACTATTACTACAGGTACTAATACTACAGATCGAAGGTTCGTATCCTTGAGGAAGACCTACTACAGGTAACAATGCTACAGGTACTAATACTACGAGTACTAATAATATAGGTACCATGACTACAGGTACTAATACCAGAGGTACAAATACTACAGTTGCTATTAGTACAGGTACTCATAATAGAGATACCATGAGCTCATTTCCTTTAAATCTCACTTTGTCCGTCTTAATGTATGTTGTTCGTGCGTCTTATTGATTTATTATTTTCATGAAAAGGAACATGGAGGGCTGTGAGACAAACACCTGAAACCTGGAAGTTGAATGAACTGATTTATTGACTTGTACACAAATGTTTTGCACAGTGTGGCTGACAATGATCCCGTTGAATAAAGAAGCGTTCTCTAAAGGCAGCTTCAGCATCACTGAAATAAAACTAGTTAACCTATTGTGATTAGTTGCTCTTTTCCAGTCAAGTCCTCCGTTCCACCATCACTGGCCGGAGCCCCGTCCTTTAGACTCAGCCTGCTTCACCTCATCAAACAGACAAACTTGGTTGGGATCCCAACCTGCAGCACTCTTGAAGCTGCTGGCCTGCAGGCTGGAGGCCAGTGGCGAGAAGCCCGAGTGCTGCCGCTCCACCACAGTGATGCCTGCACAGGTGGTGGCAGAGATGATGGGGAGGTGGAGGGACCGAGGCGTGGACATGGGCAGACAGCAGGGGAACCAGATGGGGCGGGGCACAGGTTGGACTGCTGGGAAACAGAGACACATCCCAACTGACCAGCTTTGTCAAATGTGTGACCGTGTAGCTAATGTGGATCCTAACAAGAAATAAGCAGAATGTCCTTGTGTTTACTCAGGTACAGTCAGGGTTGGGTTAAAGCCAAAGTTAAGAGGTCCTGACAGGCATGTCTTTGGGCTGACCACTGACACACATCTCTGCATCTGTCTTTGAAACAGAGGAAGAAGTGGGACCGAACAGTTTCCTTGTGCATTCCATCCAAAGGAAAGTCCAGACGTGGGAGTGAATATGAGCAGAAATAACAGCTAAAAACAGTTGAACAAACACTGTCCTGCTGCTATCAACCACTTCTGACACGTCCTTGGGCTTACTTCTTTCAGTCAAAACCCTAACACTAACATCTGGATGATATGAATTATGAAAATTGGTGCTCACCTCTGTTCATCAATGAGCCTCCATCCAGAAAAGCTCCGCCCTCGGCAGGGAAGAGAGGGAAGGGAAGACGACCGCTCTGCAGCAGCTGCAGAGATGCAGAGATGATTAACAGAGAGAACCTGAAAAAACAGTCCAGGAGGTCCTCAGCCACTGACGCGTCTTCAGAGAGAGTGCTATTACTAGAGAGTGCTATCACGCCTGACTGCTGCTTGAGCTGCTCTCCTCCATGGTAATACACCATCCCCACCTAACCCTAATCTAACCCTACCCCTACCTAACCCTAACCCCCTTTAACCTCCAGGCAGCACCAAATTTTCCTGATGAAACTCAACACCATTTGATACTCTTCAGTTGGACCTGACTCCTCCAGTCTGACTCCTCCAGTCTGACTCCTCCAGTCTGACTCCTCCAGTCTGACTCCTCCAGTCTGACTCCTCCGTCTGACTCTCCGTCTGATCCTCCGTCTGAACTCCTCTGACTCCTCCAGTCTGACTCCTCCGTCTCTCCTCCAGTCTGACTCTTCCGTCTGACTCCTCCAGTCTGAAGCCTCCAGTCTGACTCCTCCAGTCTGAAGCCTCCAGTCTGACTCCTCCAGTCTGACTCCTCCAGTCTGACTCCTCCAGTCTGACTCCTCCAGTCTGACTCCTCTAGTCTGACTCCTCCAGTCTGACTCCTCCAGTCTGAAGCCTCCAGTCTGACTCCTCCAGTCTGAACTCTCCAGACTGACTCCTCCAGTCTGAACCCTCCAGTCTGACTCCTTCAGTCTGACTCCTCCAGTCTGACCCTCCGTCGCCCCGCGCTTCCGTGACCTCCAGTCTGACTCCTCCAGTCTGACTCCTCCAGTCTGAAGCCTCCAGTCTGACTCCTCCAGTCTGACTCCTCCAGTCTGAAGCCTCCAGTCTGAAGCCTCCAGTCTGACTCCTCCAGTCTGACTCCTCCAGTCTGAACTCTCCAGTCTGAAGCCTGCAGTCTGAACCCTCCAGTCTGACTCCTCCAGTCTGACTCCTCCAGTCTGACTCCTCCAGTCTGAAGCCTCCAGTCTGAAGCCTCCAGTCTGACTCCTCCAGTCTGACTCCTCCAGTCTGAACTCTCCAGTCTGACTCCTCCAGTCTGACTCCTCCAGTCTGACTCCTCCAGTCTGACTCCTCCAGTCTGAACTCTCCAGTCTGAAGCCTCCAGTCTGAAGCCTCCAGTCTGACTCCTCCAGTCTGACTCCTCCAGTCTGAACTCTCCAGTCTGACTCCTCCAGTCTGACTCCTCCAGTCTGACTCCTCCAGTCTGACTCCTCCAGTCTGACTCCTCCAGTCTGAACTCTCCAGTCTGACTCCTCCAGTCTGACTCCTCCAGTCTGACTCCTCCAGTCTGACTCTTCCAGTCTGACTCCTCCAGTCTGAAGCCTCCAGTCTGACTCCTCCAGTCTGAAGCCTCCAGTCTGACTCCTCTAGTCTGACTCCTCCAGTCTGACTCCTCCAGTCTGAAGCCTCCAGTCTGACTCCTCCAGTCTGAACTCTCCAGACTGACTCCTCCAGTCTGAACCCTCCAGTCTGACTCCTTCAGTCTGACTCCTCCAGTCTGACTCCTCCAGTCTGAACCCTCCAGTCTGACTTCTCCAGTCTGAACCTCCAGTCTGACTCCTCCAGTCTGACTCCTCCAGTCTGAAGCCTCCAGTCTGACTCCTCCAGTCTGACTCCTCCAGTCTGAAGCCTCCAGTCTGAAGCCTCCAGTCTGACTCCTCCAGTCTGACTCCTCCAGTCTGAACTCTCCAGTCTGAAGCCTGCAGTCTGAACCCTCCAGTCTGACTCCTCCAGTCTGACTCCTCCAGTCTGACTCCTCCAGTCTGAAGCCTCCAGTCTGAAGCCTCCAGTCTGACTCCTCCAGTCTGACTCCTCCAGTCTGAACTCTCCAGTCTGACTCCTCCAGTCTGACTCCTCCAGTCTGACTCCTCCAGTCTGACTCCTCCAGTCTGAACTCTCCAGTCTGAAGCCTCCAGTCTGAAGCCTCCAGTCTGACTCCTCCAGTCTGACTCCTCCAGTCTGAACTCTCCAGTCTGACTCCTCCAGTCTGACTCCTCCAGTCTGACTCCTCCAGTCTGACTCTCCAGTCTGACCCCTCCAGTCTGACTCCTCCAGTCTGACTCCTCCAGTCTGACTCCTCCAGTCTGACTTCTCCAGTCTGAACCCTCCAGTCTGACTCCTCCAGTCTGACTCCTCCAGTCTGAAGCCTCCAGTCTGAAGCCTCCAGTCTGACTCCTCCAGTCTGACTCCTCCAGTCTGAACTCTCCAGTCTGAAGCCTCCAGTCTGACTCCTCCAGTCTGACTCCTCCAGTCTGAAGCCTCCAGTCTGAAGCCTCCAGTCTGACGCCTCCAGTCTGACTCCTCCAGTCTGACTCCTCCAGTCTGAACTCTCCAGTCTGAGGCCTGCAGTCTGAACCCTCCAGTCTGACTCCTCCAGTCTGACTCCTCCAGTCTGACTCCTCCAGTCTGAAGCCTCCAGTCTGAAGCCTCCAGTCTGACTCCTCCAGTCTGACCCTCCAGTCTGAACTCTCCAGTCGCTCCTCCAGTCTGACTCCCCAGTCTGACTCCTCCAGTCGACTCCTCCAGTCTGAACTCTCCAGTCTGAAGCCTCCAGTCTGAAGCCTCCAGTCTGACTCCTCCAGTCTGACTCCTCCAGTCTGAACTCTCCAGTCTGCTTCCAGTCTGACTCCTCCAGTCTGACTCCTCCAGTCGCTCCTCCAGTCTGACTCCTCCAGTCTGACTCTCCAGTCTGACTCCTCCAGTCTGACTCCTCCAGTCTGACTCCTCCAGTCTGACCTTCCAGTCTGACTCCTCCAGTCTGAAGCCTCCAGTCTGACTCCTCCGTCTGAGCCTCCAGTCTGCTCCTCTAGTCTGACTCCTCCAGTCTGACTCCTCCAGTCTGAAGCCTCCAGTCTGACCTCCAGTCTGAACTCTCCAGACTGACTCCTCCAGTCTGAACCCTCCAGTCTGACTCCTTCAGTCTGACTCCTCCAGTCTGACTCCTCCAGTCTGAACCTCCAGTCTGACTTCTCCAGTCTCCCCAGTCTGACTCCTCCGTCTGACTCCTCCAGTCTGAAGCCTCCGTCTGACTCCTCCAGTCTGACCCTCCGTTAGCCTCCAGTCGAAGCCTCCAGTCTGACTCCTCCGCTGACTCCTCCAGTCTGACTCTCCGTCTGAAGCCTGCAGTCTGAACCTCCGTCTGACTCCTCCAGTCTGACTCCTCCAGTCTGACTCCTCCAGTTGAGCCTCCGTCTGAGCCTCCAGTCTGACTCCTCCAGTCTGACTCCTCCAGTCTGAACTCTCCAGTCTGAAGCCTCCAGTCTGACTCCTCCAGTCTGACTCCTCCAGTCTGACTCCTCCAGTCTGAACTCTCCAGTCTGAAGCCTCCAGTCTGAAGCCTCCAGTCTGACTCCTCCAGTCTGACTCCTCCAGTCTGAACTCTCCAGTCTGACTCCTCCAGTCTGACTCCTCCAGTCTGACTCCTCCAGTCTGACTTCTCCAGTCTGAACCCTCCAGTCTGACTCCTCCAGTCTGACTCCTCCAGTCTGACTCCTCCAGTCTGACTTCTCCAGTCTGAACCCTCCAGTCTGACTCCTCCAGTCTGACTCCTCCAGTCTGAAGCCTCCAGTCTGAAGCCTCCAGTCTGACTCCTCCAGTCTGACTCCTCCAGTCTGAACTCTCCAGTCTGAAGCCTCCAGTCTGACTCCTCCAGTCTGACTCCTCCAGTCTGAACTCTCCAGTCTGAAGCCTGCAGTCTGACTCCTCCAGTCTGAACCCTCCAGTCTGACTCCTACAGTCTTACTCCTCCAGTCTGACTCCTCCAGTCTGAACCCTCCAGTCTGACTCCTCCAGTCTGAAGCCTCCGGTCTGACTTCTCCAGTCTGACTCCTCCAGTCTGAACCCTCCAGTCTGACTCCTCCAGTCTGACTTCTCCAGTCTGACTCCTCCAGTCTGAACCCTCCAGTCTGACTCCTCAAGTCTGAAGCCTCCAGTCTGACTCCTCCAGTCTGACTTCTCCAGTCTGACTCCTCCAGTCTGACTCCTCCAGTCTGACTCCTCCAGTCTGAACCCTCCAGTCTGACTCCTCCAGTCTGACTCCTCCAGTCTGAAGCCTCCAGTCTGACTCCTCCAGTCTGACTCCTCCAGTCTGACTCCTCCAGTCTGAAGCCTCCAGTCTAAAGCCTCCAGTCTGACTCCTCCAGTCTGACTCCTCCAGTCTGACGTCACAGCTGGAATCAAGGCTGTTCTGACCTTCTTCTCTGTAGATGCTCTCCAGCTCTGTCAGGGTCTACTGGGACATTTTCAGGTCTCTCCAGAGATGTTTGGTTGGGTTCAGGTCAGGGTTCTGGCAGCTCCACTGCAGGACCTCCACAGAGTTGTCCCTCAGACACTCCTGTGTTTAGAGTCTTTCTCTAAAGGTGAACCTTCAGCCCCGTCTGAGGTCCAGAGTCCTCTGGATCAGGTTCTCCATTCAGCGGTCCCATCCCTGACTGTCTCCCTGACCCCCACATGGTCCTCAGAGCTGAAGATCAAGTGTCACAACAGAGTCTGAATACTGGGTCTGGTCAACATCTGGTTTTAGTTTGAAGAACTGCAGAAAATTCTGTTTTCACTTTGTTATTCTGGGTGTTGAGTGTAGAAGAGAGAATAGTTCGATGTTTCACCATAACAGCCTTTGTCAAACCTTTGAGAGGACAAGCTCAGAAATGATGTGAAGAGGAATATGAAGGAACTCCTGCTGTATGTTCATGCAGACAAGGATCATGGAAACCTTGCATTGACACTGACACAAATGTGGATCCTCAAACTTATAAATCTATAAGAACGTTTTCTCCTTATTCCTGTTCAGAAACTGCAGAAAACATGTCAAAATTGGGAAACAAATATAAACAGTGCACACATAAGAATTTTATTCCAAACCCTTTGAGCCATTTAATAGTAGAAATGAAATATATATTTGAATTGCTTTCAGCCTCGATGAAAATGAAAGATTTTGGAATAAAACTCGTGTTTGGGAAAACTGCCGTCAGCTGGAACATCAGGAATGCTGCTGTAAAAGACTTTCACCCTTTAGGGAGATGAAGCATATTACAACTGGTGGCCAGCTTTCAGGAGCCTTTAGGTGGAGAAGAAGGAGGAGGTGGAGGAGGAGAAGGAGTAGGTGGGGTGAAGGAGGAGGAGGTGGAGGAGGAGAACGTGGCAGATGAGGTAGAGGAGGAGAAGGTGGAGGTAGAACAGGAAGTGAAGGTGGAGGAGAAGATGGAGGAGGAGTAGAAGACGATGGAGGAGGAGAAGGAGGAGGTGGGGTGAAGGAGGAGGAGGTGGAGGAGGAGAACGTGGCAGATGAGGTAGAGGAGGAGAAGGTGGAGGAGTTAGATGATGAGGAGGAGGATGATACGGAGGAGGAGGAGGTAGAGGAGTAGGGGAAAGTGGAGGGAGGAGGTAGAAGAGGTGGAGAAGGTGGAGGAGGAGGAGGAAGAGGAGGAGGAGGAAGAGGAGGAGGAAGATGAGGTGGAGGAGGAGGAAGATGAGGAGGAGGAGGATATGGACCTGCAGGCCTGGAGCCGCTGCTGGGGGTGGGGCCACGGTCAGCTTGCTCAGGTTGAACTTGTATGTGAACCTCTTCCCTTTGGTTTTGTGGAGGATGTGTTTGTTGTAGTAATATCTGCAAGTAAGACAAGCAGTGAGTGAGTGAGAGAGTGAGTGAGTGAGTGAGAATGAGTGAGTGAGTGTGTAAGTGTATATGTGTGTGTGTGTGTGTGTGTGTGCTCTGCATCACCTGAGTGCCCGGCTGAGTTTGTCATAGTTCATGTGTGGTTTCCCCTTCCTCTCCCCCCACAGCCTGGCCAGTTTCTCTGGGTCATGGATCACAAACTCCCCCCATTCCAGCCCCCAGCCGATAGCTCCGCCCTCACCACGACCCAGCAGCTCCAGAAGGAAGTGCCACAGTTGGACCTGTTTGGAGCCAGACATCCAGGCTGGTTTGTAGGCCCAGTCAGGAAACAACACTGCTTTAGAGAAATACAGACAAATGTCAGTGTGTGTGTGTGTGTGTGTGTGTGTGTGTGTGTGTGTGTGTGTGTGTGTGTGTGTGTGTGTGTGTGTGAGAGAGAGAGAGAGAGAGTGAGTTTGAGTTTGCAGACCTGTTTTAAGGTTGAGGTTAGAGCTGGCTCTAGGTTAGGGTAAGGGGTCAGGTCAAGGGTCAGAGGTCAGCGGACAGCGTGAACGGTTTAGTTGTGATGGTTACAAGGTGATTACAAGGTGGGTTGCCTCACAGCAAGAAGGCCCTGGGTTCGAATCACAGTTGGGATGGAGGGAACTTTCTATGTGGAGTCTCCATGTTCTCCCTGTGCCTGCGTGGGTTCTCTCTGGGTACTCCGGCTTCCTCCCACAGTCCAAAGACATGCATGATTGGGGATTAGGCTGATTGGGAACTCTAAATTGTCCATAGGTGTGATTGTGAGAGTGAATGGTTGTTTGTCTCTGTGTGTCAGACCTGAGAGTGACTGGGACCAGTCCAGGGTGACCCTGCCTTCACCCAGTGTACTGGGACAGGCTCCAGTCCCCCCGTAACCCTCAGTGGAGGTGTAGTGTCTGAGGTGCTCACACCAGTTTTCTGTAGGCCTCAGCTGCTGCACCATTGTCTTATCATATGCACTCTGTCTCGATTCCATATAAGGACACAACACCAGTTAGTCTGTGTCTTTTTTCTATGTTCCTGCGTGCTTGTGGAGACATCTTCACACACGTTCTGTTTCCTGCGTTACATGTGTTGTGGATTGGATGTTTCCCCAATAAGGAATTGCTGTGAAGGAGTACAGGGACCCACAGGTTTCTGGGTCTCTTCTGAAAACCCAAGTTGAACTGTACATGGTCTGGTTGGTTGTAGCAGGCTATGAGCTCACCAGGAGGGGATGTGTTTACTTTACCATATATAAGGGAGTACCAGAAGTAACCACTTCGGAGGAGATCCTCACCATCAGGACCAAGACAACCTCCCTCGGACAAACTGCAGTGTCCGACTGATACCTGACTGTTCTCTCCAATAAACATCTTATATCCAAGTCGGTGTCTAGAAGATTCCTTTCATCTCAGCACATCTCGACCACCAGAAGAAGAAAATTCACCACAGAGGAACAAATGGTTAGAAAGTGATGGATGGTTACGAGGTGGATAGGCAGAAAGGCTGGAAGTTTAGGAACAGAGGTCCAGATGTTTGTCAGGGTGGAGATGGGAGGACAAGCTCAGGAGGCGTCATCACAGAGGAGGAGCTTGTTAGGGAGGTTCTGAAGGTGATAATCAGAGGTTCAGAGGGTCAAGCTAGAGGCTGGAGGTGTGATCTCCAGGGTCAACGTCCCACAGGTTGGAGGTGAGGTGGAAGAGGAGGAGGAGTTCTGGAGTGAGCTCGATGAAGTGATAGAGTATCCTCAGAAGAGAGAGAGAGAGGTGACCGGTGCTGGTTTCAATAGACGTGATGGTGGTGAGGATGTGATGTGCAGGGTTAGTGTCCAGGAGGCGGACAGACGGCTCAGATGGAAGTAGACCTCTCCAGAAGGATGGAACCAGCTGCAGTGCAGAGTTTCTTCAGAAGAAACAGGTGAGAGTCAGCTGAGATGTAGCAGCTAGACCCCAACATCTAAAGGAGAAGGGATGAGGGGGGGGTGTAGCCAGACAGTGTGAAGGAAGACTCTGGTGGTGAACAAGATGAAGAGGAAATAGTGTTGACAACGAGCACTCTCAAAAAGGCACAAAAGAGGTGAAGGTGCAAGGCCCAAGAAGAACTGTCAAAAATAGAGAAAGGCCAGCAACACTCGGACCCTCCTTCGCCCCGGTTGTCACAAGGGCCTATTTAGGTCCCGGTCCTCCCCCAGTTCATCCTCAGATTGTCCTCTGTGGTTATGTGAGACTTTCCAGCGTTTTCTTCCTGCCTGCCTGTCCGTTATCGACCCTGCCTGTCCCTGACCTGCCTGTTCCGTCTGTTCCCTGTTAAATCTGTGAGGGTTAGCTGTTCTTGGTTCTCCAGATCCAGTTAACTGCCTGCCTGGTTCCGACCCTTTCTGCCGACGACTTCCCATCTCTGCCTGCCTCCCGGTAAACCCGACTGCCTTCTGTTCCCAACCACGACACCCTGCCTGAGTCCCGGTGGACCACACTGGCTTCTGTCCCCGACTTCACCCTTGGATGGATTCGCTCGGACCCCGCTATCCCCCGGTGGTCCAGTTCTGCCTCTCTGTGTAACCCCATCAATAAAGCGGTGTTTGACCTAAGACTTGCGTCACACTTGGGTTCATCTGGTCCGTGACAGTACAAAATGGCCAGTTGTGAGCCCAGTGCACAACCCGTCACCACTGGAGCCTCTGGAGTGGATTGAGGGGAACCCAAACGTTACAAAGGCGATCCAGCCGCCTTCATCACAAACTGCTGTTCTCCCTGCAGCCCCGTACATTCGCTACCGAGGCTGCCAAGGTAGCGTTCACCATCACGCACCTCATCGGGCGTGCGCGGCTCTGGGGAACGGCCGAATAAGAGCGCCAGTCAGAGGCCTGTTCCACCCTCTCTGCTTTCGCTGCCGAGCTTTGCACAAGGTTTGGGCCAGGGATTTCCCGGTTTCTCAGCAGCATGTCGACTGCTGTCACTCTGTAAAGGACAAAGGTCAGTGGCCGAGCCAGAGCAGCTGGAACTGGGCCGCGATGGTGGCTGCCTTCCTGCAGGGTTGGCAGCGTACATCAAGGACACACTGGTCAGCTACGAGCTCCCCTCCTCCCTGGATGGCGCCATCAACCGATGGGCAATCAGGGTAGATCAGGGTGGGTGTGGGCCTGTCAGCTTGAGAAGCACCAGGCAAGATGTCTCGGGGGGGCAGGTAAAGAGCCCGCTCCTTGGCCCGCATCACCACCAGGAAGACAGGAACCCATGCAGCTGGGCCGCACCTCGCTCACTGGAGAGGAGCACAAGCATCGTTGCCAGGCATACCCCTGTTTATACTGTGGTGGGCACGGCCACATCAGGGCTACCTGCCTGTTAAAAGCCTGGACTCACCTGTAGCTGGGGAGATACAGGTGAGTCCTATTGCTCCTTCTCCCCAAAACCCCCGGCTCTTGCTCCAGGTTCACTTCCTGATTCCCGGGACCCCATGACCTAGCCACTCTCATCAACTCCGGGGCGGACCCTTCCCTGATCGGTGGAGTGGTGGTGTGGCAGCTACGCTTCAGGTGCGACCCACTGCCATCCCTCGTTCCAGCCCAGACGTTGGACGGCCATCGCATGGGGGTCATCAGTCATCAGACTGGTCCCATGACAATGTTGCTGACTGGCAATCACCGGGAGCACGTTTCCCCATCCTGGAGCAGACGCACCTTCCCCTGGTCCTGGGCTATGCATGGCTCCATCGCCACAACCTTCACCTCAATTGGGAGATGGGAGAAGTCCTGGAGTGGGGAGCAGCTTGTCACTGGTCCAGCCTGAAACAGCTCTACTCCCTCTCAGAACTGGAGCAGAGGGCCATGGAAAAGTATATTGGCAGTTCACTGGTCGCAGGACTCATTAGGCCTCTCCGGTGGGTGCAGGGTTCTTTGTGGAGAAGGAGAAGTCCCTGCAGTCCTGCATTGATGATCAGGAACTAAATGACAGCACGATCAAGAATCAGTACCCACTGCATTCAAGCTGCTCCAGGGGGCAATGGTGTTCATCAAGCTGGACATTCGAAACTCCTACCATCTGGTCTGCATCCAGGAGGGGAACGAATGGAAGACAGTTCATAAGGAACTACAGCACTGTGGCAGCCCCGCTCATGAGCACGAAGAAGGTGTACACCTGGACACCAGAGGCGGATGCAGTGTTCCAGGCCGAAGAGGAGGTTCCCAGACCCCAGCCGACAGTTCATGGTGGAGGTGGACACTTCTGATACAGGAGTTGGGGGGCGTGCTGTGGCAGAGGGCCCTGGGGGATCAGAAGCTGCATCCATGCACGTTCTTCTCTTGCCAGTTGTCTCCCATGGAGCGGAACTATGACCAGAAGAACCTGGAGTACATCTGAGCAGCCAAGAGGCTGAACTCTCAGCAGGCTCGCTGGCCCTGTTTTTCACCCGATTTAATTTTACCTTGTCCAGGTTCGCAAAACACCAAGGCTGAAGCCTGCTCCCAGTTCTGGGAGTTTGTCAAATCCTGCCCTGTCTGTAGCCAACACAAGCAGCCCTGCCAGGCTCCTGCAGGGCTCCTGCAACCTCTGCCGATTCCATGCCGGCCCTGGGCTGCCCAGATCTGCCAGGAACACGGTCATCCTTATTATTGTCAACAGGTTCAGTAAGATGGCCCACTTTGTTCCCCTACCGAAGCTACCGTCCGCTAAGGAGACAGCCCAGTTCGTGGTCCAGCAGCCTTCCAGCTCAAGCCACCTCACGTGAGCCCCCTGGTCTCAGATCGCCTGGGTCCCCCACCGCCGCCGCTGGTGGATGGGGGGCCAGCCTACACAGTTCGTCGCCTCCTACACTCCCGACTCCGCGGCAGAGGACTCCAAACCTGGTGGACTGGAAGGGCTACGGTCCCGAGGATAGAGCTAGGGTGCTGGCACGGCACATTCTAGAACCTCAGCTAGTTCAGGACTTCCACGTGCAACACCCAGATCAGCCATCTCTGATCAGCCATTGTGTCCCACGGGATCTTGTCTGGCTCGTGGTCCATGACACTCCACTGTTCTTTTAATTGTCTCACTGGCAAACACAGGATCAACAACACAGATGTGTTTCAACCTAGGTCTTCCTCACACACACACACACACACACACATACACACACACACACTCACACACACACTCACACACACACACGCAGAGACACACACACACTCACACACACACTCACACACACTCACACACACGCAGAGACACACACACACTCACACACACACTCACACACACATGCACTGCTTTGTTATTGATGCTGTTCCTTCCAGTGAGATGATTAAACAAGTTCATTTGTGATTGACACTTGAGTGTTGCTTCCTTTCTATCGTGAAGAAGAGGAAGTGACTGACTAGGTTGTCAATGTTGGAGGGTGAGAAGAGCCCTGAAGGATGGAGCAAAGATGTGCTGGTGCTGATCTTCCAGAATAACGGAGATGTGCAGAGCTGTGGCAACTACAGAGGATCAAGCTGCTGAGCCATACAGTGAAGCTAAAGGAACCCAGTGGAGGAGAGAAGAGAACGTTTGTGAGCAGCTCCATGGTTTCAGTAGAGAAGGTCAGAGAGCTGCCATGTTTTTGTCCATCTGGAGAAGTCACGTGACAGGAAGTGTGGTTTTGTCTAAGGAAGCGGGTGGAGAAAGTGTCAGCAAGAATAAATGGAAGGTGGTGGTGATGCTGTCTGGTTTAGAGACACAGAGGAGTAGACAGGAGGAAGAACTGGAGGAGGCAGAGATGAAGATGAGGAGGTTCTCTCTGGGAGGAACCAGGATGGAGAGGATCAGGAATGAGATCATAAAAGGAATAGCACGTGTTAGATGTTCCTCAGGACTGAGAACATCAGAAGAATCTATTTCTCTGCGTGCTCAGGTTGTTGTTACACTGTAAGTTTCCCTGTGTGGGACAAAAAAGGATCTGAATCTGAATCTGAATCTGAATCTGAATCTGAAAAAAATAGCATGTGTTGGATGTCCTGGAGGTAAAATTTCAGAGACCAGACTGAGATGGTCTGGACATGTCCAGTGAAGGATTCATTCATTATTTATTTATTTATTCAATATTTAGTTATTAACAACTATTAAAAACTATAAGAAGTCATGATCAGAGTCTTCTGGAAACAAAGACTAATTGTTTTTCACAGATTCCAGGACATGTAATTATTTCTGCCAGCATCTCTCGACTGTGATCGGGTCTATTTTCTCTGGAACACAACAAATCACTTCTTCATTATGAGGAAATGTTTCTGCTGCTGATCCTAATAAGTAATAATCAAATGCTGCAGCATTAATTTGGCTAATCAATCACTTTAGACCAGATGTTCTCCTGGTTGTAGAATACACAAACACCACCGAGCATCTTCAACATGTTAATTCTTATTAATTATGCACAATAACAGTTAGACATCAAATAACAGATAAATGTAAAACACAGACACAAATACTCTTACTTCTGCTCCAATAAGAGGATGAAGAGTCTCCTAAAGAGCTACAGCTGCACTGCATCTGAACACACACACACACACACACACACACACACAGAATAAAATAGTGCAAAAGTGGGTTTTCATGTGAGAGTGAAGAAACATTTAACATTTGTTCAAAGAAATATCGATGATGAAGTAGATGTAGATGTGCAGCAGTATCTTTGTCTTCACCCTCCAGGACTCCTCCACATCAGTATCATGTATGTTTTCTCGAGCGGTGGCCGATGTGGTCAGACCTCGTCCTCCATGGACGCCGTCACCCCCCACCCCCTGCCTCAAGCTGTCAAACCCGCTCATTTTGAACAGCAAGACAGAAAGAGAAGGTCTCTGCTAAGTTCTGACTTGTTTCCGTCCCTGCTGCAGGACCAACCCAGTGCAGGGTCACCATGACAACGGACACATCCAAACGTATTTACATTAGGGCAGAGGCGAGAAAGAGTGAGCAGAGATGAGCCTGGGTTCTGTAGAAACACTTTTAAACTACCAAAGATGAACTGAGCTCAAAACACTTTCTCTGAAACACTAAACTGATATCTACACTTGTCCTCACACATCAGCATGATGGTGCAGAAGACCACCGCTGGAGCAGAACTAACGGGATGAATCACACAAATCACCTCCTTCATACACAAAACTGGAAGAAAAACTTCTGTTACCTTCAGAGCTGCAGATGGAGACGCTTCACTAGAGAGCAGCTACAACCGTCTGAGAGGGCTGAAGGATGAACGCTCCAATCCTGACACTACCAACACACACACGCACGCACACACGCACGCACACACACACACACGCACACACGCACACACGCGGGCACACACACTTCCCTTTGTAACCCTAAACAACCAGAACTAAAGCATCGTAAGCTGATCATTGAGAACAATGCAGGATAACAAAATTAAATAAAATTTAAAAACAAAATCTGAATTGGTCAGAAAAATACCAGAAATAATTTGATTTCTGTTTTGTTTGTGTTAAGATGGTGTTTTCATCATTTTTGGGTTTAGGATGATCAATTATCTCCGTCCATTCTGAACTTTTCATTAACTGGTTGACTAAGAATCAGCAGAAAAAACCTGGATTTGCTTTAGAAGGAGGTCCACTGTGACATGGACTGAAGCCCAAATGTGACCTCACTGACAATATCAGCACATATAGGGGCACACAGGACAGGACCACGCTGGACAAGACCAGCAGGGACAGGACCAGCAGGGACAGAACCAGGACCAGCAGGGATACCAGGACCAGCAGGGACACCAGGACCAGCAGGGACACCAGGACCAGCAGGGACAGATCAAGGACCAGCAGGGACACCAGGACCAGCAAATACACAAGGACCAGCGGGGACAGATCAAGGACCAGCAGGGACACCAGGACCAGCAAATACACAAGGACCAGCAGGGACAGATCAAGGACCAGCAGGACACCAGGACCAGCAAATACACAAGGACCAGCAGGGACAGATCAAGGACCAGCAGGGACACCAGGACCAGCAAATACACAAGGACCAGCAGGGACAGATCAAGGACCAGCAGGGACACCAGGACCAGCAAATACACAAGGACCAGCAGGGACAGATCAAGGACCAGCAGGGACACCAGGACCAGCAAATACACAAGGACCAGCAGGGACAGATCAAGGACCAGCAGGGACACCAGGACCAGCAAATACACAAGGACCAGCAGGGACAGATCAAGGACCAGCAGGGATAGGCTGAGAGAGTTTGGGCTATAATGGGTGGTGGTTTTTGATAACAAAACAAATTAACTTGTGAGATTGTGAGACAGAATGAGAAGGTGGACCAGGATGGTACCAGTGAATGCTTCACGATGGACTTGATGAGGGACAGGAGGTGTACAAGATGGTGCTGAAACTGAAAGAATTTAAAAGAGAAAATTCCCGGGGTTGTTATTGATACAATTTAACATGGAAACAATATATTGTTACATTAAAGGAAAAATCCCAAAGTCTAAAGCAACCTCATATCGGTCTAGAGGTATATAAACTATAATGCTTTGTATATGATTTATTACCTTATTTATCTTTGAGGAATTGTGGGGGTCTACTTTCAAGACAAGTATGAATGCTGTAGTTCCATCATCCATCCATCCATCATCTACTTAGTCCTCCTCAGGGTTCACCTCGGTGTGTTCAGGGTTCCTGTGTTCCCCTGGGGGGACTGGAGCCTTTCCCAGCTGACGCTGGGTGAAAGCAGACTGGTCACCAGTCACTCTGAACCCTGAACACACCAAGGTGAACCCTGAACACACCAAGGTGAACCCTGAACACACCAAGGTGAACCCTGAACACACTGAGGTGAACCCTGAACACACCAAGGTGAACCCTGAACACACCGAGGTGAACCCTGAACACACCAAGTTGAACCCTGAACACAGGAACCCTGAACACACTGAGGTGAGCCCTGAACACACCAAGGTGAACCCTGAACACAGGAACCCTGAACACACCGAGGTGAACCCTGAACACACCGAGGTGAACCCTGAACACACCAAGGTGAACCCTGAACACACTGAGGTGAACCCTGAACACACCAAGGTGAACCCTGAATACAGGAACCCTGAACACACCGAGGTGAACCTGAACACACCAAGGTGAACCCTGAACACACCAAGGTGAACCCTGAACACAGGAACCCTGAACACACCGAGGTGAACCCTGAACACACCGAGGTGAACCCTGAACACACCGAGGTGAACCCTGAACACACCAAGGTGAACCCTGAACACCAGGTGAACCCTGAACACACCAAGGTGAACCCTGAACACACTGAGGTGAACCCTGAACACACCAGGTGAACCCTGAACACACCGAGGTCAACCCTGAACACACCGAGGGGAACCCTGAACACACCGAGGTGAACCCTGAACACACCGAGGTCAACCCTGAACACAGGAACCCTGAACATGTGAACCCTGAACACAGCGCGTTGTGTCGCGGAAGGTGTTGAAGTGATGTTTGTCATGTTACGGCTGACGTGCAGGCCCTTCAGACCACTTAAGCCTAACCCATTTTGGAAATGAATTGATGTGTGAACGATTGTGGCATTAATGACACGGCACATCTGCTCCATGTTTTGAACATAAAACTTGAATGAACACAGGGCCAGTGTCATTTTGTAAAGTCCACAATGGAGTTCAGTTCTCCTCAGTGACCCTTGACCCCTATAGGAATGCTGATCTAAACCAGGTGTATTCTGGACGTTAGCCTGATAGCATTTTGTGATGTTTGAGTTTTGGTTTTAAAGTTGTTGTAGAGAATCTAAAAATGTGTTCTAGACACTGACCCTGGTCAGATTATTCACAGATTAATCCAGACTATTTAAAGGCTTTGCATGTGTTTGTAGTTGGATTAACTGTGATTTAGTTTTAGCACTGCAGAAGACAGGAGGCTGACAGAAGCAGTCCATTAGGCTTATGATATACATAATACACACACACACATACACACACACACACTTGGTTATCGTCTCTCAGATGTGATAGCTGACACCGGAGGCTTTTAATTCCAGTGTAAATACAAATACTCTCCCAGACAGCTATCAATTATTCATGCCACTAATTGAGTAGAATGTTGCCTCCAGCAGCTAAGGGTCACACAAGAAAAGAAAAAACAAAACACACATTTGTACCTTCATAGTTTGCAAACCATTTAGTTAAAATGGCAACAAGCAGCCAGTAAAATGTCGTGAAATTAAACTCAGTTTTCATAGTGTTTCATCATTCAACAACTCCGATTAGTTCTCTCACAGTTAGAAGTATAGATTGATCACACACACACACACACACACACACACACACACACACACACACACACACACACAGCTACTGGGGCTGCGAGGATGCTCTGGGAACAGAATCGTCCTTAACAAGTGGACACCAAGAGCGAGACAGCAGGGGGGTCAAAGGGGGTCAAAGGGGGGTCAAAGGGGGGGTGCACGACGCTTGGCCTTGGCTGATGCTTGGAGGACAAAGGACGTCCTTGGGCTGCTGTCGGGCTGGGGAACTACAGCTCAGAATAGAGGCAAGGACACACCCCCTCCAGGGCACACCCCCCGCAGAAAGACAAACTTTCGTTGTGGGGTCGTAAACACAACCAAAGCGGGAAACATGTGGAATAGGAAAGAAAACTGAGGACAGTTGGGTCCACATGGTCCTGTAGGAGCCAGTGAAACCAACATGGATGTGGGGACAGAACTCTGGACTGTGAGGGCGCCAAGGCTGCCATAGTACTGTTGTTCACTGGGTCTACAGAGACAGAACGACCCAGGGACAGTTAAGACAGACTATTGTCCACATGTGGAGGACATGGAGGGACGTGTTGGTGCAGCAGCCTTGGTCTCTGCTGAAGAAGAACAACAGTCACAATGAGATGTTGCTTCAACTGTGCCCAAACTGCAGCATAAATGAAGGTGACAGGAACCGAGAAGCTGAGGTCCAGGATGGTTCCTGGGCTCCAGCAGCATCTCTTTTCCGGTGGGAGTGAACAGGTCAGAGCTGTCCACAGACAGCAACAGAGCGTATTCACACCTGGCCACAGATCCTCTGGATTCAAGTCCAGACCCTGACTGGGCCACCAACACATGAATGTGTTTGGTTTGAAACCCTGACTTCATGTTAGGGTGGTTGTGTTGCTGGAGGCTCAAGTCTAAACATGAACTTGTCTAAACCTTCTCCCTGACCTGTCTGCTGAGGTCCTTCAACTTCATGAGGCTGTCTGCTCTCCACCACACAGTGACCAGCCAGACGATGAGCTCATGCTAGTGCTGTTGGTGCTGCTGTTGGGGGCTGGAGGAAGACGGCGGAGAGACGTCTGACCTTGCTTAGTTGCACAGGCGCGTGAAGAACATGGTAGTTTGTATAAATTGGCGTCACATTTGGGTGCATGGTGTTGAGAAGAGCTACAGAGCTTCTCCACAGCTTCTCGACAGAGGTCGGGGAAGCAGAGGCCTGCTGGGGCAGATGCACATCAGCGTAGGCTTTGGAGGCTGAGGTCAGGACCTGATGAGTCCAGAAATACTCCAGATTTGATGTGAGGTTTAGCATGTGGAGGAGCCTGACTCTTCCTCTTCCTAGGATGGAGTTTGTGAGGAGGGTGGATGTGCTGAGACTCAGGTGACCTCCTTGTCCCCGTGTGAGGTTTCACTCTTCATCGCGCTTCTGGTCTCTGCTCCTACATGCTAATGCTGTCTGGCTGGTCTGATGACCCATTGTTGGGACCATGGGGGACAACATGTCCCTGGATGGTGTGGAGGTACATCCAGACATGTGACATGGACGAGGTTGTGAGGACCACTGTGACCAGGTGGAGGACTGGTTTAGTCCAGGGTTAAACCTGTTTGGTCTCCATAGGTAAGGACACCCTCAGACCCTTCAACCTTCAAACATTCTGATGTTGAGGGCGGTAGAAGTCTCCACCCGCTTACCACAACCCTTATCATGTCCCCCTATTTTGTTCTCCTGTCCTCCTCTCCCTCCTCCTGTCCTCTTGTCTCCTCCTGCCTGTTTTTGGTTGGGTTTGTTCATGTTCCTGGGCTTTTAAAAGGGTTCCACTTGTGTTAAATAAAGTATCAAATATTTTCTCCTCTCTTCTTATCTGTCCTAGTTGCTACTGTGACGCCCTGAAAGGAAAATAGAAACCAGCATAATGACGGTCCTCTGTCTGGTCCAGAAACACGCACACACAAACACACACACACACACACACACACACACACACTCTTTCCCTCAGGGCCAGCCAGGTCCTGACAGAGGAACACACTTCTGTCATCATCTTCTTTTTATGCTCTCCATCAGATACAGGTATCATCACCCACCAACTTTGTGGGCAGAGGATGAGGAGGATGAGGAGGATGAGGAGGATGAGGAGGATGAGGCTCTGGTGGGGTGGGGGGGGGGGGGTCAAAGCTGTGTTTGATCCCCACTAAAAAGGACTGTTTGTTTTAGACCCCAGCACCTTAATCTGGCGCTTAGCTGCATGCTCGTCTCTGCTCTCCTTCTCTCCCACTCAATCATATCATCCTCTCTGAGTGAGTTAAACACCCCCCACACACACACACATACACATACACACTCTTCATCATTTCCTCCTGTTTTATCTGAAGCTCCAGTAGTTGCTGCAACATTTAGAGCTGACTGTAGTAATTTGTCCTGTGTAAAAGTACACAGTATTACATCATCTGGTGAAGGTCTGGACTGTGTGTGCACATGTGAGTGTGTGTGTGTGTGTGTGTGTGACAGCAGGACAATAGTGAGAGTGTATGTTAAACAGGATGATGGTTTTGCTGAAGATAAGGGTCATGCTACAGGACTTAAGGGTCAAATCCTGTTAAGAGAGGGATCAAGGCTTTAGCAAGGCACTGCTGCAATAGTGACTTTCTGTGTGTGTGTGTGTGTGTGTTTGGGGGTTAGTGAAAACACACCTATCTATCGATAAAGATGGATGGAAACAGAGATTCAGTCACAGTATAAATATTAAATAAACAGCGGTGAATTCTGAAGCATTACCTCATCCTGTGAAGATGTAAACTTTTCTGAATCTTTAATTTTGACCAGTTCCAGTTTCAAAGCCAGAGGATCCAATGTAATCTTTCCACAACTGTTGTTATTACTGAGCTGGTCATTGCACAGACCAGGTCTTCTTTCAGACCAAGCATGTCTGTTTCTGGAGGAACCTCTGAAGTATTTGGAACATTTCTAGAACATGTAAATGAGTGCCATGTGCCAGATGTGTACATGTGACAGAATTTAAAGGTGGTTTGCACGTGGAAATGCTGAGCAGAGCCCAGACGGAAGTTTGGGTGCTGTCAGGTTTGTGTCTCTGGCTGTGTTGGTCTCCAAGGAGCTGTGGTTTCTGAAAGGTTTCTCCATGTCCTTAATCCCTCCATCTCTTCATGTCCAGGCAAAAAGAAGAGCCTGGTTGTAACTTTAGAGGCCAATGGGGCCACAGATGAGAGGACACTTTTTTTCCTCAACTTGTGGGACTGCACAGAAAAAATAGCATAAAAGAGGTTTTCTTCCAATGTACCAAGAGCTGAGATTAGCTGAGGAAAAGGCTGAGGAAGAGCATGGGGAAGAATGTGATGAACGTCTGTTCACCTCAGGTCACTTATTTATTCTTGAATAATCAAAACCAAAAATGACTGATTCCATTCTGGCTTCTGATCCCTTTGACCAGAAAACATATTAATGTTTAATTTTTCCTCCATTCATCTGAGGATGAGCACAAACAGCTGGTGCACATCTGAGAAAGAGGATGAGGAAGAGGGCGAGATTAGATGAGAAACAGGCTGAGGAAGAGGGTGAGGAAGAGGGTGAAATTATCTGAGAAAGAGGATGAGGAAGAGCTGAGATTACAATGAGAAAGGGTGAGGAAGAGGGCAAGATTAGATGAGAAACCGGTTGAGGAAGAGGGTGAGGAAGAGCTGAGATTATCTGAGAAAGAGGGTGAGGAAGAGGGTGAGATTAGATGAGAAACAGGCTGAGGAAGAGGGTGAGGAAGAGGGTGAAATTAGCTGAGAAATAGGATGAGGAAGAGCTGAGATTACAATGAGAAAAAGGCTGAGGAAGGGGATGAGGAAGAGCTGAGATTAGCTGAGAAAGAGGGTGAGGAAGAGTGTAAGATTAGATGAGAAACAGGCTGAGGAAGAGGGTGAGGAAGAGCTGAGATTAGCTGAGAAAGAGGGTGAGGAAGGTCTGAGAAAGAGGGTGAGGAAGGGCTGAGATTATTTGAGAAAGATGCTGAGGAAGAGGGCGAGGAAGATGGTGGGGAAGAGCTGAGATTACAATGAGAAAGAGGGTGAGGAAGAGAATGAGGAAGAACTGAAAATGAGAAAGAGGGTGAGATTAGATGAGAAGAACTGACAATGAGAAAGAGGGTGAGATTAGATGAGAAACAGGCTGAGGAAGAGGGTGAGGAAGAGGGTGAGATTATCTGAGAAAGAGGATGAGGAAGATCTGAGATTACAATGCGAAAGGGTGAGGAAGAGGGTAAGATTAGATGAGAAACAGGCTGAGGAAGAGGGTCAGGAAGAACTGAGATTATCTGAGAAAGAGGGTGAGATTAGATGAGAAACAGGCTGAGGAAGAGGCTGAGGAAGAGGGTGAAATTATCTGAGAAATAGGATGAGGAAGAGCTGAGATTACAATGAGAAACAGGCTGAGGAAGAGGATGAGGAAGAGCTGAGATTAGCTGAGAAAGAGGGTGAGGAAGAGTGTAAGATTAGATGAGAAACAGGCTGAGGAAGAGGGTGAAATTATCTGAGAAATACGATGAGGAAGAGCTGAGATTACAATGAGAAAGAGGCTGAGGAAGAGGGTGAGGAAGAGTTGAGATTAGCTGAGAAAGAGGGTGAGGAAGGTCTGAGAAAGAGGGTGAGGAAGGGCTGAGATTATCTGAGAAAGATGCTGAGGAAGAGGGTGAGGAAGATGGTGTGGAAGAGCTGAGATTACAATGAGAAAGAGGGTGAGGAAGAGAATGAGGAAGAACTGAAAATGAGAAAGAGGGTGAGATTAGATGAGAAGAACTGACAATGAGAAAGAGGGTGAGATTAATTGAGAAACAGGCTGAGGAAGAGCTGAGATTACAATGAGAAAGAGGGTGAGGAAGAGCTGAGAAAGAGGCTGAGGAAGAGTGTGAGGAAAGGGTGAGGAAGAGTTGAGATTAGCTAAGAAAGAGGGTGAGGAAGAGGGTGATGAAGATCTGAGATTATCTGAGTAACAGGTCAAGGAAGAGAGTGAAAAAGAGCTGAGATTATTTGAGGATGAGGGCGAGGAACACACTGAGGATGAGCTTGCGTGGTGCAACAAGTCCAAGCTCATCTTTCAGTAGCTGAAGTGTCCGTTCAGTCAGGCCAGTGGGGGTTTGTCCCCTCTCATCGTAATAATGAAGAAAAGGTCCCAATCATCTTCTTTAAGTCTTCATTTCTTTATTTGTGTAAACGAGCCACATGATTGATTATTGACATTAGCAACATTTCATTTCTTCTGCTTCAATGGTCAAACATCACTCCTCTGCAACAAAAGCTCTCATCAACAATGAAATCATGTGACCTAAAGGTCTTCACTCAAAATGGAAACAGACAGCTGCTGCAGTGAGTTTAAACGTGATAAAAGCAGGTTCACAGTTGAAAAGAGGAGAAATGTCAAACAGATGAAAATGAAGAGTGACTAAAATAAGAGGGCAGAACATCCAAAGACCTGGAGCTGAGCTTCGCTAGAGTGTGTGTAGGTATAGGTGTGTGTATAGGTGTGTGTGTACGTGTGTGTGGGTATGTGTGTGAATGTGTGTGTGTCCACGGACTGAGGATAGAGTGTCCTTATCTCGAGGGTGAACCTACACCAGCAGTAGTGGTGGGGGTCACTCCCACGACACCAGTCAGAGGTGGAGGCCTCCACCAGCCTGACTGACTGTTTCCATGTGGGAGCAGACTGGGTGGACCAGGCTTCACCGGCCCTCCTTCAGCACACAGGAAGACCTGTCAATGCTGTAATGTCCCACAGGTCCTCAACTGTCCACAGAAATGGCTGGAGTGTCATTCTGCTCTTACAGTGAGTGTGGGGGTCAAAGCTCAGCAGGTCTCTGTGTGCCCTGACCTGCAGCTGGAGGTTTACCTCCTTGGTAAGGAGGCAGGTTTCCACCAACCCGCAAGACAATCTGATGGATGTCAGCCACACACGCTGTTACACACTGTAGAAATAAAGACAAGCGCCCAGTCAGGACCACACCTGTATCAGACCGTGACAGAATGATGTCGATGGAAACAGAAACAAGATATCACACAGTAGTGTTTTTGTTAGGGAGGGGCCTGACTGGGCTGGGGAGGGGCAACGGACACACATCCACAGGATTCAGCCCTGCCTCCACCGCACAACCCCAGAGAGTGCGTGTGTGTGTGTGTGCACATGTATATGTCAGTACCAGAGGTTCATTCAGAAGGAAGCCAGAGGTCACGAACATGGCTGCTTTCCTTCATGCTAAGCAGGTTTAGGTCATTCTCTTGATCTGAGGGTGTGAAGGACGCCGACGGCCTGGATACTGCTTCACCACACCAGCATCTTGAAATGCTTGGATCTGAATCTGAATTTGGATCTGAATCCTGACTTGGACCTGAATCCTTTAATCTTAATCCTAACTTGGATCTGAATCTGAATTTGGATCTGAATCCTGATTTGGACCTGAATCCGTTGATCTTAATCCTAACTTGGATCTGAATCCTTTGATCTGAATCCTTTGATCTTAATCCTAACTTGGATCTGACTCCATTGATCTGAATCCTGATTTGGATCTGAATCCTTTGATCTTAATCCTAACTTGGATCTGAAACCTTTGATCTGAATCCTGACCTGGATCTCAATCCTTTAATCTGAATCCTGATTTGGATCTGAATCCTTTGATCTGAATTCTGACTTGGATCTGAATCCTTTGATCTTAATCCTAATTTGGATCTGAATCCTTTAATCTGAATCCTTTAATCTGAATCCTGATTTGGATCTGAATCCTTTGATCTGAATCCTGAATTGGATCTGAATCCTTTGATCTGACTCCTGACGTATCTGAATCCTTTAATCTGAATCCTAATTTGGATCTGAGTCCTGATTTGGATCTGAATCCTTATTTTAGCTGGACCCAGACCCATTGGAATCTTCATCAACAACACAGAGGAAGAGGAAAAGACAGTTTAAAAACAAATCCCACACTGGCCACAGTATTAGAAGAGGACGTTAAGATCTACGCAGCATGAAGATTACCTACAGAATACGTGGATATAGCAGTCACAGCCCTCAGCATCCAGTTCAGAAACACTCAAAAACAAAGGACACCAGCAGATGGAGGGCTTCATCATTCTGGAGTTTGACTTAAATAAATATTCCAGGTTTTCATTTTTTTTGGCAATTTCTGTGAGCGCAGGGGTGGAAGGCTGGGCTCTATGTGAAGCTCTGCAGGGGCTGGCTGACCCTCATACAGGCCCAGTACAGGGCCCTGGCCAGGCTGGCCGCAACCAGCAGCAGCAGCACGGCCCACGAGGCGTAGATTCCCGGGTAGGTCTGAGCTTTCACCCACGTTCCAGCCTGGAGGGACAAGAAGAAGAACCTGGTCAAAGGTCTGAGCAGGGTCATAGAGGCAACCACACACGGTCACTCCTGACCCCGCAGGGATCCCCAGCGCTGCAGATACTGGACCACATGGTCTCAACAGAGTGATCTCTTGTGGTCTCAGCAGGGACCACAGGAGACCTGAGGAAGGAGCTGAGGAGGAGACACGTCCACGTGGTCTCCTCCTCAATAAGGGCGGGGCCCTGGTCCCCATGTTTGTGTGAAACGTCCTGCTGAACCAGACGTTGTGAGGTCACAGTCAAACCCTCACGTCTGATCTCAGTCTCCAACCGCGAGGAGGCCAAACTTTAATGAACATCTTCCATCTTCTCACAGCTTCTCTGATGTCATCTGTCCATTCCAGAGAGGCAGGCACCTGTTTCTAACACAGGTTCCATTGGTGGGAGGTTGCAGCTTCTTGCAGTACAAACCACTGAGAAACTGGTTTCCTGCTCCCTTCTATTTGTTACAGACTCTGGGATTCACCAGGAAACCATCACGTATTGCCTGATGTTCTCTCTGGCGTTTATGAGCATCAGGAGGCTTCATGCGGTCTGTGTCATGAACCCGTCTGCTCCCTCACCTCGTCCATGTTTATCTTGCGTCCTCTGCTGGTGACGAAGCAGAACTGGCTTCTAGAACTGTTTTAGTTTCTGTCATGAACATGTTCTAAATGAAAATGTCTTACAGAACAGTTCAATCATAAAAGCTTAAAAGGTGTCTACTCACCATCAGACCAGCACTGGAGATGCTAAAGAGCAAACACAGCAGGAAACACCACAAGCTCCGCCTCCGAGGATACCTCTGTCCTATGGAGGAGCTGCACACAGACTTTTATTCAAATTCAGACAGAGACCATGATTTCTCAGCAGAACGTTTGGGGCTCCATTAGACTGAGAAAGACCTTCTGGAATATATTCTGAGGCCACAGCAGTGGTGGGGTCAGTAAGTAAACTACTGAATGAAGTAAAGTGAACTTGGGGAGGAAGGCCCACAGAGGAAACCATTCAAGTTCCAGTTAAATGGATAAAGGAATGCAGGCAGAGATTGAGGCCCTGCTGCCTGGAGGAGGCTGATACACCTGTCCAGGTATAATCCAGCTTCACAGCTCTTTGAGACAGAACAGCTTCAGCCTGAGGTGAACGACAAAAACTCCTGACCTATAGCAGAGACCATGAAGGTGCTGACCACACATATCAGCACTTTAAAGGAGTCATCAGCAGGAAATTCCACTTTTCCTGGTTAAACCTGTGTATCGTGTTGATCTCAGATGTCTGAAGCTGAGTTTTTTGGTTTGGCTCTTTGTTCTAACAGACTACCAGAGTTTCTGGTTCTGCTCCTGTGATGACATCACCACAGGAGGCCATCATCAGAAGCCCACCTGTCTTCTACCTGGACTCATCTGCTCAGCCCCATCAATGGCAGTTGTGTTGATGTCAGCTGATCTGCGGTTGGTTGTGAATCAAACCAAAGTGTTCCAGTGTTTCCAGGACCTGGATTACATTAATCCCCATCAGGAACCTTGCTGACCCTCCTGCCGTCTCTTCCTGTCTCTGATAAATGTTCAGAACCTGAATGCTTCACTGATCTGGAGGAACCAGGAAAAGACCACACCAGGAGTCTCTCCACTTGTGTAACCTTCTGCTGTATTGTGTTGAGACCCTGAAGTTTGGGACTCCAGTGAGCGGAGGTGCCCCACAAGACCAGCAACTGTTGACGGTCATTGTCAGCAGGATTCTGTCACTTTTCCACTTTTTACTGTCTTTTTGTTCCTGTTTACAATAAGATATCCATATAGTTACTGGCCCCGCCCCCATTCTGGCTCTGCCAATCAATGCACGGATCATTAACATAATCAGAATGAACATCTAGAGCAGACAGTCTCACATGAACTCTCACAGGAGGAAGACACCGTATGAAAACAGGTCAAAATGAGCTCTACGTTTGATTTGAAATTTTAAAAATTGATACAAAGATAATTAAAGGAGACTGTGGAAAGATCAGCTGATGAGTCCTTTAAACCGACACACAGATGACCAATCAGAGCAGAGCACGGATAAAGGTACTTACACTTTCCTGCAGTGAGGGCAGCGGGCCAACGTACGGTCGGTAAACTCTGTCCACTGGAATTCAAACACACAGAAGATATGACAACAGCCTGAAAACAATGTAACAACAGTCTGACCACTGACAGCCTGACAGCAGTATAACAACAGTCTGACAACAGTCTGAGCACTGACATTCTGAAAACAGCCTGTTAGCCTAATAACAGTATGACAGCAGTCTGACCACTGCCAGTCTGACAACAGCCTGACAACAGTCTGACAGCAGCCTGACCACTGATGGTCTAACAGCTTGACCACTGAGAGTCTGGCATCATTCTGATAACAACCTGACCACTGATAGTCTGACAACAGCCTGATAACAGTCTGACATCATTCTGACAACACCATGACTAGTGAACGTCTGACAACAGTCAGGCAACAACCTGACCACTGGTAGTCTGACAACAGCCTGACAACTGTCTAAAAACAGCCTGACAACAGTCTGACCACTGCCAGTCCAACAACAGTCTTACAACAGCCTGACAACAGTCTCATAACAATCTGACACCAGTCTGACAACTGACAGTCTCACAGCAGTCTGAAAAGTCTGACAACGGCCTGACCACTGACAGTCCAAAAACAGTCTTACAACAGTCTGACAACAGTCCAATAACAGCCTGAATGTATGGAGGACGTCTCAATCATCCTACCAGGCAGCTTTAGAGGGCAGAGAAGGTCGTACCAGGAAGGTGTTGCTGCAGTGTGCACAGGAGATGCGTGCTCCTGACGGCTGGGGCTCAGGGCAGGCGGGTCCAGGATGGGTTGGGACCAGATTAATTATCCTCTTACTGCACACAGAGAGAGACAGAAAAGGGGGTGAACATCGAGTTTACACATGCTGGACAACCACGTCACCACTGGTGAAAGCAGAACATTTCAGACATCAAAAACATACATCATTATCCCTGATGCTTTGATGTGTTTCAGACATTGGCGTGTTAAAGTCAAGCAAAGATCTATTGATAATAAAAGAGACAGAATATTTATTATTTCAAATGAAACAGAAAAGTGATCACATTAAATACATCCCTTCCTGTAACATGAACACAGCATATATGATGAGGGGAATGATGATGGCATCAGAGGAAGTAACAGAGACTCTGGCGTCTCAAACAGTAATGCACTGGTCAACAGGCCAAAGCTGAGCTGACACCAGATTTACCTCATCTTTATGGGATTCTCGTGACTCAAAAATATAGTTCTGATAAAAATCACCAGAGCAAATCAGCAGGAAGAGGGGTGGGAGGTTAGGTGTGGGAGAGAACCCGAGGGAGAAAGGAGTGAAGGCCTCAATAAGGTGGCAGATATTTGGCTCTCGACCAGAACAACCCTGCAGCAGCGTGCAGGAATGAACTACTTGATTAAAGCCCACACCTTCACTTGGTTTGTAAACCAAACTCAAACAGGCTCCAAAATTCAGGAAAAGGTCTAGCCCAACGTGAGTATTCATGTAGGCTGTGGCCCTTCTAACGAGCTTGTCAGTTCCTCCCCTGCAGCTCTCTGAGCACACTACAGTAAAGCAGTAAATGAGGGGCCGCTGCCTGGAAACACGAGGAGTGTCATCTCACCAGTATGGCCGGGGACAGGCGATCCTCTGGGAAGTGACTTTGCAGATGAGGAGACAATTGCAGGGGCAGCGAACGTACTTCTTCCCTGCTGGGGCGTTCTTAATGGGCTGCAGAGGGAGACAGACACACAGGAGGGAGATAAGAGGACGGAGGAACAGCGTAGAAGAGCCGCAGATAAGAAGCCAATTATTCCTGACAGATGGAAATTAACCAGCGCTCCGTCTTCAGGGAGAACCAGCACAGTTTCAGGTAGGAAAGGAGCCTCTGTCACAGAAGAGGCTGTGCTGCTCCACTGTTACATGACAGGGTTACCTGAGGCTGAGGTGTTCTAACACTGCAGGAACCACATTGCTGGTGTTACTGGAGCACCTTCTTCCTGATGTTGCCGTCTTTAGGGACTGTCACATCTTGTCCACTTTGTCCTCCACCACAATGTCTAGCTGCTCAATCTGGATCTGGAAGTCCCTCGGGATCTCTTGGTCGTTCTCCACCACCTTTGGAGGCCTGTTCCACTTTGAACTCAGAGCTTCCAGTCCAAAACTGGTCCAGATGTTCCTCTACACTACAGCAGCTCATCTCAGGAGCTTCCTTTGATCTCCTAGTGTGGTAGATCCTATGTATCGAATCAATGTGGCCTCTCTGATGACTGACAGGAGCCTCCAAGTTGTACTGATGCCATGGAAATATGTGATATATTTCATCCCCCACGTAGTGAAGAAACCACAATGTTTGACTGGGTAAGGACTCCCTGAGCTGACAAACACAGCTGGTCTGGAGGATGTCTTCAGAAGATTGGCAATGATAAAATTGGACATTGACATAATTTGTTCATATATTCATTTATACTTACAGGACACATTACCCGTTTAGCTGCAGAGCTTAGCGCCCCCTGCTGTCAACGAGTCTGAAAACATCAAGTGTAGCACAGCAGACACCCCTTTTCTCTCATTTTGTGAGAACGCACTTTTCTCCACCAAATTTGTGATCTATCAACCCAAAACCTGACGGGTAGAAGTGCGTCCATTCAGCCTCTCTGACCATGGCACACCCTGATTTACACCTTTGTTGAAGACAGGAAGAGTTGGTGACGGCGGTGCCGGGTCAGTGAATCACAACGTGTGAGTGAGAGAGGAAGGGGGATAAAGGGGCAGATCAAATATGATCTGTCTATAATAAAACACACACACACACCCATGTGTGTCCCTGGTCTGTACAACCCAGTCCAAATCAAACACCTCCTGCATTGATGGAGAAGGACTGGGCAACAGTCTTCACTCTGTCCTTCTTCTTGAGCGATTCGGGGAGATGTGAGAGCGCCTGTGTCAACGCCACACTAGTCAAACCATGACCTCCATGATGAGTCCACAGAGGAGCTCCATCTGTAGCTTGACCATGACAGAAACAACTGTGGTGTTGAGAGTTTTACTGGATTCCCTCTAACCCTCCAGGGTCTCCTCTGATCCTCTGACCCGCCAGGGTCTCCCTCTGATCCTCTGACCCTCCAAGGTCTCCCTCTGACCCTCCAGGGTCTCCTCTGACCCTCTAGGGTCTCCTCTGACCCTTTGACCCTCCAGGGTCTCCTCTGACCCTCCAGGGTCTCCTCTGACCCTCTAGGGTCTCCTCTGACCCTTTAACCCTCCAGGGTCTCCTCTGACCCTCCAGGGTCTCCTCTGACCCTCTAGGGTCTCCTCTGACCCTCCAGGGTCTCCTCTGACCCTCCAGGGTCTCCTCTGACCCTCCAGGGTCTCCCTCTGACCCTCCAGGGTCTCCTCTGACCCTCTGACCCTCCAGGGTCTCCTCTGACCCTCCAGGGTCTCCTCTGACCCTCTAGGGTCTGCTCTGACCCTTTGACCCTCCAGGGTCTCCTCTGACCCTCCAGGGTCTCCTCTGACCTTCCAGGGTCTCCTCTGACCCTTTGACCCTCCAGGGTCTCCTCTGACCCTCCAGGGTCTCCTCTGACCCTCTAGGGTCTCCTCTGACCCTTTGACCCTCCAGGGTCTCCTCTGACCCTCTAGGGTCTCCTCTGACCCTCCAGGGTCTCCCTCTGACCCTCCAGGGTCTCAGTGAGACCTCCATCTCTCTCCCTGGTGCTGCTCCCTCCTTCTCAGGTTGCGTTCTGTCCCTCCATTGTGTTTTTCTCTTGTTGCTGAGGCCCTGGCTGATTACATGAGTCGTTGTTTGTGGAGGGGCAGTTGTCTGGTTCAACAGTAGAAGGTCTTCATCTGTCGTTCCTGAATGAATCACAGGATTCAGGGAACAACTGATCAACCATCCAGAATTGATCCAAAGAGGACTTTCTTCCTGGTCTAGACCACCAACACGTGTGTGTGTCTCTGTTTCAGAAAAGTTCCTCTCTTTTCCTGGTTTTCCCTCTGTTGTCTCTCCACATGTTCCTCTGAGCTCATGGCTGATTTATATTCAGGGTCCATTTACATTGACCATCTGCTGATGCTTCTCATCACACAAGTGAAGAGACCCTGCAGGTTTTTGCTTCACTCTCAGCGCAGAGGAAGCAGCCTTTGGTGCACGTGTGCACGTCTACACTGTCCAGCTGGAGCAAATGACCGGGAATGGAAGGGAAAGAGACAGTCACCATCATTGGCTTCATCCCTGTAATCACCAAACTACGGAGAGGCCACTGACATCCTCCTGCAGACACTTGGGAGGCTGAAACTGGGTTTACTGTCACGACTACTGGAGGCTTGCACAGCCCCCTGTTTCCATAAGAGTCACACCTCTCCTCTTCCTCCGGGGGAGCTTCAGCACCCCCTGTTGGCAGAACATTCCTTCACTTTGCTTGATTGTCTGTCGATTTTCAGCGACGCATTTGCTTTTCAACTCTAAAATAAGTTTCAACTCGTAGAAAAGAGCCGAGTGTTGATGACGATGATGTGAATGTGGAGCTGGAAGCGTCATCACATTTATATAGGATATTCTCCGTCATTATCACGGCTGTTTTCACGCACACTCACATCATCGTCATTAACACTCGTCATTAATGCTCTTTTCTTCTCACAAACATCCACATTTATTGATCTTGAGGAGGCAATTCAGTGATCGATCCCTAATGACCACATTTCACGTGTTGGGTACATAAACGTGTTTGTGTGCATATGTCAACAAGCCCATGAACTCAAGCACAATAGAGTCACACTCTGCTCTGCAGCACCCCCAGCAACCCCGTCACGCCTCACACACATCTCAGGCGTTTGTGATGAGTGTGTGTAAATCTGGAACATACCGTGGCTTCATTGCAAACTCCACACTTCACAACATGCTGGTGGATCTTCCCCTCCACTGAAATAAGGCTTTGGCACACCCTGCAATTGACCGGGGCACTGCCACTCTCTGGGGAGGTGAGGGGGGAGTAGGGAGGAGGGTCCTCCCCTAGGAGCACTGAGGGCTGGGTCGGGCTTGGAAACGGAGGGAAGTCTGTAGAGCAGAGCACAAAGAGGGAATGATGGATTCAATGTCAGAACGGAGCATTGTGGGACACAATAATTCAATCCTCATGAGACATACACTGTTAACGACATAATAACATTTGGTCCCGAGTTCTGGTGAAAGGAGATTTCAACTCCAGGAATGTTGAGTCCTGATCCCCCAGACCTGATCCCCCCAGTCCTGAACCCCCCAGCCCTGATCCCCCCAGACCTGATCCCTGATCCCCGAGCAGCTAGACGCGGTGGCAGGGTCATCTGGTGCCCCCCCCCGGGTGGTTAGAAGCAGCAGGCCGCTGCTGTCCTGCAGCTAAGATAACTAGGACGGTGCTGCTGGGGGCTAGGCCACCTCCGGGAGGAGGGAGCACCGGGGAGGAGGCTACCTGCAGGATGAGGCTACCTGCAGGATGAGGCTACCTGCAGGATGAGGCTACCTGCAGGATGAGGCTACCTGCAGGATGAGGCTAGCTCAGGATGAGGCTAGCTCCAGGATGAGGCTAGCTCCAGGATGAGGCTAGCTCCAGGATGAGGCTACCTCCAGGAGGAGGCTACCTCCAGGAGGAGGCTACCTCCAGGAGGAGGCTACCTCCAGGATGAGGCTAGCTCCAGGAGGAGGCTAGCTCCAGGAGGAGGCTAGCTCCAGGATGAGGCTAGCTCAGGATGAGGCTACCTGCAGGATGAGGCTACCTCCAGGATGAGGCTACCTCCAGGATGAGGCTACCTCCAGGATGAGGCTACCTCCAGGATGAGGCTACCTCCAGGATGAGGCTAGCTCAGGAGGAGGCTAGCTCAGGATGAGGCTACCTGCAGGATGGGGCTAGCTCAGGAGGAGGCTACCTCCAGGATGAGGCTACCTCCAGGAGGAGGCTAGCTCCAGGATGAGGCTAGCTCAGGATGAGGCTACCTCCAGGATGAGGCTAGCTCAGGATGAGGCTACCTCCAGGAGGAGGCTAGCTCCAGGATGAGGCTACCTCCAGGATGAGGCTAGCTCAGGATGAGGCTAGCTCCAGGATGAGGCTACCTCCAGGATGAGGCTACCTCCAGGATGAGGCTACCTGCAGGATGGGGCTCGCTCGCGGGTACTCACTCTGGGGTTTGTTCGGGGCTCCGTACGGGGCTCCGCCGGGAGAGAAGCCGCCGTTGCCGCTGCCAGGAGCCCCATCTCCCAGATCCGACAGGAGCGGAGACCTCTCACCGTCCGCCATGCCGGCAGAGAGGCGGGGGGGGCGGGGAGTGTGAGGAGGGACGGGGGGGGGGGCGGGGACAGACCGGGGACAGACCGGGGGACCGGGGACAGACCGGGGACAGACCGGGGGACCGGGGACAGACCGGGGGACCGGGGACAGACCGGGGACAGACCGGGGGACCGGGGACAGACCGGGGGACCGGGGACAGACCGCAGAGGTGCTGTTGTTGTGTTGGAGATCCAGCGTCACGTGACGCGCCGCTGCCATGGTAACGACGGTCGGGGTGTGGGTGAACCTGACGTCCTGTGATTCACCTGTCCTCTGGTCCAAGGACGGGTCAAAAGCAATGAAATGAATGAAAATGAAAGAATGAAAACGGACACACTTGGCTCCTCGTCTTTTTCTTTCCTTTAAAGGTTTGACACATCAAAGGCAAACAGAACACAAGCGTCAGCTTTTATCCTTTTATCTCAAGCAGCCTGTGTGGTTGTAGACGGTCCATCCTAAAGCCAGCCCTGAAGGAGTGAGCGAGCCCTACAGAATGAAACCTTTACTGGGAGCCTGCTGGGGCCGCAGGGATCCACAGGGGGCCCTCCTGGGCTCCTCCTGGGCTCCTCAGTGCCCGTAGAGCTCCTGCTGCAGCGGCAGGGTCACCTGCAGCTCCTGCGTCTGGCTGAAGAACCGCGCCGTTCCTCCGTGTGTGAGGACGGGCTGAGGCAGGTGGAGGCCCAGCCGGCTGAAGACACAGGGGACATGACCACCATGATGACATGAACACCAGGCGTCTGCTCCGACCGCGGCTGAAGGCTGAAGGCCTACTCACTACTGAGATGTGCGCAGGTCCAGGAACCCGTCCTTCAGCTCCAGGAGCACTTCTGCAGCTTTGGTGCCCGGCAGCTTGATGTTCACCTGTGGTTGATCATAAAGCCGCTCAGCGACGCCGCACCTGTTTATCGTTTTGTCCTCTTCCCCTTTATCCGGGTCACGGGGGCAGCAGCTTCAGGAGGGAGGCCCAGACGGCCCTCACCTCAGCCTCTTTCATCAGCTCCTCCGGGGGACCCCAGACGCTCCCAGGACAGAAACATAGTCCCTGCACCTAGTCCTGGGCAGGCCACAAGGCCTCCTCCCAGCGGGACATGTCCTAACACCTCTAAGGGGAGACCTCCTCCCAGCGGGACATGTCCTAACACCTCTAAGGGGAGGTGTCCTCCTGGTGGGACACGTCCTAACACCTCTAAGGGGAGGTGTCCTCCTGGTGGGACATGTCCTAACACCTCTAAGGGGAGGTGTCCTCCTGGTGGGACATGTCCTAACACCTCTAAGGGGAGGTGTCCTCCTGGTGGGACATGTCCTAACACCTCTAAGGGGAGGTGTCCTCCTGGTGGGACATGTCCTAAGGGGAGGTGTCCTCCTGGTGGGACATGTCCTCACACCTCTAAAGGGAGGTGTCCTCCTGGTGGGACATGTCCTCACACCTCTAAGGGAAGGCATCCTGACCAGATGTCCGAGCCACCTCAGATGACTCCTCTTGACGAGATCCTCTGCTCATTGAACTCGACACCCTCCACCCCCGGCTGCACCTAGAAATTCTGTCCATGAAGGTTATGATCAGAACCGGTGACAAAGGGCAGCCCTGGTGGAGTCCAACCCTCACTGGGAACCAGTCCAACTTACAGGTGGTTACCTGGACCAAGCTCCTGCTCCTTCAGACTGGACGTCCCTTATCAAGGGACCACCCACCCCCATACTGAGCACCCCCATAGGATGCCCCTGATGAACCCGGTCGTAGGCCCCTGGGGACCCGGTCGTAGGCCCCTGATGAACCCGGTCGTAGGCCCCTGGGGACCCGGTCGTAGGCCCCTGATGAACCCGGTCGTAGGCCCCTGATGAACCCGGTCGTAGGCCCCTGGGGACCCGGTCGTAGGCCCCTGATGAACCCGGTCGTAGGCCCCTGATGAACCCGGTCGTAGGCCCCTGGGGACCCGGTCGTAGGCCCCTGATGAACCCGGTCGTAGGCCCCTGGGGACCCGGTCGTAGGCCCCTGATGAACCCGGTCGTAGACCCCTGGGGACCCGGTCGTAGGCCCCTGGGGACCCGGTCGTAGGCCCCTGATGAACCCGGTCGTAGGCCCCTGGGGACCCGGTTGTCAGCCCCTGGGGACCCGGTCGTAGGCCCCTGGGGACTCGGTCGTCAGTCCCTGGTGACCCGGTCGTAGTCCTTCTCCAAGTCCACAAAACACCTGTGGACTGGTTGGGCAAACTCCCAACTCCATCACCCCAGCGAGATCTGATCCGTGGTTCCACGACCGGGCTGAAACCCGCATTGTTCCTCCTCGATCAGAGGTTCAACTATCAATCAAATCCTCTTTCCAGCACCGTGGCGTAGACTTTCCCAGGAGGCTGAGGAGTGTGATCCCCCTGTAGCTGGAACACACCCTCTGGTCCCCTCTCTTGAAGGGAGGGACCACCACCCCGGTCTGCCAGTCCAAGGGCACTGTCCCCGATGTCCACGCAAGGTTGCAGAGGCGTGTCAGTCAGGACAGCCCTACAACATCCAGAGCCTTGAGATACCCCGGGTGGATCTCATCCGCTCCTGGAGCTCCTCCACCAGGCAGCGGTTTCACTACCTACTTATTTCTGCTCCAGTGATTGGACCGCCCACCTCCAGGTCCCCCGACACTGTTTCCCCTAGGAATTATGTGTTGCTAGGATTGAGGAGCTCCTCAAAGTATTCCTTCCACCACCCCAGGAGACATTATCAGTTCCCCTCCTCCACCTAGCATGATGTGGACAAGTTGCCATCTGCCGATCCTGAAGTTTGTGCCTCCGCGACCGCCTCGGCCGCAGCCCGCTTAGCCACCCTGTACCGGTCGGCTGCTTCAGGAGACCCACAGAGCAGCCATGACCTGTAGGCCTCTTTCTTCAGCCTGACGGCCCCCCTCACCTCTGGTATCCACCATCGGGTACGGGGGTTACCGCCACGACCAGTACCAGCGGCCTTGCAGCCGCAACTCACGACAGCTGCCTCGACAAAGGTGGATCGGAACATGGCCCATTCAGTCCCCCACCGCCTCTGGGACATTGTTGAAGGTCTGTCGGAGGTGGGTGGGCGTTGAAGACCAGCCTTCTTGTTGAACATGGTGATAGTTATGGACACACTATGACTAACACAGAAGTCCAACAACCACACCGCTCTGGCTCAGATGGGTCAGGCCCTTCCTCCCAATCAGGCCCCTCCAGGTCATGCTGTCGTTACCCACGTGAGCATTGAAGTCTCCCACCAGAACGATGGAGTCCCCAGTCGGGACATTGTCCAGCGTCCGTCCTCAGACCCCCAAAAAGGGCGGGTACTCCGAACTACTATTGGATGCGTATGCACAAACAGTCAGCACCCGTTCCCCGACCCGAAGGGAAGCAACCCTTTCGCTCGACCAAGAGAACCCCAACGTCAAACCCAAAGTCGAGGGGCCAGCAGAAGGCCCCCAGCTCTCCGCCGCTCACCCTGTTCAACTCCGCCTGTTGGGTGTGTTTGATTTAAGGGATAAAGAGGTACAGGCATCGTCAGCGCTGTCCCTGTGAGCCCAGACGACACACCGAGATGTGCTCCCATCAGCTGCCATCCACCATCGGGTGGGGGACCGCACGGACCTCTGGGTTCTAACGCCATACCAGAACTCACCAACAGGGCCTCGCAGCTCCTGGAGGACGGATCTTTGGGGGCCAGACCCAGGAACAGGTCCTCGGTCCTCAGGCTCTGCTGCAGGACGATGTCATACCTAAAGACTGACACATGAGGGCACAGACACACCCAGAAGCGCGCACACACACACACGCACACACACACGCACACTCACACACTCACTCAGGCTGTGCACGTGAGTCAGGCTGGTCTCCATAGCGGGGCCCTCGGCCACCTCGTCCTCACTCCAAATGTCCTTTCTGTCCTCGTGGAAGCAGGCGGGGGACGCTGGGACACCTGTGGGAGACAGACACGTCTTCATCCGCTCACCCATGTATGAGCCACAGTCGTCAGAGCAGCCTCACACCTCCTCGGGCACCGTCGGGGGGCCGGGGGCCGATGTTCCCAGGGGCCACGCTGGCTGAATCCTTCTGGTGCCAAAAACCCTCGTCCCCGTCCACCTGGAGGACAGACAGTCCAGAGAGATGGGGACACGCTGGACGCCCGTACAGCACAACCGTGGGAGGGGACCATGTCTTACCTGGCCCCGGTAGGGACTGGGCTCCTCCTGGGGGGTCAGCAGGGCAGAGAGGGCCTGCAGGCCCTGGACCCCGGACAGGCCCTGGACCCCTGACAGGCCCTGGACCCCTGACAGGCCCTGGACCCCTGACAGGCCCTGGACCCCGGACAGGCCCTGGACCCCGGACAGGCCCTGGACCCCTGACAGGCCCTGGACCCCTGACAGGCCCTGGACCCCTGACAGGCCCTGGACCCCCTCCAGGATGAGGCTAGCTCCAGGAGGAGGCTAGCTCAGGATGAGGCTACCTGCAGGATGGGGCTAGCTCAGGAGGAGGCTACCTCCAGGATGAGGCTACCTCCAGGAGGAGGCTAGCTCCAGGATGAGGCTAGCTCAGGATGAGGCTACCTCCAGGATGAGGCTAGCTCAGGATGAGGCTACCTCCAGGAGGAGGCTAGCTCCAGGATGAGGCTACCTCCAGGATGAGGCTAGCTCAGGATGAGGCTAGCTCCAGGAGGAGGCTACCTCCAGGATGAGGCTACCTCCAGGATGAGGCTACCTGCAGGATGGGGCTCGCTCGCGGGTACTCACTCTGGGGTTTGTTCGGGGCTCCGTACGGGGCTCCGCCGGGAGAGAAGCCGCCGTTGCCGCTGCCAGGAGCCCCATCTCCCAGATCCGACAGGAGCGGAGACCTCTCACCGTCCGCCATGCCGGCAGAGAGGCGGGGGGGGCGGGGAGTGTGAGGAGGGACGGGGGGGGGGGCGGGGACAGACCGGGGACAGACCGGGGGACCGGGGACAGACCGGGGACAGACCGGGGGACCGGGGACAGACCGGGGGACGCAGGGGGACCGGGGACAGACCGGGGACAGACCGGGGGACCGGGGACAGACCGGGGGACCGGGGACAGACCGGGGGACCGGGGACAGACCGCAGAGGTGCTGTTGTTGTGTTGGAGATCCAGCGTCACGTGACGCGCCGCTGCCATGGTAACGACGGTCGGGGTGTGGGTGAACCTGACGTCCTGTGATTCACCTGTCCTCTGGTCCAAGGACGGGTCAAAAGCAATGAAATGAATGAAAATGAAAGAATGAAAACGGACACACTTGGCTCCTCGTCTTTTTCTTTCCTTTAAAGGTTTGACACATCAAAGGCAAACAGAACACAAGCGTCAGCTTTTATCCTTTTATCTCAAGCAGCCTGTGTGGTTGTAGACGGTCCATCCTAAAGCCAGCCCTGAAGGAGTGAGCGAGCCCCACAGAATGAAACCTTTACTGGGAGCCTGCTGGGGCCGCAGGGGGCCACAGGGGGCCCTCCTGGGCTCCTCCTGGGCTCCTCAGTGCCCGTAGAGCTCCTGCTGCAGCGGCAGGGTCACCTGCAGCTCCTGCGTCTGGCTGAAGAACCGCGCCGTTCCTCCGTGTGTGAGGACGGGCTGAGGCAGGTGGAGGCCCAGCCGGCTGAAGACACAGGGGACATGACCACCATGATGACATGAACACCAGGCGTCTGCTCCGACCGCGGCTGAAGGCTGAAGGCCTACTCACTACTGAGATGTGCGCAGGTCCAGGAACCCGTCCTTCAGCTCCAGGAGCACTTCTGCAGCTTTGGTGCCCGGCAGCTTGATGTTCACCTGTGGTTGATCATAAAGCCGCTCAGCGACGCCGCACCTGTTTATCGTTTTGTCCTCTTCCCCTTTATCCGGGTCGTGGGGGCCGCAGCTTCAGGAGGGAGGCCCAGACGGCCCTCACCTCAGCCTCTTTCATCAGCTCCTCCGGGGGACCCCAGACGCTCCCAGGACAGAAACATAGTCCCTGCACCTAGTCCTGGGCAGGCCACAAGGCCTCCTCCCAGCGGGACATGTCCTAACACCTCTAAGGGGAGACCTCCTCCCAGTGGGACATGTCCTAACACCTCTAAGGGGAGGTGTCCTCCTGGTGGGACACGTCCTAACACCTCTAAGGGGAGGTGTCCTCCTGGTGGGACATGTCCTAACACCTCTAAGGGGAGGTGTCCTCCTGGTGCTAAGGGGAGGTGTCCTCCTGGTGGGACATGTCCTAACACCTCTAAGGGGAGGTGTCCTCCTGGTGGGACATGTCCTAAGGGGAGGTGTCCTCCTGGTGGGACATGTCCTCACACCTCTAAAGGGAGGTGTCCTCCTGGTGGGACATGTCCTCACACCTCTAAGGGAAGGCATCCTGACCAGATGTCCGAGCCACCTCAGATGACTCCTCTTGACGAGATCCTCTGCTCATTGAACTCGACACCCTCCACCCCCGGCTGCACCTAGAAATTCTGTCCATGAAGGTTATGATCAGAACCGGTGACAAAGGGCAGCCCTGGTGGAGTCCAACCCTCACTGGGAACCAGTCCAACTTACAGGTGGTTACCTGGACCAAGCTCCTGCTCCTTCAGACTGGACGTCCCTTATCAAGGGACCACCCACCCCATACTGAGCACCCCCCATAGGATGCCCCTGATGAACCCGGTCGTAGGCCCCTGGGGACCCGGTCGTAGGCCCCTGATGAACCCGGTCGTAGGCCCCTGGGGACCCGGTCGTAGGCCCCTGATGAACCCGGTCGTAGGCCCCTGATGAACCCGGTCGTAGGCCCCTGGGGACCCGGTCGTAGGCCCCTGATGAACCCGGTCGTAGGCCCCTGATGAACCCGGTCGTAGGCCCCTGGGGACCCGGTCGTAGGCCCCTGATGAACCCGGTCGTAGGCCCCTGGGGACCCGGTCGTAGGCCCCTGATGAACCCGGTCGTAGGCCCCTGGGGACCCGGTCGTAGGCCCCTGGGGACCCGGTCGTAGGCCCCTGATGAACCCGGGTCGTAGGCCCTGGGGACCCGGTCGTAGGCCCCTGATAACGGCCCCTGGGGACCCGGTTGTCAGCCCCTGGGGACCCGGTCGTAGGCCCCTGGGGACTCGGTCGTCAGTCCCTGGTGACCCGGTCGTAGTTCTTCTCCAAGTCCACAAAACACCTGTGGACTGGTTGGACAAACTCCCAACTCCATCACCCCAGCGAGATCTGATCCGTGGTTCCACGACCGGGCTGAAACCCGCATTGTTCCTCCTCGATCAGAGGTTCAACTATCAATCAAATCCTCTTTCCAGCACCGTGGCGTAGACTTTCCCAGGAGGCTGAGGAGTGTGATCCCCCTGTAGCTGGAACACACCCTCTGGTCCCCCTCTCTTGAAGGGAGGGACCACCACCCCGGTCTGCCAGTCCAAGGGCACTGTCCCCGATGTCCACGCAAGGTTGCAGAGGCGTGTCAGTCAGGACAGCCCTACAACATCCAGAGCCTTGAGATACCCCGGGTGGATCTCATCCGCTCCTGGAGCTCCTCCACCAGGCAGCGGTTTCACTACCTACTTACTTCTGCTCCAGTGATTGGACCGCCCACCTCCAGGTCCCCCGACACTGTTTCCCCTAGGAATTATGTGTTGCTAGGATTGAGGAGCTCCTCAAAGTATTCCTTCCACCACCCCAGGAGACATTATCAGTTCCCCTCCTCCACCTAGCATGATGTGGACAAGTTGCCATCTGCCGACCCTGAAGTTTGTGCCTCCGCGACCGCCTCGGCCGCAGCCCGCTTAGCCACCCTGTACCGGTCGGCTGCTTCAGGAGACCCACAGAGCAGCCATGACCTGTAGGCCTCTTTCTTCAGCCTGACGGCCCCCCTCACCTCTGGTATCCACCATCGGGTACGGGGGTTACCGCCACGACCAGTACCAGCGGCCTTGCAGCCGCAACTCACGACAGCTGCCTCGACAAAGGTGGATCGGAACATGGCCCATTCAGTCCCCCACCGCCTCTGGGACATTGTTGAAGGTCTGTCGGAGGTGGGTGGGCGTTGAAGACCAGCCTTCTTGTTGAACATGGTGATAGTTATGGACACACTATGACTAACACAGAAGTCCAACAACCACACCGCTCTGGCTCAGATGGGTCAGGCCCTTCCTCCCAATCAGGCCCCTCCAGGTCATGCTGTCGTTACCCACGTGAGCATTGAAGTCT
Source organism: Lagocephalus sceleratus (assembly GCA_911728415.1). NCBI lineage: Eukaryota > Metazoa > Chordata > Actinopteri > Tetraodontiformes > Tetraodontidae > Lagocephalus > Lagocephalus sceleratus. Next base: position 385,952 of record CAJVRN010000233.1, read on the forward strand.
CCCACCAGAACGATGGAGTCCCCAGTCGGGACATTGTCCAGCGTCCGTCCTCAGACCCCCAAAAAGGGCGGGTACTCCGAACTACTATTGGATGCGTATGCACAAACAGTCAGCACCCGTTCCCCGACCCGAAGGGAAGCAACCCTTTCGCTCGACCAAGAGAACCCCAACGTCAAACCCAAAGTCGAGGGGCCAGCAGAAGGCCCCCAGCTCTCCGCCGCTCACCCTGTTCAACTCCGCCTGTTGGGTGTGTTTGATTTAAGGGATAAAGAGGTACAGGCATCGTCAGCGCTGTCCCTGTGAGCCCAGACGACACACCGAGATGTGCTCCCATCAGCTGCCATCCACCATCGGGTGGGGGACCGCACGGACCTCTGGGTTCTAACGCCATACCAGAACTCACCAACAGGGCCTCGCAGCTCCTGGAGGACGGATCTTTGGGGGCCAGACCCAGGAACAGGTCCTCGGTCCTCAGGCTCTGCTGCAGGACGATGTCATACCTAAAGACTGACACATGAGGGCACAGACACACCCAGAAGCGCGCACACACACACACGCACACACACACGCACACTCACACACTCACTCAGGCTGTGCACGTGAGTCAGGCTGGTCTCCATAGCGGGGGCCCTCGGCCACCTCGTCCTCACTCCAAATGTCCTTTCTGTCCTCGTGGAAGCAGGCGGGGGACGCTGGGACACCTGTGGGAGACAGACACGTCTTCATCCGCTCACCCATGTATGAGCCACAGTCGTCAGAGCAGCCTCACACCTCCTCGGGCACCGTCGGGGGGCCGGGGGCCGATGTTCCCAGGGGCCACGCTGGCTGAATCCTTCTGGTGCCAAAAACCCTCGTCCCCGTCCACCTGGAGGACAGACAGTCCAGAGAGATGGGGACACGCTGGACGCCCGTACAGCACAACCGTGGGAGGGGACCATGTCTTACCTGGCCCCGGTAGGGACTGGGCTCCTCCTGGGGGGTCAGCAGGGCAGAGAGGGCCTGCAGGCCCTGGACCCCGGACAGGCCCTGGACCCCTGACAGGCCCTGGACCCCTGACAGGCCCTGGACCCCTGACAGGCCCTGGACAGGCCCTGGACCCCGGACAGGCCCTGGACCCCTGACAGGCCCTGGACCCCTGACAGGCCCTGGACCCCTGACAGGCCCTGGACCCCGGACAGGCCCTGGACCCCTGACAGGCCCTGGACAGGCCCTGGACCCCGGACAGGCCCTCAGCCTCCATGTCTTCACTGCAGCACACCTCCAGCCTGGCTCAGGGGCACCAACACACAGCTGCCATGGCAACCGGTGGCGTCACCGCCCCTGGGCGGGGCCTGCACCGCACCGGGACAAGAGGAGTATTTAAAAAAGAACCTTGACTTGAGACTACAACACGACTACAGCCGTCAGTCCTCCCTCCTGATAAGAACCTTTATTTGAGACTACACCATGACCTCACACACTTCCCTACAGCCACACTACAGTCCTCCCTCCAACAACAGCTTGGTGAGAGCGCGGCCGTGCGGCGTGTCCCTGCTCAGACCCCGTAGTG